>JAUTXW010003423.1:0-12500 GCA_030620095.1 Kuschelorhynchus macadamiae
CTTGAATACTTCCATCTCTTTTAACGTAGCGTATTACTATAGATAATTGGCTAAAATTAGTGATATCAGTTGTTTCGTCCAGAACAATAGCAATGAACCGCGCCTCCTTGATCTCCCTGTTAATTCTTTTAGAATAATGGTTGCAACAGCGGAAATTAAATCATTCTGGATTCGATTCGACGTCCGCGAAAAACGCTAGACTTTTCTAAATGACTTTTTAAGCAATCATCATATTTAGCCATTAAACTAAGTAAATCTTGAAACCCTTATTTCGTCATGACCTCTAAATCCCAATTCGTGCTGTTCGAGAAAACAAACAACACCGATAAGTCTTCTTAATATTTGCCTATTTTTGTTGACTAGTTCATTGTGTTGGCGGTGACTAATTTCCATCTATTTATTAAGGGCGTGTTAAATTCTGGTTTTGCCGAAGACTTTTTCTTTTATGACGGCCTGCAAATACGCTTTGAACATAATGTGTATTTTTACAGCTTTATGGAAATTATTTAAATCGGAAAAACCAATTTTATTCCAGAGACCTTTTTCATTTTCAAAAAGTAAACATGGCCAACCTAATAATTTACTTATATGTTCACACCCTGTTAGCCATTTAAATTGTTCGTATTGTTTTTCCGGATAAAAATGTCTAAGACAGTTTTTCATTTTTGTGGTTAAATTTTTCATAGGCGGTTTTGCTCTTCCTTTGGAAATTATTTGAAGCTTATCAGCGAAGTTTAATGTTGAAAATCCCTTTATTATTAAGACACACACCACACATTCATACACGCTCTTCTTACTAAATTCTCCAACATTTTCAACGTTATTACCGGCAGCCGAAGTTGACGGTATTTGCATATCCACGTCCGTATTATTGTCTTCCATATCGCACCATGCAGGACGCGTCATACGTATCACACAACACACGGATAGCCGTTCAAACAAAGAACGTACTCCAACGATAGCTTCCGCTCCCACTTAAAGCACGCGACAGAAATGCAAAAATTGCCAACAGCCGGTGGAAAGTTCAATGACTCGATTCACAGGAATCAAGCATACAGGCTGCAGAGAAGCTAGCGGCCCGCATAGGTTCTATTCCATTTTCTATTATCGCTCGGTCGGAGTCAAGGCCGCATTTATTACGGGCTTGATAATTAAGATAGTATTTTAGCATTTTTGGTATAAACTGGTGGTTTCCTATTTCAAAAATTACATTTTAGAAGATGTTTTGTAATTTTTTTTGGGGAAGCACTGTTTCCCTTGCTTTCATAGACTGCACGCCCCTGGACGTCGCAGACGTTCTGCTGATGACGACAGGACAAAGGCAAAAATTGGAAATTATCAGTATTATGTTAAGAAAAATGAAGAACGGGTGCCGGTATGTAAACAAGTATTTCTAAATTTATATGCTATATCTCATTTTCGTGTACAACGATTAAATATGTTACTTAGTAGAGGAAAATCCCCTAAAGATATGCGGGGAAAACACAATAATAGACCTACCTCAGTTTCAGAAGAATTTAAACTTAAAATAAAAATGCACATTAAAATTTTATTTGAACTTGTTATCAAGAAATATTCCGACTGGAAAAATAGTTAAATATGAATTCTTTTTAAAATACTTTAACGCAAATTCCTCTTTTAAGTTCGGCAGACCACAAGTCGAGGTGTGTAGCGAATGCGAACGACTCGGTACGAGGTTAAGAGATAAAAGTTTGAACGACAATGCCAAAAGGGTTTGTGCAGCAGAACTAATGGTGCACCAGAGACGGGCCAAAAAATGTTATAATAAATTGCAAGAAGTACAGGCTTTGTCCAAGGAGCACCCCGAGATATTAGGAATCACGTTTGATTATATGCAGAATTTGCCCCTTCCAGTATTACCGATTCAAGAAATATTCTATTATAGGCAACTTTAAGTTTATTCCTATGAAATCCACAATCTGAAAACAGGTGCTGGCAATTTTTATATGTATCATGAGGGTCAGGCCCTTAAAGGCCCCAACGAGGTATGTACCTTTTTAAACGATTATATTACGAATTATATACCCCAGGAAGTTGAAGAATTACACATTTTTTCTGACGCGTGTCCAGGGCAAAAAAAAAATAACACCTTGGTAAAATTTTTGATCTCTGTACAAATCAGTAAGCGATTCAAAAAGATCTACCACCGTTTCCCTATCCGCGGTCATTCATTTTTGCCTTGCGATAGGGATTTTGGAAGTGCAAAAATATTGATCAGGAAACGTGATCGTATTAACGTTCCTGAGGAATATGAGGCAATGATTAAAAATTCCAGAAAAAAGGGGCCTTTTGCCATAAATATCAAGGATATAATAGATTTTAAAAACTGGTGGCCATTATTCCTTAAAAAAACCTGCAAAAGTGTATCAGATAAGGAAAAGGAAAACTTTACAATCTTTAAATACATGCAGCTTGTGTACGATGCATCTCAACCAGGCTACGTTAAATGCGTAGACTTTGTTGACGGAGTTACATCTTATAATTTTAAGTTGCTAAAACCAAATCAGAATCCTGGGATTCCTACTAATAAAGCTTATTCTGGACCACTAGCAAATAACTTTAAGAAAATGAATGATATAAAGCAGATAATAAAATACGTAGAGGGAGAACAGCTGGAGTTTTATTATTATATTACATTCTGGCCAACCACTAATATAGATTATCGTGATAATGCTGGTAACTAACAATGTTTATTCTTTGTTTCTATGAAATAAAAGTGTTTATTGACATGTTCTTTTTTTTCTTAATTCTGAGTCAAATATTTCAATAATACTTGGATTAAGATTAACACAGACAGTACAAGTCCAAGTTAGTTTTTTGTGTATAATAAAAAAATCATTAGTCAAAAAATTTTATTTTTAGTTTAAAGGACGTATGAAATAATATACTAAAACTTTTATGTATGTATAAAATGTGTAATAAGAATAACTAACTCAATAGAGAGTTTTTTTCGTTTTTCCAAAATTGTAATATTTGGACTTGTACTGTTTTTATTCTCATCGATTCATTTGTATTTGTACATTACAGAACAGACAATCTGTAAACTGTTTTCTAAATAAAATAAGTGAATAAATAGATGCATATTAAAAAATATATACCTAACATATCTAAAATCCTATGGTGAATTGCATAACATATTTCTCAATATTATAATTTATTAGGTTAATTAACTTTTGCTGTCAGAGGATGCTTAAAAATATATTTATTTCAGTGTATTTTTACTGAGATTTTTACCATGCCTTTGAGGTACTATATACTTATACTATAACCAATAAGTTTGTTAATGAGTAAGCTAAAGATATTTAAATCTTAATAAGTAGGCCACCTAGACAATAGGTTTTGTAACTATAAATTCAGAACTTGTTTTTAAAACTTTAGTTTATACTGTTTCCACTTCAATATAACATAAATACTCGCACAAATTAATTATTTATATGCATCTACATTCTTATATATGGCTGTTTTTCATCTCAATATCTCTCTACACCTTAATTGGTGTATTGAACATTGAAATAACTCTTAATTACTGTTTCATTTGTTTTCGATAACCAATTCTTGCTTAAGAACAGTAATAGTGTATGCTGCCTTTGCGCATACTTTTACCTACGACCGATGACGTCACGTCCAAGCACTTTGTCCTTGTGTTCTAGGAGTTGTTGATCAGAGGCGCCAGAGGCAGGGATCAAAATAAAATTTGTGTTTTTTTCTCGAAAACGACTTATGGATCAAAAAATACTAATAGACATTTTTTGTGTATCTTTACTTGCCCTAATCGATAAAGCCACTAGTCTTATAAAAAATACTTGGGGTATCATTTTTTTTAAGAAAGTCAAGGACGGTTACCCGCGGTTAAAGTAAAACCTTCTGAATACTTAAAAAATATAGCCCTTAGATACCTAGGAGGTTTTTCCAAATCTTAATCAAATAGCTTTTATTAATTCGGTATAAGTAAATAAAGTAATATTTGTTTTTAAATTACTGTTGACCCATGTTCATATGAACTTTTCGTATTATTTCCTTACAAGGAAACTCCCGTTAAACGTTATAATATGATGCTTGAAATTAATTTTGTAATGAAACAACAGATCTTTCTAAAACTAAAATTTAATACATTATAAAAGGATTAGAAATGACCCAATCATGGTTGTTGGGATTAGACCGTGCCGAATTGGAATTACTATCCGACGTTTCATCTTAGATTGCACGAGGCATCTTCATGAGAAACCTCAAAACGTGAAGATCTGTAAAAATCTGGGAGGGCAATTTTTTCGTCATTACAGTCCAAGCTCGATTTCCATTATTCCAACTTTGTCAAAAGTACTCGAGAAAGTTATGAATGTACAGGGTGTCCCATTTTCGTAGGTTTTACGGCGTTTCCAGCTTATGAGTAGAGATAGAGAGATGCGGTTTTCGCGACACCGTGCTACTTTTCGATGAAACTAAAGAGGCCGCAAACAGATTTGCCCTAACCATTTTAGTTTCCGTGCTACAGGGTGATTTTGAAAATTTGTCATTTTCGGACACCCCCTGTAACTCAGCTATCGTAAAATATATTTAAAATGTTTCAACTGGTATTTATAGATTTTTTCACGTAGAATTCAGTGGCGTACTCAGATTTTTGCTGAGAGTCATAGTTTTTGACATATTGGCATAACCTACTATTTTTTAAATGGGACACCATATATATTATTTTTTCATCTTATTCTTCGTATCGAGAGCTTTTCAAAAAACATACCATAAGTCATATTTATTTTCATAAATAACATGAAAAAATGCATTTTTCTTTAAACGGATTTATGGCATAGCAGATCAATCGAAATAAGAGAAGGTGGCTGTGGAGCCATGGAAAAAGTTAACAAATATTTATTAACGAAATAACAAAGTAACAGCATCAGAAAAAATTAGGAAGTAGGTAAAAGGTAATAATTATAATTTCATTAAAACTACAAATATTGTTCAAATTGTAGACCATTATGTGTCCTACAAGTGTGACAAACTTTAAAAATTCTTTTTAATGCATTTTCTATTGTAAATGACTGTCTTTGTAACTCTGCAAAAGCGTTTTCGGTGGCCATTCTTAGTTGTTCTAAGTTTTCGTATCGCCTTACATAAACCTTGTTTTCTAAATAACCCCACAAAAAGAAATCTAAAACTGAGAGGTCAGGGGATTGTGGTGGCCATCGAACAGGTTCGTGTGTTCCTATCCATCTTCCAGGAAAATGGTCGTTAAGCCAGTTTTGACTTATTCTGGCATTGTGGGCTGGAGCTCCGTCTTGCTGGAAATAAATCCTATTTAGTTGAGCCAAGGGAACATCATCCAAAATTCCTAATGCGTCTTCTAGGATTCGCACGTAACCAATCGAATTCAGATTTCCTTCATATATTTGGTAAACTATTTTTCGGTTGAAAATAAAACAGGAGACATTGAATCCAAATCTGCCCTGACGCTCCCTAGGAAAAATAACATGGTTGTTTTCTTGACTCCAAAATCGCGTGTTGTGTCTATTTAAAATCCCTGAACTAGTAAAATGTGCCTCGTCTGACCAAATAATCTTTTTTTCAAAATCGATATCTTCTGCCTTCATATTTATAAACCAATTGCAGAACTCCAATCTGCGCTCTGCATCACCAGGATGCAGATGATGCACAAGTTTGTATTTATAGGGTTTGAATTTGTGCTTTTTCAAAATTTTCTGCACTTTGGTTTTCGGTACACCCGCCTCTTCGTCTATTTTCCTGCAAGATGTTTCAGGAGCTGTCTGAACGAGGGCTAAAACGTTGACCTCAGATTCTTCGTTGTCTTTATTGTAAGTTCGCGATCGAGGCTTGTTAAAAGATTCATATTGGCAAAGATTATTTTTAATTTTTTGAAAAATTCTTTTTCTGGTTGTCTTCTCTCGGGATATCTAAGATAAAATAAAGCGAACCAATAAAGTCAAAATGCAGGAAGATAAAAAAAGAACTAACCTGTTCAGATAAAGCTATGCCGCCTGATCTGCATCTTCATTAGACAATATAAAACACGCGTTCATATCATATTTCTCAAAATATTCAAATTTTTGATTCTGAGCCATATTAAAAACAATAATTATAATAGACGTCAAGAAAAATTTAAACGCAATAATTAAAAATGACAGCAGTAATGGCTGCCTGATCATATTTTTGTTGGCGTTGCCATGGCTACCACAGCCACCTTCTCTTATTTCGATTGATCTGTTATGCCATAAATCCGTTTAAAGAAAAATGCATTTTTTCATGTTATTTATGAAAATAAATATGACTTATGGTATGTTTTTGAAAAGCTCTCGACACGAAGAATAAGATGAAAAAATAATATATAGGGTCTCCCATTTAAAAAATAGTAGGTTATGCCAATATGTCAAAAACTATGACTCTCAGCAAAAATCTGAGTATGCCACTGAATTCTACGTGAAAAAATCTATAAATACCAGTTGAAACATTTTAAATATATTTTACGATAGCTGAGTTACAGGGGGTGTCCGAAAATGACAAATTTTCAAAATCACCCTGTAGCACGGAAACTAAAATGGTTAGGGCAAATCTGTTTGCGGCCTCTTTAGTTTCATCGAAAAGTAGCACGGTGTCGCGAAAACCGCATCTCTCTATCTCTACTCATAAGCTGGAAACCCCGTAAAACCTACGAAAATGGGACACCCTGTACAAATAATATTCTACCCGATCAGCAGTCAGGTTTTCGTGCTGGGTATAACTGGTTTGCAGCACTATTTAATGTGTCAAATGATATATTTAAGGCTTTGGACAATGACAAATCCTGCGTTTTCATACTGCTGGATTTTGCTAAGGCATTTGACATGGTAAACTATATAATAATAATTTCTATTTTACGTTGCATTATTTTTAATCCTCGGGCTTCGGATACGGTGCTGTCATATTTGTCTAATAGAAAACAACGAGTGATTATTGATAAAAATATTCCTAACACTCTTATTGTTGTGGCCAATGTACTACTACAGAGAAGCTTTCTTAGTCCTCTGGTGTACAATTCACTTCACAGTTTAAGAAACCTCTTAAATATGTCTAACACCACATGTATGCTTATGACACTCAAATATAGTTTCCATTCCCATCAACAGAGACTCAATAAGCTAATGATTGTATTAATAACGATTTGATTAATCTTTTGAATGAATAAAAATCAATCCTGCTAAATTTGCAAGGATAATGTTAGATATAGTATTATGGAAATCCTGAATATAAATTTGGATAACACTACAATTGATTTTCACAATTCTACAAAAATCCTTGGAATAATAATCGACAATAAATTAAGGTTCAAAGAAAGTGCTAAAAAAGATATATCCACATAGGCATTGTCTGAATAAAGATATTAAAATAATTGCCACTTTCCCCTTTAAATTTCTGTGACAACGTGAATTTTTGCTTGGATTCGGTGGATGCTTCGAACATCCAAGTGCTATAGAATTCATGTCTAAGGTTGATTTTTAGTGTATTTCGTAGGGAAAAAAATTTCTCACAAACTGGCTAAGGTTGGTGGTAAAACATGTATAGTCGACGTATTATTCACGCATATTTCTTGCATCGCAGCTCACAACGTCACAACCAAGAATATAATCGTGCCTTTTCCTACCGAATAGTATACAACGTCTAAAAATTGTGTTACTTCAGGAACTTTAGTCGCTGTGTATTTTGAATTGACCAGCAACACTGAAATTAGTTTAGTAATTTTTGGTTCAACCCTTCTATTATCTCTCTTCTTCTATTTTCCCTCCTCTATTTCTTATATGCCGGTTTTTCATGCTGTTTACACTAAACTTGAATTTTATAATTGTATATTTATGTTTTTTTCTCTTTACAGTACCATATATGTATAGCATCCATATTGGAAACTGATATAAAACCAGTTAACCTAACTAGGTAGTGCTCAGATTGTTAAGTTAAAAATGTTTTATTTTTATTTGGGTTAATAAACGTCTTATTATTATTATCATTATTATTATTATTATTAAATAGTAGTTAGATCATTATTTTTACTACTAATTACATGAAACTTCCACTATATTCTATCAAATATTGCAGTAAAAGGACTATTATTGCCACCATAAAAATGTAATAAACATCTGAATCAGTTTTTGAGAGTAGGTAATAAATACTTATATATAATAAACCAGAAATAAAATGTTTTATATTCCTATTCTTAAGTGTAATAAGCAATCGTTGCAGATTCCGATTTATGTACAAGGTATCGAAGAGGTGTTGAGAGATATTAAATTCCAACAACAAACATATATTAGATAATTAAGAATAGTATATTGATATAGAGTTTTAGATTTCCATTAATGCTAAGCTATTAAAAAAAAAATGATATTAGTCATAATTTAAAATAAATTAAAGTAGTTTTTCCATTGACACACACCGCCATTTTGTTAGGTGATGTTAAATTCGTACCAGTTCATCCCTTTATCACATTTTTATATTTATAAAATATTAGGTCTATTGAATAATATTTTTTTACGTTGATTTTTTAAAAAAGTATTTGGTCGCCATTTTGTTCCGCCATCTTGAATACGTACCACAATTTTACTAGTTTATCTCTTTTTCACACCTAATGTTTGCACAAAATTTGGAATTAATGATTAATTGAATTGGTTTTTTAAATATTTTTTTAGGCCGCCATTTTGATTTGCTATCTTATATTCATATCAAGACGTTACCGGTTCATTCCTATGTAACACTTGATTTTTGTGCAAAATTTGAGGTAAATTGGATAATTGGTTTTTTAAGTAATAATTTTTTTGACGTCTCACTAGGTCGCCATCTTGTTCCGACATATTGAATTTGTACTAAATTATTACCAGGTTATCCCCATATGACTCTTAATCTTTGACTAAAATGTGAAGTCAATCTGATGAGTCATTTTGCAGATATGTCGCGAACTGACAGACAGACAAACCGACAGATGGAGCGACAGAAGTAATAAAACATATTTTTTGCATTTAGAGACGCTAAAACGTGAGGATATGTAAAACTTAAGAGGGTGATTTTTTCACGATTACAAACATTTTGTTTGGCCGCCATTTTGTTCCGCCATCTTGAATTAATACCACAGTTTTATTAGTTAATTTCTATACCACAATTAATTATGGTACACAATTTGAAATCAGTCTATTAAGTAGTTTTTTCAGGCTGAATTTTCAAATATTTTATCAAGTCGCCATTTATAAATAAATTGGATAAGCAGCTTCTTAGTAATAATTTTTTTAACTTCACTAGGCCGCCATTTTGTTTTGTCATATTGGATTTTTACCAAAATGTTACCAGTGGCGGATTTAGGGGGGGGGCGAAGGGGGTTTCGCCCCCCCCTGACCCTCATATCAACTTAATAATATTACTTTTCAACTTTTCACGACGATACGAAAATTAAACAATCGGTAAAAAACCATAAATATGTCACCAATAACAAAATTGAGACCAGTTTACTGACGCCGTCTCACAATATTCAAACCTGAATTATAAGTTGCCTATGTGTCGCAACCGTTGTCTTTTTATAGAAGCTGCCGCTGCGATACGCGCCGCGTCAGGTAACGGATAAAATCTAGAATCACTTGTGTATGAGAGTATGAGTAGAAACGCGTATACGAAACGCATGTAGCAAGTGATGCAACTCTCTGCTATTGTATATGTTTAGTTTTTCTTGATGATTAGTGATTTGGGAATGTGATAATTGATACCTAATTGGTTAGTTTTGACTTTTTAATATATTATTGGTGAATGTTAGCTTATAAAATTGGTGGCTGGTGCTATTTTAGTCTAATAATAGTAATAATTATTAGCGATGAGTTTTAAAAGCAAGGAAGGAAAACGTAAATCAGGCCCGTTAGATAATTTTGTAAAACGTGTGAAAGTGAAACCGAATTCTTATGTAACTTGAATTCGTGGGTTATGGGACTGCAATAAGATCTAAAGTGAAACCACTATTTTCAGTTGCAACGTTTCGTTTTACATTAACACTTTTTCAAGCTCTTGAGTTAGTGGGAAAACCTTAATTATGGACATTTACACAATAAATAAATAAACATATACACATTTTACTGACGTAGGAACTACACAAACTTTTAGGACGGACACAGCACGTTTACGTTAATACTAAAAAAGGAAAAGAAGAGAGGCGAAAAATCAGCCACAATGTGTTTTCTAAATTCTCTTGGTTGGTGTTCTCAGAAAAAAGCCAGGGGCTTTACTGTAAGTCTTGTGTTGTATTCATGTCAGGGTGTGAGGTTGGAGGGCAAAACACCGTCAAACCTCAAAAGTTTGTTACACGGCCCCTCCAGTCCTATGCAAAACTTACTGGTAAAGATGGTGATTTAATTAAACATCAGTCTAATTTGTATCATCTTCGAGCGGAAGAAAAAGGTAATAGAACAGTTTTTTTTTTCGTAATACTTAACAAATAATTTTAACAAAATCATTTTATTTTAGGTAAACTGTTTATAGCAACCTATAAAAATAAAAGTTTAGACGTTCGTAATATCTTAAATCAGGAAAGGAAAAACCAAATAGAGGAAAATAGGAGAAGGCTATACCCGATAATTAAAACCATCATTTTACATGGTAGACAAAATATACCATTACGTGGACATAGGGACGATACTAATATATTTGAACGAAACAGTGACGGAGATTTAACCTTAACAAACTTTCATGACGGTAACTTTAAAGCACTTCTACGTTTTCGAATTGATAGGGGCGACAAAGCTCTTGAAAATCACCTTAAAAATGCTAATGCGAACGCTACCTACATTAGTAAAACTACTTGTAATGCACTAATCAACTGTTGCGGAGACGAAATTTTAAACACAATTTTGAAGCAGGTTAATGCAAGTCGATTTTATAGCGTCCTTTTCGATGAAACTACAGACATTTCACATCACTCACAACTTAGTGTATCCATTCGCTATTTCAATAATAGTTCAGTTAGGGAAGATTTTATAGGCTTTACAGATCTTCATTTAGAAAACTACGACTCTTCTAAAAATGAAGATCTTGATAAACCAATTGAACCTAAAATTGATGGTAAAACTTTAGGCACAAGTGTTATAAAGAAACTTCAGAATCTAGGTTTGGATTTAAAAAATTGTGTTGGAATAGGGTGTGACGGCTGTAGTGTAAATGTATCAGCTGTTCGGGGAGCCGTTTCTGAGATTCAGAAGACTGCGGTAAATGCAGTTTTGAATTAATGCTTTAATCACAAACTTAATCTATCTATATCAAAAAGCATGAATGTAAAATCCGTTAAGAACGCGATGGGTATCATATAGGAAGTTGTGGCATTCTTTAATGCATCGGCAAAAAGGCACTTTGTTCTAAAAAAATATTTAAAAACTAGTTTGAATAGTCCTTGCGAGACCAGGTGGATCGAGAGGCACCACTCTATTCTGCAGTTCAGAACAGATTTCTTAAAAATTTGTGATGCATTAAATGAAATTACTGATTGGAATGAAGGAAACTCATCAAGTAAGGCAAATATACTTTTAAAAGCGATACATGACTGCGAATTCATTTTGACAGTCCATATACTTTCAGAAATTTTTAACTTGACCTTGCCATTGAGTAAGTTTTTCCAGGGAAAAAATATCGGACTAGATAACGCTGTTAGAAATGTTAAAAATGTCATTGACATTTTAAAACAAAAAAGGACTAATTCAGAAAATGAGTTCTCATCAATAGTTCAAAGTGCTTCTAATCTCTTAGAAACACTTGGCTTAGAATTAAAGGTCCCTCGCTTAACCTCTCGACAAACTCAGCGAGTTAATATTCCTGCTTCCAACGCAGTAGATTATTGGAGGAAAGGAACTTTTATTCCCATTTTGGACTACCTTATATCAGATTTAACCGACAGATTTTCCGATAAAACCTTACAATGTTTCTCACTTAATCAATTGCTTCCTATAAATTTACTGCTTTTGACGGATTACAAAATTCTTAAGGAAAAAATTACCTCAATCTGTAATCAGTTTTCAGGATTAACTGAAAGTGTTGAAACCGAGATCGCGATACTGTTAGGTGAAGTACAAATCTATCAAAAAACTATTGATGAGAATACGTCGTATCAAACTGCTATCGAAACACTTTTAGAAATAGACCAGAACTTTTATCCGACTATTGCGAAATATTTGAAAATTTTAGTAACGCTGCCTATATCTGTGGCTACTTCTGAGAGAAGTTTTTCCACATTGAGGCGGGTTAAGAGTTGGATGCGTTCTCGCATGTTACAAGATCGGCTAGATGGTTTGGCCTTAATGCATGTGCATAGTGACTTGGAAATTGATGTTGACAGGGTTATTGATAGATTTGCCAAAGATTCTAGAAAGTTGCAATTTATTTTATAATAATAATATCATAAAATGAATTGTAATAATTGTTACCTGTTTTTATTTTTAGTTTGTGTTGTTTAGTTGACTTGCTGACTATTTAGTATT
>JAUTXW010003423.1:17500-576008 GCA_030620095.1 Kuschelorhynchus macadamiae
TTTCCAATATGCCTTGATTTTTTAAAGCTTCTTTTAAAACTCGAAGGGTTATATTTTCTGCACAGTTTTTACCGATTCCCAGAGCTTTTGCTTTTGTCTCCTGGATATTGGCCGGTGAATTTTCGCTTTCATAATATTTTATTAGATCTAACAGTATTTTTTTCGCTTGTGGATGCAAAAAACCCGAAAATTGTTTTCTATTACTCATTTTGTCACTGACTTGTCAATCTGACTTTGAAGTGACATCGCTCAAAGATTTTTGCAACTGCTGGTATTTATATGTTTATCCTCTTTTTTCATATGAAAATATCATAGGTCTATCTAATTCATCTTCCGGATTTTATGCGGAGGATATGATTACAGGTAATAAAAGAAAATCAAACTTAAAAAGTTTGTCATTGATAAATCGTATGACCCGCACGACAACACTGCTTTTGACTATAGTAATAATTTTTTAATTTTTCAGTAGCCCGCCATAATGGATTTTTACCAAATATTACCCCGTCATCCCCATATGACCCTTAATTTTTGACTGAAGTCTGAAGTCAATGTGATAGGTAGTTTTTAAGCTATGCCTCGAGCTGACAGACAGACAGATAAACCGACCGACGGAATTAATAAACATTATTTTTGGCATCTAGGGACGCTAAAACCTGAAAATACGTAAAACCTGAAAAGGTTATTTTTCACGATTACAAATATTTTGTTTGGCCGCCATTTTGTTATGCCATCTTGAATTAGTACCACAGTTTCATTAGTTCATCTCTAAACAACAATTAGTTATAGCACACAATATGAAATCAGTCCATTAAGTAGTTTTTTCAGGCTGAATTTTTAAATATTTTATCAAGCCGCCATATCGGATTCGTACTAAAATTTCACCAGTATAATACTTGATTTGTGTGCAAAATTTTAGATAAATTGGATAATAAGTAGATTTTTAGTAATAATTTTTTTAACATATTACTTGGCTTCATTTTGTTTTGCAAGATTCGATTTTTATCAAAATGTTACCATGTCATCCCCAAATAATTCTCAGTTTTTGACCAAAATTTGAAGTTA
Source organism: Kuschelorhynchus macadamiae (assembly GCA_030620095.1). Lineage (NCBI taxonomy): Eukaryota > Metazoa > Arthropoda > Insecta > Coleoptera > Curculionidae > Kuschelorhynchus > Kuschelorhynchus macadamiae. The sequence continues at coordinate 18,563 of JAUTXW010003423.1, forward strand.
ATTGGGTAAGTAGTTTTTTAGCTATCTGATCAGACAGACACAGACATTGAGAAAACATGTTTTTCTGCATCTAGGGACCCTGAAACGTAAAGATCTGAAAAATCTCGGAGGGTGAGTTTTTTACAATTACAATACTTTTTACGAGGGAAGTAAAATCGTTTTATTGGTTTGGAAACGATTTTAAAAACTTTTGGTTTTTTTGATGTGCCTCGTACATTTTTCAGAATTTTGAGTTTAAATTTGAAGCACAATATACTGTAATGAATGTCTATAACACAATTAAACCTGTCTCCTTTTTTTCGGGTCACAGCCCCTTTGACCACTTCAAAACAATTTCTGAAGCGACTCTAACCTATTTTGTAATTTCTGTGAGATTTCCTTCTTTATTTCTCAGACTTCTTTGATTCCTTTCACTGTCCTGAATTTAGAGAAATATATTTAAAAAATTAACCATTTTAATGCTTCTATTATTATTATTTTTTGCACTATACCTCTTTGACTCTTTTTTATTGCGATTTTTGTAGAAAAATTAAATTTTCTGCGAGAGTGTTGAAACTTCAACTTTCCCCTACTAGTGCAGAAAGTTTTATCACAGCAACCAGGAGCAATTGATCTCCAAAACCAGGCTACCTCTTTCAAATCGCAGAAACTAGCATCAATTGATTTTCAACCACCTCAAGTGGTGAATGAGTAGACTGTAGCCTAGGGAATATCAGGTTCAAATCAAATATCCACAAAATTAATGAAACTGCTTTAATTCTGTTCAGATTGTTAACAGATAATGAATATTATTTTAAACTTAAAAAATATCATACAAATGTCATTCACTAATGATTATGGCATACAGTATAAATTAACAGTAATTCTACACTTAACATGTAAAAAGAGTCACTTCCTATGATCAGTTTTGGTCCATATTATGAATCTATACAGTTCACGCGATTTGTATATAGTCTAGTAGCGACCGATTTAACATCTGAAATTCGCCGGACCTGGCTGAAAATTTGCGACTCCTCATCATATGAAAAACAAAAATAAGCACCTGAAGCCCTTGTCTCCAAAAATCACACTGGACCAAAAGTTTTTGAAATTTGGGTTTATTGACCTTCAGCGCGTTTCAGGTCGGTAACGATACGTCGGGAAAAACATGTTCTTGGGCCGATTATGTAAAAAAAATAAAAAAGTAAAAAATTGGGTAACTTTCGAGGTATTTTCGCAGTCAAATCTCAAGTACTTTATACAAGGTGAGATTGGGGCTCGATGGGGAATTTAAAGAAACTCGAAATAGAATGGATATACCTCATATGCTGAGAAAAGTGGTCGAAATTTGAAAAATAATTTTTGCCCTAATTGTTTCCCACTATTTCAAATCTAAGCAAGAAAATTTTACATATCGGTTTTACTTAATCTAGACGGTTAGTCTAAACTGAATAGATGCACTAGTTTGCATTAATTTTAGACAATGAAATCGTTTCCCAGCCTATTATTTTCATATAATTTGAGATATTTTTTTCAAAACTAGAACATTAATATAGTTAGAGGTAAGAAGCTCATTTTAGCATAAAAAAATATTTTTGTAGTACTTCCGGTTTAGCCGGAAACGTCAATGACCTTAAAATTTTAAATGAAATGACCCATATTTTTTCAACTTGTTAAAATCTTCGTTAATTTCCCTATAATTTGATATGTCATAACATGTCAAATCTCAACGGTTTCCATGGGAACTGCATTTAAAAATCTGGAAATGTTTACCGTTAATCGTGTTTTCCTAGAAAACAAATGAAACTTGGAAAAAAGTAAACACGGTATAGCATCTATTATGCCTTGGACTATTGAACAAGAGACATAAGAGCGTGATTAAAATACCTTTATTTTTTTTCAAAATTTTGATATCGGAAAATTGATTTTTAACTGGATTTTTTCAGAAGACTCTTTGAGATGGAGGAACCAAAATTTCATTTCATAATCTTACTTTTTTACTAAGTTTTTGATTTTGCGTTATTTACAAACAAAAATAAATTAAATAACTGTCTAGTTTTAAACTATATCATTTTTTTCTCTAATACTAATGAATTAGCCAGATTTCATTTTTCAAATTTTAACTTAGAAAAAACAAAACGCAGTATTGCATCTAGTATGCCTTGGACTATTAAACAATAGACAGATATAAATATGAAAAAAAATAACTCTTTTTTTTAAAACGTTTATAATTTGCAATAATAGCTAGAAACATCAAAGAAAGGTGATAACAAAACAAAATTTTCGAAATGACCGCCATTTTCTTCACAGCACCATTTTGAGGCAACGTTTTGTTTTGGTCGCTCAGGTAGCATTCTAACAGCATATCTTATTCTGTTTGCTACATTTTCGATATTTCCTCCGCTGATACACAACTACCTTAATGTGGCCCCAATAAAAAAAATTTAGAGGCGTGAGGTCCGGAGAACGGGCCGGCCATCTCACTGTCCCATTTGTCCCTATTCAATGGTTTTCAAACGTGCGATTTACAATATGGAAATTATGGGCCGGAGCACCATCTTGTTGAACGCAAACTTGCTGAAAAGTATTTAAGGGAAGGTCGTTCATAAATTCTTCAACTGTGGTCTGTAATATTTGAAGATATTGTGAACTAGTCAATGGTTTGCAAAAAAACGCTGGTCCGACAATTCTAGTACCCAATACATCCATCCAAACATTTAGTCCAAATCGTTCTTCAAACCCGTTTACCTTAAAGGCATGTCGATTTTCAGTCGCCCCATATCGCACATTATTTTGGTTAAACATACGTTAGTGAACCTAGATTCATCATTAAATAACACTAAATTTTGAAAATCATCATTTTCGTTACTCATCCGAAGAAACCATGCACAATAATTCATTCGTCTTTCAAAGTCATTGTGTCCTAGGTGGTGATGAATTTGATAATTATAGGATTTAAACCCATATTTTTCAAGATTTTTCTAACACTTTGTCGACTAATTCTACATTCTTCAGCAATCTGACGTCAAGATGAAGTCGGATCAAAATTAACGTAAGCCAGTACATTAATTTCAGCTTCTTCACTTCACATATGAAATATCCTCCCTCGTTGATAAAAGGCCTTTCGCCCTTTATAAAGTATTGTACCAACCATGGAAAATATTTATCACTCGCTTGAACACGGTCTGGATATCTTTGTTGATATAAAGTCTTTTGGCTACTCTTCTATCACGATCAAATTTATTAATCTGCATTTTTCTTACATTTTTAAATAAAAACCAAAATTATGTTTGCAATACAAAAAGTTTAAGTGGCAGAAGATTTTATTTAAACAAATGCCACAATACCATATGAAGATAGATACCTATCCACGGCCTACTGGATATTATTTTCTTAGAACCTATCCATAGGCTACTTGATGTTATCATTGCTTTGGAGACATATAATGTGTAGTTTTCGACAATATTTTGATGTGGTTTTGGTTAAAATAGGTATGTTGTAGGTTATAGGTTTTTAACGTTAGAAAAACAGGAACAAAAAAAAGTTAAAAATCTAAAAAATAAAATCTGTTTAATTTATTAGTATTCATAAAAAACATGGGGTAGTATAATACTTTTTTTTTGGACAGTTATTTAATTTATTTTTGTTTGTTAATAACTCAAAATCAAAAAGTTGCATAGATGATTTTTGAAAATACAAACTTTTGAGAGCTGATTTGTACAAAAATAAAAAGTTAGTAAAAAACTAAGATTAGGAAGTAAAATTTTCGTTTCTCTATCTCAAAGAGTTTTCTCAAAAAATCGAGTTAAAAATGAATTTTCCGATATCAAGATTTGAAAAAAATGTATTTCAATCAAAATAGTCCAAGACATACTAGATGCTATACCGTGTTTTGTTTTTTCTAAGTTTCATTTGTTTTCTAGGAAAACACTATTAAGGGTAAACATTTACAGATTTTCAAATGCAGTTTCCATGGAAACCGTTGACATTTGACATATGGTGCGAAATATCAAAAGATTACCTCCTGAAGCAAAAACAGTTAGGCAGATCAACAGCTCCGTATTTTTTTTATATAGATATAGATTTTTTGTCCGAGGTCAAAAAATAATCGAATTTCGAAAAAAAATGCACAAATCATTAATTTTCAAAGAAATTTGTAACATTTTAAAGGTGATTCGGGCTAGATGTCGCCAACCTGTTAGCCATATTGCATGGATATGCACCGAGAAGTAGAATATGTATCTCATGTCGAACTTTGAATGCTAAATGAATGTAACATAAAAATGAGTGGTGTCAAAGATGCAGCGTAAATATTTATAAACTTCCGTTTTTTTAAGTGTTTAATATTGTAACAAAATTTTGTTGCCAAATCTGGTTATATATTTTATTGTGTAGTTTATTTTTATACATCATTATTTGCAATAAACCATTTAATTAACAAATGTTTCATCATCTTCAAACTTTTTGCAGAAATATCAAAACTGTTCATACACCTATGTTGCAATCCTAAAATGTGTATACATTAATCATCATATCATCATAGCCAGCCAAGATAAAACAAATAGATGCAGGAATATGCTAGATTGAGAGCTCTGCATTGACAGGAAGGATTGTTACTCGAATGTGCGAGGTAACCCTTTCAATACGTGAAGAAAACTAAAACAAACTACAGTTGAAGCGCGAAAAATTATTTTCAGATTGTTCAGTGAAGAACATTCATGACGAAATATTGCAGAAATAGTAAACTGGAACATTATCTCAATCCAGTCTATTGTCAATAAGTTTAAAAATGAAAACTCGGTAGTTAACTCTGTAAGAAGCAATCGCCCAAAAAAGTTAATAGTAAAAGGAGAACGAAAAATAGTGCAACAAGTAAGTCGAAATCCAAAAATCAGTGCTGTTAACTAACTAATTAATGAATTTAATATTGAACTCAATAAAAATATGTGCCCTGTAGTAGTAGAGCAAATGATAATATTTTTGGGTCTAATGGACATCACTAAGTAAGGAGAAAGGCAGGAAAAACGTTAAAAAAGAAAACCTTTGAGGTAAAGTTAAGCATGGAGGTGAATCAGTAATGGTTTGGGGCTATATATCGGGACAGATAACTTATCCAGGCATTATAGATAAAATGATCAATATATAAAAACGAGAACTGAGAAACTGTGGATACACAACAAATTTATTAAGGCAACGCGTTCAGCCACTGTATTAGTTATAGAGTCCATAACTTACCCCAAATCCTTTAACTCACTCCACCCTCACCTGCTATTAAACCTATCGAAAATCTTTGGCATATATTAGAAAAACGGTTATAACACAAATGGATGCGAGATTATGAAAAGAATGGTTAAAGATTAAACATACGATCATTTGGTAGATTCAGATGTTACGCCATTTAAGAGCAATACTTGAAGCGAAAAGTTATTCAAGGTACTGATAATGAAGTAAAAATAAATAATAATTTAATTAATGTATAAACACATCTGCATTACTTTTCCGTTCATATTTGGGAAAAATTTAATAAAATTAATAGCTTCATTCATTAATTAGTTAGCAAATACATCCTAAATATAATATGATTTATGGAAAACATACTCAAAAATCACAAAATAGTTTAAATATTATTACTGACGTTATTCAAAAAATATCAGAAATGTATCAATACCATACAATAACTGAAAGTTTTATTTTCAAGTTATTGCTTTATACATGGTATATTATAGGTAAAATAAATAGTTGCTAATTTTAGTAAGTGTTGTGATTTCTTGTGCTATAATAAACTACGGGGTGTTAAAGCAATACGGTTCGGAGTAGTTCCAGTAAACTGGGGATTCAGAAATAATTTTAAAGCCATCCTCAGTCAACTTAACCTATCTCACCCCCTATAGGGTGGTTTTTGAGAGGTGGAAGATGAGGGGGGGTGGTGATAAAATTTTATCTAAATGTTCAAAGATGTAGTTTTTCATATGCTCACGAATTGTCAGCCAATTCGGCTGTTTTTCAAAGCCAGCACAGGGAAAGGGATAGAAACTTTCTTTTCATATGACGAAGGCTTAAGCTTACAAATTTTCAGCCAAGTTCGTTCATAGTATTTTTGCCATTGATTACCAGACTTATATTGGAAGAAGAACCCGTATTAACTAGTTGAGCGTCGTTGTGTTGTTCACGTCGATGATGAAATGGGGATGGCCGGAGCGTTCTGCTAACTCACCACTCTGGATAGAGAAATGGCGGTAGGACATATACTCTGGAGGAGCAGTGGGTTGTTCTCGCTTGACAGCTCTTCGCTGTTTCTTAACCTGAAACAAACAAAATATAACTGTAGCCCTAAATGCCAAGATAGCTCCAATTCAATAGTTCTAAACCATTTATTTCTATGTTAAAAAAAAACGGTAAATTTCCTTTACCGGAATTTCCCTTGTTATGATTTTTTTCCATTTGTTAGGAATAATGAAGTGTGACCTAGCTTAGGTCAGTACATAGTCACAATATATATGTGTTACATATAGTGTGTTTTCAAAAAATTTTATTGGGCGTCATTTTAAATTTTACCAGTCTCTTTCTACCTCTTGCCACTCTTGACTTTTCGGCATAATTTAAAATAAATTCAATAAGTAGTTTTTACATTGACACATACCGCCCTTTTGTTACGCTATATTGAATTCGTTCCAGTTTATCCCATTTTCACGTTTTCTGCAAAATTTAAAGTCAGCTGGAGCCATTTTGTTTCGCCATTTTAAATTCGTACCACAACTTTACCAATTTATCTCTATATCACACTTAATTATTGCAAAAATATGGAAATTAATTTAATAAATAATATTTTCAGGCTGATTTTTTTAAATATTTATTAGGCCGCTATTTTGTTTTGCTATCTTGGATTCATATCAATATCTTACCAGTTCATTCGTATGTAACACTTGATATTTGTGCAAGATGGTAAAATGGGTAATTAGTTTTTTTTAGTAAACATTCTTTTAACTTTCTAAATGGTTTTCGTTAACGATCTTCTTGTTTTTATGTTACAGTGGTGTACTATTCGGGGTTAGGATCCAGTAAACAAAATAAAAGTCCATTATTAAATTGCCGACGTTTCGCAATTTTATTGTTGCATCTTCAGGACACAAATAGATTTTATATCCTGCATGAAACCCTTGTTATTCATGTTGGTCCGCAGATATTTCCAAACCACATATAATATACCACTCTAGCATAACAACAAGAAGAACGTTATCGAAAACCGTTTAGAAACTTAATATCTGGGAAAAATCGGCAAACCAACGGAGTAGATAAAGTCTGATAGTATGGGTTTCATGCAGAATATAAGATCTATGTATATGTGTCCTGAGGATGCAACAATAAAGTTATGAAACGTCTACAATAAAAAAAAAGACGTTTGTTTTTTTTACTGGATCCTAACCCTAAATAATACACCACTCTAACATAAAAACAAGAAGATCGTTAACGGAAACCATTTAGAACCTTAATATCTGGGAAATATCTTTGGAGAAACGTATTAGGTAAAGATTGATAATATGGGTTTCACGAATTATATAGAATCTATATATGTGTCCTGAGAATGCAACAATAAAATTGCGAAATGTCGACAATTTAAAAAAAAACTTTTTCTTCACTGGATCTTAACTCTAAATAATACACCACTCTAAAGTAACAACAAGAGGATCGTTAACGAAAACTATTTAAAAACTTAATATCTGGAAAATATCTGCAGATCAACGGAGGAGGTAAAGACTGATAATACGGGTTTCACGCAGGATAAAGAATCGATGTGTGTCCTGAGAATGCAACAATAAAGTTGCGAAACGTCGACAATTTTAAAAAAGACAATTGTTTTTCTTTACTGGATCCTAACCCCAAATAAACAGCACTCTAACATAAAAAGAGGATCGTTAACGCAAACCATTTAGAAATTTAATATCTGGGAAATATCTGCGGACCAACAGAGTAGGTAAAGACTGATAATATGAGTTTCATACAGGATATTGAATATATATATATGTGTGTGTGTGTGCCCTGAGGATGCAACAATAAAGTTGCGAAACGTCGATTATTTAAAAATAGACTTTCGTTTTTTTACTGGATACTAAATGTAAAACCTGAAAGGTTGATTTTTTCACGACTAAAAAAATTTTATTTGGCCGCCATTTTGTTCCGCCATCTTGAATTAATGACAAAGTTTTACTATTTGATCCTTATACCACAATTAGTTATGGCACACAATTTGAAATCAATCCATTACGTAGTTTTTTCAGGCTGAATTTTTAAATATTTTATTATACCGCTATATTGGATTCATATCAAGATTCTACTAGTTGAATTCAACGTAATACTTTATGTTTATGCAAAATTCGAAATAAATTGAATAAGTAGTTTTTCATAATATTTCACTAGGCCGCCATTTTCTGGATTTTTACCGAAATATTAAGAAATTAGAAAACAAAAAAGTGCAAGATGGTAAAATGGGTAATTAGTTTTTTTTAGTAAACATTCTTTTAACTTTCTAAATGGTTTTTTCGGTATTTTATTCCCCCATCTTGGATTCATACCAGTTGATTCCAACATAATACTTGATGTTTTTGAAAAATTTGAGGTAAATTGGATAAGTAGTTTTTTAATAATAATTTTTTAACACTTCACTAGGCCGCCATTTTGTTTCGTCACACTGATTTTTACCAAAATGTTATGAGGTGATCCACATATGACCCTTAATTTTTTAACCAAATTTGAAGTTAATCGGGTAAGCAGTTTTTTAGCTATGCCGCCAACAGACAGACACACAGACAGTCAGACAGACAGATCGACGGAATTAAGAAAACATGTTTTTCGTTATCTAGGGACCCTGAAGATCTAAAAAGATCTCTGAGGTTGATTTTTTCACGATTACAATACTTCCCTTTTACGAGGGAAGTAAAAATGTTGTAAATTTAAAGTAGATGCCATATGAAGGTGAATTAACGAGGAATTAATTTTTTTACATTAAGTTGCTTTTTTCAATATTTTGGTACAAACATTCGGGGACATAGCGCACCTGAGGTCAGAAATCGGAATGGTATTCCTGGAAATCCAGAAAATTTTCCCAAAATTCTACATTATGCCGGAACCGTCAACAAACAATTAACTAGTTAAGCCTGAAACACAATGATTACATAAAAAGTAACTTGCAGTACGTGTTTATTTACTTTAATCATTGCTTCAAAACTTTTACGATATTATGAATTAACTAGCACAAGATGTTGGGTCTCCCTGTTATTATGACTGTAAGTCAGGAAAATCTTTGATAACTGTATTATGGAAAATCGTTAAATTAAAAACAAAAGAAGATATATATGGAATTAATAGGTTAAATAAGCTTGTATTTCACTCTTTTGGTTAACAAAATATTTTTCTTGGTAAAGTTTTTTGTTTTCTATTCTTTTTATCTTATTGTGCGTGCAAAGTAGGGTAATGTGTTATATGTTACATGTTATTATGTAAGCAAGCATGTAGGTCTGTTTAAGTACGTGTGGCGGTTTGTCACCAATTATAGGCTAAACGCTTGGAACAATTTTTATGAGTGAGATTTGTCTGTATCCCGCTAGTGCTTTTAGCTAGGCTTGCCTAAAAAAATAAAAATGGCAAAAATAATAGGCCACTTTGTATAACATTAAAAAATGTTAATAATGCGTCAGTATATGTATCAAATTAAAAAGCATAATAATATGCTATTATAGTAAACAAAAATATAATCAATTATTTGACGTTCAGCCCAGTATTATCTAAAGAGTTGAACGAAAGAAGTAAACACACCAAAGAAACGTCTTTGTGCCTACAGCCTGATCGGTGCTAATTCTGATTTTTAAGAAATTTTCAAAATGCAGGGTGCACGAACGTTTTTTGTTGACACCAAAACTACTTGGCGTATTATATATATATATATATATATATATATATATATATATATATATATATATATATATATATATATATATATATATATAGGTTAAATATATTCCTAAATTTTGCTAGAAGAAGTAGATTTACATTTTTGAAGTTCGAGGAAAAAATGTTCATTTATTTTAAAGAAAAAATTGCTAAAGATTTTTCGTCTTAAAGATTTGGTTTATTCCAACGTGCAGACACTGTCGGCCATTTTTCGTATTTAAAAGGCAAATTATTATTGTAAAATGGAGAACGTGTTTTTTTTTTATATTTGCTCTCCTTCCCTTACTTCACACTAGGTGGTTTACGCGTTTTTTGTTTTTCAAATAATTGCCGACTGAGCACGAATCGGTAACGACGGTTTCCCAAATGTATATGGAAAAGAAAAATGTAGATATTAGTAAACAGTACTCTGCAAAGCTGGTAACCCAATCAGCACAAATATTTTTCTTTTAAAGAAAAACATTTTATTTCAAGTACACTGAAACCAATTTGAATTTTTCGTCTTTAAAGAAAGCCAATTTGATTTCCAAGTAGTTTACTTATAGTTGCTTGTGGCTTCGTTCAGTCATGCTGTTGTGTTGTTTATATATATATATATATATATATATATATATATATATATATATATATATATATATATATATATATATATATATATGTAAATAATATATATATATATATATATATATATATATATAAATATATATATATATGTAAATCAGAAGAAAATTTTGGTTATTATGTTTTCGTTCGTTTAACGTATGTAATCTAAATATATATATATATATATATATATAATATATATATATATATATATATATATATATATATATATATATATATATATATATATATATATATAATATAACGGTTTTTTGAAGTGGAAGCTTTTCCTCCTTAAAGTTTATGACTAATAATGTTTAATTTAGATGTTTCATGAATAAGTATTAGGTGAAGTTTGCTGTGTCTAAAGGTTTAATAAAATAATGCTACACCTAACCTATGTGTTCTTGGCAAACTTTCAAAATTACAATTTTTGTTTCTTTATTTCACGAGACGAAAATTTAAGATATATAGACAAAAAAATTGAAGGCTATTGCAAAAGCCTGTAAATCAAATTACATTTTATTTTAACGATCCAGGTGCGAGGGAGCCAAATATTATTTTAGGCCGTGGAATAAAGAAAGCTTTTCGAGGGTTACAAAACCGACAAAATACAAAAATAAAAGGTGCTTTTAACTCATTTATAAAAAAACCTGCAATTTTATATTTGATCAAAATATTTAGTATAGAGTTTTAGATTAATTGCAGGATAATTAAATGTATATTGAAGAGAATATTTAGTTTTTTGTACCCGCCCTAATTTTTCCGCATATATGGGGAATATTTCAAAATATTAAAGTTTTTGACGCCCAAGATAAGGGAAAAGTTTAAACTGCAAAAAGCTGAGTTAGGTAACAAAATATCGGAAAATTTAATTGAAAAAATTTTATTATATATGTTAAAAAAAGTTAAGGAGATTAAAAATGAGATGTTTATTATTTATAAAAAACTTTAATCTAAATTATTTATTTGTTAATAATTATTTTATTAGACCTTAAATTATAACATATTGATTTTGTACCGCTACTAATAAGAGCAGTTTTTCATTATATCCAATTTTTATCGATTCTGTAACAATTTGTTGAAAAACTTGCTGAAAATATTTATTCTTATGCAATTAAATTGTCTTATGCATAATTATTTCAAACTCTTAGTTTAGTCTAAATTAGTCTTTTAATTGTGCCTCTTTTGGGAAATATTTCCAAATAGTACCAAGATGAGGATAAAAGTACACGGTTTACTCTGACCTTACGTTAGATTTAGTTTCTTCTTTTAAAAACCGTGTTTTGCATTTATATGAACACCATTTTTTTTTCAATTAAATTATTGTTTTAGGTGATATGCTTTTAAAAAATTTATTTTTAAGCGATAACCAATGTAATGAAATTTTATAGCAAGTATAAATTATTGAAAGAGTAAAACATTCGACTGCTTAGAACTGGTATTCTAACATAGGAAAAGAAACCATAAATCATACTAAATAACTGACACTTTATTTTATATAGTTGCCCGGTATCGTCTATAAAGCAAAATCTACAAATATAACTACTTTTGAATCTTCCCTATACCAAATATAACACCTATTCCGATGTCTTGCTTTGACGCCACCAACATATTATTATATTTATTATAATTACGTTCCTTTGATAAATTAAATTCCACACGAAACATATGTTAGAACTTTTCGATTTTTTAACAAGTAACACCTGAAAAAGCTATTGTATATGCGAAACATGTCATGTTGAGAATAAATATAGTGAAAAATCTTTGAAACTTTAACTTGTTTTTTCTAAACTTTTAAAATATAATACCTCGAATATGAAATAATTGTTTCATGACATAAATCTTGACACTATATGATATTTTATCGCTAATACGATAGTCAGATGTGCCCACAACGGAACCGCATCTTCTTCATTACTGGTCATGTTATTAAAATTAAATATAATAAATCTTTTTAGCTTTGGAGTTCAAAAGTTACGTTGTGATCAGGGATCACTCTCAAAAAACAATTCATCATAATAAGTAATATCATAAAACAATAGTAATAAAATAAATTATATCTATGAAACGTCAAATAACATATAAAGAGCGATAAAAATTGTTTTATATATACTAAGTTACATTTAAAGAAAATTTTAAACACGGTATGTCATACATCATATAGTTATGACATTTAAAATATGTTATATGGATAAGGAGTTATTATCTTATACGCAGACTTGATGTTTGTAACAGTGCATGTAGTTATAATACCTTACATTTTTTTATGATTTTTTTAGCCATATTCGTATGAGTTGTGTTTGCTCAGAAAAGTCTCATTTAAATACAATTTTAGAAAAATGTAGGGTTAAGACCTTTAAGGGTCCAAAAACATTACTCTGTAAATGCAGGAAAGTCTGGAGAAAAAAGAGCGTGCAAAAAATAATTTTTAAGTTAGTTTTGAATAATTCAATAAGAGAACGAGATTGTAGGTAGTTTAAGACTTCATTATAGTGAATATTTTTGATTTATTCGTATTCGACTTGTCAACAAATATTTCTAATGTTTTTTAAGTTTACAATATATACAATATTTTTTAGACTATGACTGAGCGTATACGTACTGATTTTTTCCCTGTGAGACGTTTCTTATCTCTATTATTATTTTTTTGGATACTGGTATGTTAGTACTTGGAGAAGTATCAGTAAAATGCGAAACGTCGCACACAATTGAATAAGTTAAGAATAGAATTCTGCGTTATAGCTGTATACATTATAAATATATTTATTTGAAGAACGAAATAAACAATTAAATAAAATACATTTTTGAATGTCTAATATTAAGAAAATATTTAAAAACTCAGCTTTGAGACATTCAGTGATAACGCCTGTTTGACTTTTTCTCTATTTACAACAATAGTTAGGTTTAATTAAAAAACAACGCTTTGAAAAATTGATTAATCTATTTGAAAAGGCTGCATCTCACATACCTTAAGATATCCTAGAACTGTTATTAAGAGAACAAACACAATAAAACCCAAGCAACATCCGACGATTAGTCCTAGACGTCGGGTTAATATTGACTGAACTCCCATAGAATGATCCTGTAAAACACTTAGATCCGGAGCTCCAAGGGTTAGAACCTAGAAATAAAGAACAGGCATTTCAGTATCGACCGTGTACTGTGTTAGATAAGTTTTATGTCGAAAAAAATCATTACTAAAAATTTGAATTGTTCATCTTTATACGTACTAACATTACTGTATTAGCACTGATAACGTGCTTCATGCCTCAAGATAGTTAATTTATTTATATTTTGTAATCATATACAGGGTGAAATGAGAAATAAGTATAAATATTTTAACATGTTAAAGGACAGGTAATTAGGAGAAAAACGTCTTATATAATATGGAGGATTTTAAAGGTATGGCGATTTTAAAACTTAATAATCTTTTGACAACGCCACAACGTTGCAATTATATATTCTGACTGCTGTTTTTATTTTCAACCATGGCCGACCTCAGAACAGACCATGAAGTACTACATCCGGTAATGGCACTTACGGGTTTGGAATGAGTATGTAAAATGGCGGTTTTTGCGAATGTTCACTTATACGCAGCAAGGAGTACTTTTTTGATGATATATGATATATGAACATAAAAAACTATACCAAGTATCGGTACAAAGACTGATTTAAGTGTTAGCGATAACGGTCTTATGGAACATTTCTTCTTTTTAAACTAAATACAATGTGCGGTACCTCGGAAAGTGCTGCTAAGTGTGTCGTTTTGTTACGGCTAATATTATTGTGTTATGAGATGTTATATTGTTTTAATAACGTGTTTGGTTTATTTTGTGTTGGGTAGTGAAATAATAAGAATGTAGTAAAGTCTAGGGTAAAGTAGTTTATAGGCTTATTATGGCATAACTTTGATAACAATTGTCGGTTATTATTATCTTTTAAAAAAAATTATATCGTATGTATACTGCGAGGTAAATTTATAACTAAAAAAATTAGAAAAGCGGTTTGGTAAACACAGAATCTTAGGGGGACGTAATTGTAATATAAAGTTTGATGAGGTTATTAATGCTGAAAAAAAAATACATACATACTTTTTTTTTCTGAAATTCAAAAAACATAACGAAAGCAGCTGCACTGAATCAGATCTAGACTGGGTTTTGTCCCAAAGCAATGACAGTGAACCAGTTTTTTTTATTATAGCATCCATTTTTATAGTATTATCATGAAACATATCCTAGGTACACTCCTCGGTATAACTAATGAAGATTTAATATTACGTAGGTAAGTACTTAGTTGGTAAGGTATCTATTAAAATAAAAAATTACGCTTTTATATTCCATAAATATACGATTTTCAGTTACTAACTAATTCTATTTAATGTGCAAAAAAGACACAGACAACTAAAAAGTGTTTATATATTAATATCGCTGGTTACGAAAATTATTAAATATATTTTGTCCATAAAAAGGACGTAAAAACATTGCCGGACGAAACAGGCCGTTGATCCGCGTAATCAACCGACTGCGTTGTTGCCAGATTGTTCTTCATGGTTTGATCTGAAGTCGGCTGTGTTTGAACGTTAACTAGAATAGAGCATGGTATTCGATTTGAAAATTAGGTTTTATAATTTTGTCCTAGAATTATTCTAAAAACTCTATGAATAATTATTATTGTTGTGTCGAACTTGAACCTAGTATTTCTCTAAATTACGAAACTAATACTTTTGAATAAATAAAAATTATTATTAAAAAATACTAAAATTTTCTGTAATTTTGCACCAAAACACAATACACTAACGAATATATTTTTAAAGTAAGTATTGCATCCTCATCTTTTATACGGAGACGGAATTGTTTTGATTTCATACATTGTGAAAATTATTACGTGTTCTGGTATTTTGTATCATTTTGAGTTGGTTCTTTGGAAATAGTGTTGTCAACTATCTTACGTAGAACAAAATTTATATCTGTTAATAACATTAAAATTAAGTTTTAAAGTTGTTCTAAAAGCCGTAATATAAAATAAATAATTATTAAACTAGTAATTTCATACAATGGCTTTGCTTAAAAAGCGAGTACACCTCTGCATTGTTCTCTATTGTGGTGTATGAAAGTTTACAAAAGCTAGTATACCGAACAAAGCGGTTTTGCTTTAAGAAAGTAACATCTAAGCGCATCGTTTTTGGTAATTTTTGTGAACGTTCTTGGGGGTTATGGTGCATAACTGAGAAGGGTAAAAAAATTTGGACTATTTAAAGTTTTAAGTTAAAACACCATTGTTTTTCTGTGTTATTAATTGGCGTACACAGTACGAGATTCTTCCTAATTTTTATTAATTTGCAAGCACGCTTAATTAGTTGATGTGTTAATAGGACTTGTAATTGCTATTTTATAGTTTTTTTTTAGGCAGCAACATTATATACGGCACTTTTTTCTAAGCAAACTTCATACATTTCGAGACAAAACCGACGGTTGTAGCTTCAAAAAACACATGTATACATATTTAACCAAATTATTTTTTACAATAAATTATTAATACACGTGTATATATATTTGACAAAAAATATATATTTCTCACAATAAATTATTCTAAATTACTAGATAGAACTAAAAACTATCGATTTATGAAAGCGTACATTTAAGTAAGGAAATTCGCCGCACTAAACAGGCAAACGGCCTTTTATTTTTGCTTGGCCTTCACCAGAAGGTTCATTTTTGTAGCAGCGGGGGGCTCTACGTCGATAAAGATCAATCGAACAACATTTCTACGGGGAGCAAAATCATTACTGAACTGATAGTTTAAGTTATTTGCTATTTGCTTTGGTAGGGCCGCATTACTCATTAGGCCCGTGCCTAGGGCCCGTCGAAAAGAGGGCTCGCCATCGCCTCGCTGCAACAAAAATCGTTTATATAATTTTAAAATTAAAGGAGGAGATAAGTGTCTGTTATACGGAAGAGAGGACTTTTTTTTGGTCGTCACTTTTTCTCACGAGCTTGGGGCCCGTAAATACGTTTGGGTGAGAATAATTAATCTGGCACTGGCTGCAACACTTTGAGGGGATATGGTCGATAGGGGCCCGTAATCTCAAGCGGGCCTAGGGCCCCAAAACTTGTAGATACGGTAATGGCTTTAGGTGCTAATTTTTTGTGTTCTGTGATGGGTGCTAGACTAAAATAGGAGTGTAATTGCAGTGATACTGTTTTTATATTTTGTTTTGTGAGTATTCAGCGTTGTAGTTGTGACAAAATGAATTACAATACCAATCGGGAGCAGCTAAAAGAAAAAACGAAGCAAAATTTAAAAAGCATGCAAAATAGACATTTTTTTTAAAGTAACACCAGTCAGTCGTCTAATCGTAAGTCGGTGTAATTAGAATTATTATTATACTTTAGAATGTTGTTTTGTTAAGTTTATTTGGAATAATTTTACAGCATTGTTTAAATATGGGCCTGACAGGGAGGATATATATTTTTATTTGTTATAGTTTCTTGCAATACATATGTATGTATTTTAATTATTCCAACAAAATACACCCGATTTTAGGAATGACAACAATACGTTCAATGACAAGTAATATTATTAGATTAAGGTTTATTATAGATGGTTTGAAATAAACACATGATATTTGTTTGTAACCAACCTTTATAACATTTTTTAGTAACTATAAAAACAAGGGCGCCTCTATTTTCTTCTTTACTCTCATCTTGTACTTTGAATTGAGATTTTTTTCCACTCGTTTCGGTTCACCGCTGTGATTCAATCCTTTTCACATACTCGGTCGGGTCATAATTGAAGTGCAGTTAAGGGAGCTACCAGTGGCAGGCGCAACTTAATTGGCCAGGTAAGTCCTCAATGCAATTCGGAACCATTCTTAATATTGTTTTGACTTATATTTTGGTTAGTTCACATTTTTATTTAAATTCAATATTTGATTACGCATTGAATTAAATTATACAGTCCATAATTCTCTCAAATCCAGAGCTAAGATAATCATTTGCTTATTCAACACTGCACAACTAATTTACATTCCAATATTAATTTTCGAAATTTTAAGATAAACAGAACTTTTGTAAAGAATTATTTTTTTCTTTTAAAATGCAAAATACTAAGGTTTACAGCTATAGTTACGTCCATGCGGGGTCACACTGTGTACTTTTACGCGTTAAAATATTTCTAGTCACTTGCCTTTCACATGTATTCTGACTACCGTGTAGTAATACAAGAATCTAACACACACAAACGATCATATGAAAGTAACAGTCTTAAATATTTTACCTCGGTACATCTGCTCGTCGTGGAATCCACTAAAAGTGGTAAAATTTCATCTCGAAAAGCAATAAAGCCGTCCTGTTTGGAATCCGTGTCATTTTCTAGCGACTGTTTCCTCATGACTAATCTTGATGCAGCCGTTGCCTTCAGACGTGTGGATATCCAATTGCCCAGCGCCAGAACACAAATCCTGTATCTAATTCCGGGATAGAGGTGAGTAAGTTTAAGTGAACGGGCCGATTGATCGAGAATTTTTCCTCTTACCTAAAAAAATTAAACATTTTTACATAATAAAGAAGTAAAAATAGGAGCTTTAATTTCAGACATATTTGAACTATCAGAACTTTATTTTTTATACAGGGTGATCTATAACTAACGGATCATGGAGCAAAATACTACGATCTTGCTGAATTGTTACGATCCGAAATTTGACATTAACAAAGGTTTATGAACCAACAATATTAATTTCGATTTGCTTTAATATTTCCGAAATGTTTGTCATATGTCATAACGTGATATTTATTTTTCTGGGCAGTTGCAGGGAACCCTTGATTGTATACTATGATTACGCAATAACTTCTCAATAAAGAATGTATGGAAGCTAGAAGTCGCGGGTGACATTTGCAACATTGCTGAATTTACCGTTTTCCAGTAATTGATACGAACTTTTATTTTCCAAATGAAATATACTGTATTTAAATACACTTTCCGATTCTAATAATTATTTTAAATATTTTTTTTTACTACTGTTGTTTTCACAACCAAGCAGTTAAACCTCGAGGATCTGAGACGATGAATCGAAAATAAATGCGGAAATGTCGAAGAAATTAACAGCTTTCTTAACTTATACGGGAAATTTACAACGACTTCAGCTACTTAATATCGCAATATTAAATACGGTGAGTAGGTTAAATTCCAGAGTTTGAATATAAATAACAATCTAAAATGGTTTAAGCATATTGACACCTTAACTAAAAAACTGTCTACCGCCTGCTTTGCCATTCGATCAGTTTCAAAAGAACTGGACGTGTCTTCTGCCAGATTTACTTATTTCCCTATATTCGATTCCCATCTCCGCTATGGCCTTCCCTTTTAGGGCTACTATATCACCGAGCAATTTATTAGTAGTTTTAGGCTTCAAAAGAGACCAATTCGCTACTGGTTTGGTCTAAATAATAGAGCTCACTGCCAATACTATTTCAAAAACATGAAATATTAACATTTCCCGCAATATTTATTTTAGAAACCATTTGTTTGATGAGAAAATATATAAACACTTTACCGGTTTACCTCATTGAGAGACCTTTTTACTTCGTTGATGATTTTCATAACGAATAAGTCTCATTAAAATATTTAAATCTTTTTGCGTGTCATGTTCCACCTGCTAGCATAGAATTTGAAAATCATTTTATAGTGGAATGAACTGTTTGATTGTCCGTTAAAATTAATTATTTTGTTATGTATTAGATTAAAGTTATACATTTTCTTTTTTTAATACACTTTAATTACTATATCAGTTCAGTACACTTTTTGTTTAACTTCACGTATTTTGCTCGTATAACGATATCAAAATAGAGTTTAAGGTCTCGTAATTTCATTGCCATTGAAATGATTCACCTCGCATATGTATTGTTTATTTTCTTATTATTAAGGTCACCTAGATTCATTGACTGCTTTATGGTATATTTACAAATTATGTGTTTGCATTGACCTATCGAAAAATATGATTTTTTTCGATTAATATTTTCGTTTTTTTCATTGTGTTGTTTTTTCTTTTAAGGTAAATTTTGCTTTGTCCATAAAATTGTAACAATTTTCCTGTGGCAATAGAGCATACTTTTGTTTGTTTGTTCGTATTGAATACCTTTCCGCAATACTTAACTAAGTCGTCCATATTATCTCTAAGAGACCTGGTTTAATATAGTGAAAAAGTTACCATTACACGTCTTTTGCCAAACAAACAGTCACCATGAGATCTTAATAGTTGTTTTAAACAAAAAAAAATATAAAACTCATAAGTATAACTACATAATTAGACAAACTCTCCTGTATTTGCTTTATTATAAAGTTATCTAAAAGATACTTTTTTATTTCTGAAATTTTTATTTTAAGTGTTATGAGTTATCAAATTCAAATTCAAATTCAAATTCAAAACTATTTATTTGCTAAAGAAATATAAATTATTTTACAAAATTTGAAATATTAAAATATCAGAATTACATCTTAGCAAAATGGACCACCTTTCGATTGTTAAACCGTTCACATTGCACCCTTTACGGTAAAGGTACATATGCAAGGCGACCCTTGGAAAAAAATATATAGTCATCGAAATTAACAAGAATGAAAAAAATGTACATACTATTTTAATTTAAAAAAAAGATATATAATATATGTGATCAGATTGATTGATACAGGGAACTGCATAGAAGCGAAAAGTAGGGCAGGACAGCGACGAGGATAGCGAGGGGCGGCAGGGCGCAAGCGGACGAGGCGGTAGCTCAAACGGACGGCACCGGCGGCTGCGGGCCAAACCAAACTACATATACCAAAGTATCAAATACATCTACATTGAAAAAAATATATATATCACAATAAACACTGCTCTTGCAACAATTTCGCCTTAACATGTTTGGCAAAACTGTTAGAGGGTAGGTCGTTGACCTCCGCCGAGAGACCATTCCACATTTGAGTGGCTACAAATGTAAAAGAGCGCTGAAATGTCGCCGTTCTGTGAAGGGGGTGACAAAATTTTGGTTGTTTCTGGTTTCGTGAACGTGTCCGAATCTCGAAAATCTACAACTCAAATAACGTGGCCTATCTCTTTTAATTACCCGGTAGATAAAAGTGTACATATGGTATCTTCTCCGATTTTGCATATTCAAAATGTTTAAGTCGTTCAAATATGGAGTAATGTGGTTCCTGTAGGGGATATTAAATGCAAATCTCATGCAGCTATTTTGTACTTTTTGTATCATTCTTTTCGTAAGCCATGACAAAGATTCTCCATATACGCTATCAGCATAGTCAAATAATGAAAGTATTAATGTCTCGCACAAAAAATATTTTTGTTTGGAAGGTAAAAAAGTTTTTAATTTGTAAATATTTTTGAGGCAAAGGTAAGCTGCTTTTAATTTAGTTTTTACATGAGATTCGAAAGATAATAAACTATCAAAAATAACACCTAGATTTTTTGCTTCATGTACAATGGGAATTATATTATTATTAATATGAATTTGGAGTTCATTCTCTAAATTATTTCTTAGTTTATTTCTTCCCAGAACCAGAATTTTTGATTTCGCTGCATTAAGTTTTAAATTATGATTTTTTGCAAATGATTCAACATTCCTTAAATCGGAAATAAGCTGTGACTGGGCAATATCTATGTTTTGATTGTTAATAGGGATATACAGTTGCGAATCATCGGCATACTGTTGAAGTTTAGAATATTTTATATCCTTGCACATGTCAGAAACGTAAATTGCGAATAATAAAGGCGAGAGCACAGAGCCTTGGGGAACACCCTGAGAAATTGGTAGAAAATTGGATGTAGAGGCATTTGACTTCCCAGAGACCACAACCCGGCCCTGACGGTAGCTTAGATAACTACTGAAAAGAGTTAAAGAATTTTCAGATAAGCCAAAGTACTTCAATTTTGCCAATAACATCTTGTGGTTTAAAGTGTCGAAGGCCTTGCTAAAATCCAATAACGCCAAACAAGTACAGTTCTTTTCCTCTTCATTAAGACGAACGTCATTTAATATATTTACAAGGCACGTGCAAGTGCTAAAATCCTTTCGGAAGCCTGACTGGCATGCTGGAATTATACTTTGACTCTCTACGAAAAATGATAGTTGATTAAAAATGTGCTTTTCAAATATTTTAGACATGGCCGGGAGTATACTTATAGGTCTAAGGTCATTAAGCTGGGTGGGTTCCAAAACTTTAGCAATTGGCTTAATAATTGATTTTTTCCATATTGCGGGATAAGTTTTCTAAAGTATTAATAATATTAATTAGTGGATTTGTACAAAAGGGTAGACAAAGTTTTAAATCTTTAATGGAGATTCCGTCTTCACCAATCGCATTTGATGTTATGGTTGACATAATTTTATTCAACATTACTTCGTCAATGAGATAAAATTCCAATGATCTATCAGTGTCTCTATTATTTTTATAAAAGTTTAATAGTTCGGATGAGGTAGAGTCTGGAAAATCATTCGAAGATTGAAAAAAATCGTGAATATCTGAAGCATTAGTTAAATGTTCTGGCAATTTACTGTGGTTTTTTTTCGCGTTAAGTTAAGTTTATCTGCTGTAGATCAAAAGTCCTTTCCTTTTTTTAGTGCTAATTGATTAAAATAAGTTATCTTTTCTCTTATTATAGCATGTTTCGTATAATTCCTAAGTTGTCTGTAGTATTGTAGGGGTCCCGCTGTTTTAGACTTTAGATATTTACGGTGGGTTTTATCTCTTAATTTAACTAGCGATTTTATGTTGCTAGTAATCCATGGGGTAAAAGGCCGTTCTGAAATAATTGGTTTTTACGGGAGCGTGCTTATTTATATGATTTAAGATATTCTGATTAAAAATACTTATTTTATTATCGATATTGTTTTCATAATATATTTGATCCCATCGGATAAGCAAACCTTCGCTAATAAACTTATTTTCATTTATATTATTATAATCTCTGTATGTTATACATATTTTAGAATTAGTTATTGAGGGCTCCTGAAAAACAGAAAAGATAAGATTATGATCTGATAGATATTCTGAAATGCCCAGTGATCCAGACTCCAATGAAACAACGTTTTTAGTAGCAATTATCACGTCAATGAGGCTGTAATTATTTGTGTGAATATTTATTCGAGTAGGCTCAGAAATACGTTGTGACATGTTAAATGTATCTAATATATTTTTTAGTCTATTTGAATATGCAGTTTGACTTAAAAAATCTATATTTAAATCTCCTGCTAGAACTATGTAATCATTACGCGAAGTGATAATTGAGAGCATATCTTCTAAGTTATCTAAAAATTGATTAGCATTACCAGATGACGGCCGGTATACATTAAGTAGTAAATAATGTCTGGTTTTATTTTAAAAGATATTGCTATAAATTCAAAATCATTAAATGTAATGTTTAAATTGACTACAGAAAATTTCAAGTTTCTTTTAATATATAGTGCGACTCCGCCATCACGGCCCTCCCTGTCTTTTCTTAAAAATTTTATACCCTTCTATATTAAAACAATTACTATCATATGATGAATTTAACCAGGCCTCTGTAATGCAAAATATATCGAAATTATATTGAGACATATAATTTGTAAACTCGTCAAAACCTGTGTTGATTGAACGAATATTCAAATGCCCTAGCAAAAAATTGTTTCGATTATAAATACCATTATTATTATAGTTATTGTGATTGTCGCCACAACCAGCCGTCCGGTTTAAGCCCACGTCATCCATAGCCCCAGGCTACCCCACACCCAGCCCGCCATTCGGCCCGCCACAATCGTCCCTCGACCCCAAGCAGTCCCCCAGCTACAAAACTATAACGAAAGAAAATATAAAAATACATATACATATGGAACATCACATACAAAAACAAAAATGTAACTTGACAACAAAAAAAAAAAAAAATCAAAAACGCTCCTATTCGAACTTTAAATTAAAGTTGCAGCTAATATCTTAAACTCTATATATTAGTCACACAGTTATGGTTGATCAATGAAAATTAATAACATACTTTTTAAGTATCATAGGTTATTTCATTCAATAATGAAAAAACAAATATCTAGAAAAAAGTTAAGACCAGCTGCTTTCAACTGTTATACATTTCTTATCTAAAAAATGCGGTGTAATAATATTTGGCAGTCGAGGGTTCCGTACAGCTATCCAGAAAAAAGTTTGGGCACTTTTAAATTGCAAATAGTATAGCAGGAATCGCGCCCGTATCAGCCACAACAAAAAAAATTAGATTATTTTGCCTTTACTAAATTTCAAAATTAAATGACAAAAACTAGAAAATATTTTAAAGAAAATCGAAATTAAAATTATGACTTTGTCACCAATATCAACTTTTGAATTAGGATAAGTCAGCTGGATCGTAATACTTGACTCTGACTTAACAGTGTATTAATATGTTTTTTTTTGTTTTAAAGATAAAAAAGAACGCCTGAAAAGATGTGTGTCCACTACCTTAATACAAAGGGCAATATTTCAACCTATTTTTGGATGTTTTAACATTAATTGTTTCTACATTGGTTTTTGTTGCATCCTGTATACAATATTTATGATGGATTAAGGGTGCCCACCGTGTTCATAATATGATAGACCATACTGAATCTGATTGCTATAAGTGAGCTTTGTTCAGCAGACTATTTTTAAAAGAATCAATTTTTTTAAAAAACCCTGTCGGAAAGGAAGAAAAAATTTTAAATCTGCTGCTTAAAACTGTTTTTTTGGGTCCTAGCTCTAGATTATTTTGGTTGCACAAAGAGAAAAAGAAATCTTCTACAGTAAGAGTTCTAGTCGAATAAACTTTTTAAAAAAATGACAGCCACAGCCCACTGAAATTGTGAAGATTTTTTTTCCTAAATTCCTATTGAACTAAACAGGAATTTATAAAGTAAATATATAAAGTATTTTTTAATATAATATATGGTTTTCAAAAAATAGTTATACATTTATTATCGAAATAAGAAAAAAAACCGTAAATGACAGTACAAAAATAATATCTAACATTCATAGGAAAAAAGTTAAATGAAGATCTAGAAAACGGAATGTTCAAAATTAAATAGAAACAAAAAAAAGTAAGTTTTTGAAGATCAACAACAAACCTAAAATCCCAAAAAATATGTAATTACTGCTTCAAATAATTGGTAAGAAACAAAATAAAAAGTTCATTGATAACCCGGTACATTACCAAAAAGAAGAGATTTAAAGCGATTCAACTAACATGAGCTTTGACACAGACCGCCTCTAAGCTTCTTACGTAAGATCAAAAATTAACTTTTTAAAACTATTTTTAACTTGGGGTTTATGTGGATAAAAGGCTTAAATGGGACCAACACATAACATATTTAACTAAAAAATTAGAAATCTGTTGTACACATTTTACCTAGATCTTCTTTCTAGGAAAAGAAAAAGCATGAATAGAACCTTTGTTAGGACATACAATTTTAATCTGGGGTGGCCAGTGCCGGTTTAAGGTAGTTTGCTGCCCGGTGCTACCAAAACGAAACGCTTCCTGCCCGGTTGGAAAAAACATTAAAACAAAACCATTTTTTAGAAACATTTGTTTGACAGAATCACAAAATGAACAATAATTTTACAAAAACCAAAATAAAATGAAACATAAACTTAAATTAATGCTAACGCCAAGAGACAAATGAAATGTAAACCAACGTTTTAATAAAAATTATAATAAACTCCATCATCTGGTTTAAAGGAACGTATCAAAAGTAAGTGGAACATAAAAATATAATATAATTATTTAAAAGGTTTTCGAGCTCGAGCTTCGATAATACTATATATATATATATATATATATATATATATATATATATATATATATATATATATATATATTGCATCTAGCAAGTCTTGGTTAATGGACAAAATTGCCAAGAAATTCAAGTTTTTTTGGGCAATTGAATTTCTTAAAGACGTCTTTACTCTCTTGAGAGTGGAAAAAGATCGTTCACCACTTGCATTTGTGACCATTTTAGAGAAAAAAATACGCAGACAAATATTGACATTGGGAAATGTAGATATTAATTTGTTTTCGAATAAGGCTTGAACCAAATCCAATGAAGAATTTATTTTAGTTTCTGATAGAGAATTTAACCGCTTTTTTAGATGGACACATTCTTAAGGAAAATATTCGTCCAAATCTGTACTGTACATTTCCTTTAGTTTAGTTGCTAATAAGATAATATTTTCGTCTTCTATTGATTTTAGATTAAATAGAAATTCAAATGTTTTTGAATAGTATTGGGAGCTTTCAGACCCACGAATAACTTCGGATTTAAGATTGTCTCTTATTAAAAAAAAATTGCGTGCGGATTTTATCTCTCTGGCTTAAATTTACGTCCGGTTTTTTTTCTTCCAATGGCAATTTTGGTTTGGTATTTCGTCTTTTAACAATGCGCGCGCACGGCTAAGTAAACGTGTGGTTGCGTCGATCCGACAATTTTTCAAATTTTCATAGATATTTTTGCACATTATTAAGTAAAAATAAGTTTTCAGTGCTTGACTAGTGTTGTGCATCATGACAAGAGGAGGAAATAAAGGGGATGATTCCTCTAGGAAGCAGAATTGCGATGTTCAGAAACTCAATGAACGAATGGAACAAATGGCGGCCAAATTCACAGCCGACCTTGACAGTTTTAGAAAGGACTTGGTCGACAGGGCCGCAGGGAGATCTAGTTCTAGAAATAATCAAACAAATACTGATATGACCAGGCTGGCTGAAAAATTTTCCTATTTCGAAAAATCTGTCCTGGATTCCTTGCAGAGTATCAGACAGGATATCCAGCAACTAAAAAGCGATACGTCAAGACATACAATGTCCACCAATCAAAACAACATTTTAATCCATGGCGTTGAAGAACAACAAACGTCAGATTTGTACGAAAGTGTCGTTGGCTTAGTATGCAGCAAAATCGACATCGAAATTCGTAAATCCGACCTAAACTACTGCTATCGGCTAGGAATCAAAAAACCAAACGTAGCAAAACCAAGGCCACTTGTAGTCTCTTTTTGTAATCGGTGGCTGCGTGACAAGAAAAAACTTAAGGGTACCGAAGTTTTGTTCACTGAAGTACTTACTTCTGATAACCTAGCGTTATTTAAGACCGCGAAAGAAAAATTCCAAAATTTGTGTTGGACGGTCGGGGGTAAAGTGATTGTTTTGTATAAAGGTGGAAAAGTGACTGTTAGTTCGCTGGAAAAACTCAACAAAATATCTGATGTAGTGCCCGTTAGTGATTCAATAATACCAGGGATATTTTTGCATTTATACCGAGGTATGTGTTGCATGTTGCCATTTTACATATAAAGACAAATATTCCATCTCTATAACTTTAATCTTGATATGGTTTCAAGTGTGTACTCACTCATACCTGTATAATTATAGGTAACTAATACTATTATAGACTATAATAAAATTTTATTTTATCGGTATGCCTTTTGTTAATGAACATTTCTTGTTATTGCTTATTATTTTCATTCACAAATTTTGATTTACAGGTATCACTTAAAAATAAAATATTTCTTGCTTTCTTATTAAGGCTAAAAATTAACTTTTTTAAATTTATCTCAGCTCTGTATTGCATGGCACTGTATATGTGCAGAAACTAAACGAATCATTATTTTTTTCTATTGTTCGGCGCAACTTAGCCATACATGTAAACACTTCAAACGTTTGAGGGGTTTATAGGCTTTGTAACAGGTCTATTTTTTTTTTTTTTAGTTTATAGAAGTAGATTTTAAGATAGTTAAGATTTTATTAGTTGTAGTAATGCCTAATTTAGATCCTATTTTGTATGTCATGGGGGATTTAGGGTTGTGTCGGGCCGCGGGCGTTCGCGCGAGTGTGGGGTGGATGATCTCCGGGGGCGATGGATAGTCTGTATGTGCAAACGGGAAACCAGCATAAGAACCTTAGTGTAGCGCATCTTAATGTACGTTCTCTTAACACAGGCTTCGATGAAATGTGTAATTATGTAAGCACTTTTAACTTCGATATCCTGGGACTCTCAGAAACCTGGCTAACATCGGCTCATGATAGCAATGTATTGAGTATCAATGGATATAATTTAATTCGTAAAGATAGGGACGGTCGAGGAGGGGGAGTTGGAATTTATATTAAAAAACACATCCAATACAAACCAGTTCAACTTGATGTATCATCAGAAGACTGCGAGTTTATGAGTGTAAGATTGAATTTAAATAAAAAAACCATTTTATTCACCACAATATACCGTCCTCCAGCTAATAACCCTGACACTTTTATAGAGTGCTTAGAAGACATAATGGCCCTATCCGTTCCATTTTATGATCACGTAATATTTACTGGAGATCTAAACATTGATCTTTTAAAGCATTCTGCTCCTAAAATTAAGCTGCAAAAGTTGTTAGAAACATTTGATCTCACACAGCAAATTAAGGATCCTACGCGTACAAACATGTCTACTAACTCTTCAACCCTTATCGACGTTATCATTACAAATGCCACTTTGATACCACTAAAAAGCGAATCAGTAGCCATATCCGATGCAATATCTGATCATTGTTTAATATACTCAATCTTGAACATTTCCATAAAGGCGGAAGAGGAAAAGTACATATCTTTCAGAAACTATAAAGGGATTATTTTAAATAATTTTGAGAGAGATGCTCAACAAATAAATTGGGATAATATATATTTTACTAGGGACATTAATGTCAAACTTCAAAATTTTAATAGGTATATTTTGGACTTAATTAATAAACATGCACCCATACAGCATAAAAAAATCAAATTTAAGCCCTTTATTCCATGGATTACGGAAAATATTAAATTGCTGATTAAATTGAGAGATAAAGCTCATAAAAAATATTTAAAAAATAAAACACAAACTAGTTTACAATATTATCGCCAATTAAGAAATTATACAAAACACGCTATTGTTCGCGAAAAAATTGCATATTTCAATACATTATCTAAGGAAAACGGTAGTAGGTTTTGGAAAAGTGCAAAGCAATTAAATCTGATATCTAAACCAATTGTAGATATTCCTTCTAAACTTTGTGATGCGACGGCTCTCAATGATTATTACGCGAACTGTTGTAAGGTTGCTGATACTTCGTCAGAGGAAAAGAAATTTTTTTATAATCACAATAAACACCTAAATGTCACATTAGAATTAAATTTAGAATTAATTGATGAATATTCTCTGCTCAAAATAATAAATTCAATAAATACAAATGCAGTCGGCGAGGATCAACTGTCGATTAAAGATTTAAAGCTTTGTTTGCCATTTTGTAAAAACCCATTAATAAATATTATAAACTCCTGTATTTTGGAGGGAGTTTATCCAGATCAGTGGAAAAAAGCAATTATAAAGCCGGTGGCTAAAGTACCTGATCCTAATGAATATACAGATTTACGCCCTATCAGCATTCTGTCGTCTGTGTCAAAGATTATTGAGAAGCACGTTTATAGTCAACTTTTTTCTTTTGCAAATTCATTAAATATCATACCTGACTGCCAATCGGGATTTCGTAAAAATTTTAGTACAACTACTTGCCTCACTAAGCTCATAAATGATATAAGAGTCAACGAAGAAAATAAGGAAATTACATGTTTAGGGCTTTTGGATTTTAGTAAAGCTTTTGACACTCTTAGTCACGACATGTTGATGGCAAAACTTAGTTACTTCGGGCTGTCGGAAATTTCACTTAAATTTTTCTCATCTTACCTAAGAAGCAGATTACATTGTGTTGTTCTTAAAAAGGATTCTGTTTTTTACAAGTCTAATTTTCTGCCAGTTGCTGCAGGTGTTCCGCAGGGGTCCATCTTGGGTCGAAAAAAAACTCGAATTTGCAGCAATATGCTGACGATTCTCAGATCTATATGTCCTTTCCTGCTAATGATGTACATAACTCACAATTAAAATTCAACTCCGACCTAAACCACATAAACCAATTTGCACTCGATCATAACCTCAAATTAAATGCAAGCAAATCATGTATCCTATTATTGGGAAATAATAAAAGGCAAACTCAGGAGATATCCGAGATATTTGATGTACAAATAAACAATGTTCAAATACCACTCGTTTCTGAAGTAAAAAATTTAGGAATTATTCTTGACACAGAACTCACTTTTCAATCACATATTAAGAAAAAACTTAGCCTTGGCTATATGCGTTTAAAAAGACTTTACAGCTTAAAAAGATATTTACCATCAAAAACAAAGTATTATTTATGTAATACACTTATTCTATCTTTACTCGATTATGGAGATATTGTCTATAATAATTCTTTGACTGTCCGTATAGCTTCTTCTATTCAAAAACTCCAAAATACTTGTATGCGTTTTTCTTACAATATTTCGTATAGAGATCATATTACTCCGCATCTTAACAGTTCCCTAATTTTATCCATGGCAAACAGGCGCAAATGTCATATGTTTTCTTTAATTTATAAAGTTTTAAAAACTGGCCAGCCGGCTTATTTAAAATTGCTATTTTGCTCATTTAATCATTCTCACTTTACAAGGAATGTAGGTGCCTTTAGAGTACCGCAGCACAGAACATCAGGTTTTCAAAAGTCTTTTAGTTTCGCAGCAGTACAAATGTGGAATAGCCTCCCTGATAATGTAAAGGATTTTTCCCTTAATAAATATACTAAGTATATTAAAACCATGTTAATGGAGCGGCAAATAAATAGCGCTTAATGTTTTTAGTTACTCCTAGTGTCATGTTGGTTTTCTGGTACGTTTCCTTTTTTTTTTATTTTAACTCACATAGACATATACATATATCATGGTTTGTCCGTCGTGTCACGGTCCGGACCCCCCGCTCGCTTGCTCGCCCGTTGCTCCGCCCGCCCTTCCCTGTATCCTGCGCCGGCCGGGGACGTTTTCGATTTGCTTAAATTGAACGGTAACTACTTAAGCTCACTATTTCACTTTTTCTATATATTTTTTTTTGTATAACTCGAGGATGTTGAGTCGAAAGCGTTGCTGTATGCTTATTATAGGTACTCTACGTAATTATTTTTTATTAAAAATGTTAAGTTTTTTTTTTACCAATTTTCTCAGGGCTGTACCACGCAGGCACATATCATGTGACCTTGTGGATCGGTTTGTTAATCGCGGTGCAGTCCTTTTCTGTCAGTGCACAATTTTTTGTATTTTTTATGAAATGTTTATTATTATTGTACTGATGAATAAAATATATTTGAATTTGAATTTGAATTTGAAGTTTAACATAATTTTCGTTTTCTGTCAACGACACTCTCAAGACCTCACAATTATCAAAGTGGTCACGTAAAAAATTTAAGTATTCTGCTAGAGTCGAGAAAATGTGGGCAGTTGTTGTCAGGTCCGTGTTTTCCTTTTATACCGCTTTATTAACTTCGTTTAACCTCTGCAAAATTAAGTTTTTTCAATAGCGAACCTGCTTCGATTCTTGCCGCATTTTTTTCGTTGGCACCCGTTGCTATATTATTCAAACAAGTTTTTATTGAAACGTAACAGTGGCAGCTCGTGGTGAATTATATTGGGAGGTCAGTAACAAATTTAAAAATAGGCATACTTAAAATAAAAATAAATATCTTATCTTTAAGTCCAATCTTCGTTCTTTAGAATTGGAAAAATGCTGAATGACACATCTGTTAAAATTGCACGCACATTCGTTTTATAAACGATGTCGATAATTAACATCGCTAAAGCGGATAGTCTATCTTGGCCTAAGTCCTCAACAAAATTTATAAGCCCTCGAAAAACCCCTGGATTTTCAGACATAGCCACAATTTATAATTTTGATTAAAATATAACGATTTTTCGATACATTTTCATTAAAATCTCTAAGGGATTTTCTAGAAGCTGTGTCTAGCTCGGAAGTGTTGATAGTGCGAATATCAACACTTAACATAGTTCACCGAACATTATATATGATCTGCAGAAAACGCATGTTTTTTTATTTTTTCTTTTAAATGTTTTAAGTCTTTAACACCGGTTTTGCACCATAATGAGTCCGACCAGTCCTTAGAAAACAACAAACAAACATAACAGTAAAATGAGTTAGAGACTTTACAATCACATATCCAGTTAGCTAAATCGTACATACTTTTGGGAAAGTTTCGATGAATCTCTTTATTTTTGTCGTATACTAAGTTCTGGCAAATTGCTACCACTTATCTTGTATTCCGTTATTGTCTCAAAATTAAGTTTGTTAGCACTCTTTAGTTGTTTATTTTTTTGCACTAGTCACTACCAACATTTTATTTCCTGTATATTTCCAACTCACACATGGATCATATTATTTTTATAATATATATAAACAAAAACAGTATATAAATCAATTTTCATTGATTAAAAACGTCCGAAGCAATATCGAGTTAGAATATCGACCGCGCGACCTCTGAACAATTAAATTTCTGCAAGCCGACGTGATGCCGCGACCGATCGATCGAATTATGAGAAGAGACTGGCTGATGACTCAAATCGCGATTTCATATTCTATTTGCTATCACCTTAGGCTGCCGCTCGGTAGCTGTGAAATCTTCGTCAAGATTTAAGGTAATCAGGGCAATTCGGACTGCATAGCTTAGTATAGCGTATTTTATTACGCCTAAGGAACGCAACGAGACTATTCGGACCGCCTCGCGCGGCTAATAGTATAGCATATTTAACTTTTCCCAAGGTTCGCGTTTTATTACAACTATTAGGAGGGCCGGTCAAACGAATAATTTATTTTTTGAAATATTTTTGGGGGGTCATTGTCCAAATGACCCTATGGAAGAGCCGCCACTGAAACGTAACTACTTTTTAGCGCTTTTGTGGGATCAAAACGAGAAGACCAACGTGTTGTAATAACTCTTATAGGCACCAGTGTTTGCTCCGACCCTGATGAATCTTTTATCAAGGGCAAAAATAATATTTAGAAGGCCGAAATTGTACTAAACCGTTTACTGTCCTTGAAGAAATATGCGACGTAAACACTTTTTATATATTAAAAAATTGGTCTTACATTCGCAAAAAACTTAAACAAACTTTCGTAAATCACAAACATCAGACCAGAAGTAACATAAATAAACATATATGTTTATAGTACAATAGAAAATTAAACCTACCTACGGTCAGTTGTTTTTTACTGGCTCCCAAGTTCATTATATAAAGCAAATTAGACCTATGAAAAATTCACTAAACCGAGGCAAGAGAATTCTTGGAAATTTCTGGTCAATATCTAAAAAATGTCTTCCTAAATAATCTCATTAGGTGTCTAGCAACTTCCAATAAATATTGTGTTGCAGGAGGTTTTAATATTTAGCCGAGGGAGCCAGTTTAGAGCTGACGATGTTGGAAGTACTAGTATTTAGTTACAGTGTTTATTCAATTTTAAGTATTTTGGTGCAAAATTTAAAGATAATTACAGTGCTAAATAACTTTATGTGAATTATGGAGGCGACAGCTAGTGGTAAGTAGAATATTTTGACGTTATCGTAGGGTCGTATATTAACAGAAACATTAGATACCGGTTATTTCACTAAGGGGAAAAGTAGGGTGGAAAGCTTTGCCGATAACAATACACGTAAGCAATTTTAGACTTTAGTATGTAGACTCTTACTCAACTTAAATAATTTGCCACTTTTTGCCCCTTTTAAAATATATAATTTTATTTATCTAGTTACACTGCCCAAAAATTACTAAAAATAATATATGCGAATCAGTTGATCATCACGCTGCTTCCCAGCTAGCATTAAAGTAGCTACAACTGTTTCCATTACTACTCTTTAAGAATTTTTACATATTAATTACGAGATACTATATATATTTATTTATTTGTATTTTAAACAAAAAATAAAAACGAAACAAAGGGTTATGGTTATGATAGATGCCAGAATTATAGTAGTGACTCAAGTACCGCAACTCTCCTCATGATACGACACAACGCATTAAATTTTAAAGAACCGGCGGAATGTTCCCAAACCGTAACCGCTTAATAATAATATGCAGTATAGGCTTAATAAAAACTTTGTAGATAACTTTATTCGTACCACGTGTTCAAGACTTCAGTGTTATTGGGTATAAGTAACAGTTGCGTATTTAAAGAATCCAAAACTATAAAATCGTATGGGAGCAGTCGTAGACACTTGGTGTTAAGTAATTTTCTCAGTAAAGAAATGCAGCCAACCTAAAAGTAAAAGTCCAATAGAACGCCATTGTTTATTTTCATCTCCCCTATAAATATTTAGCTATGATGTTTGTTTTTGTGAGTATAAAGATTAAAAATGCATACAAATTAAACATTACGTTAAAAAAATAATCACTCTTTATAATAAGATATTTAATGATAATTACTATTTAAACCAAAGCGCAAAATTACATTTTTGAGATTTAAATTGGCCAATATATTTGACCAAAATGTATTGAAAATTAACGAATTTTAATTTAATTTTTAATTTTTTTACGACTATCATAAGTATATTCAGCAGAGAAATTGCCTGCGTTTTAATTTTAGGTTCTTAGCATAGCCAGAAAACTAAGTGAAACGCATGTATACTACCTCAAATACCAATAACGTATTCTATTCGCTCTACACAATATTCCCAATTTGAGTGTTTGTAGTCGCCATAACTGTTTTGTTTGTATTAAAACGAACTATACATATTTTTAAAACGGATTAATAAATAATTTTAAATGACTATAGTTATTCTGGACGAGTCATAAAATCTTTGACATGCCATTTTTCATTTTAAAAAGTTGCAAGATTGATTTGGTAGTATGTTCACCCTGTATAGGTGTGGACACAAATTTTGATTTTTGTATATGCATTGATGCTTTATAAACTGGAAATTACCACCCAAACGCCCAATTTTACATTTTTGCAAATTTTTTTAGTGATTTGAAAATTAGCTCCATTTTCAAAAAATCACACATAACCATAAATTATCTCGGAGACTACACGGATCTAATAAATCCATTTGGTATCGGATTCGGTTTCACTAGCGGATTCAGTTTTGTTTTGAAGAGGAGATATGATTTTAATTTAATTGTTTATATAATATTTCGCATATTTTTGACTGGGTTTATAAAAACACTGCGTTTTCTTTTTTATTGTCATTTGACATAATAAAAAACATCAAAATCAAAAGCAACAAGAAAAATTAAACTTAAGATTGCAATAATCGGTATCGGACGGTAATAAATGCGGCACTGGAACGGTGATTCCCCTATTTTAAATTCTAGTGTCAGATAAATGTAGGTCTTAGATGTAGCGTTGCTAAATCTATTTAGTAACATTCAAGCTCGAATAAATAAGGACGTAAAATAATATCATATATTTACATTATTTTATCAATTTTATACGTCAATTTCTTATATGTAAGTACTGTTATTGCAAAAAAAAAATAATTTAAATAGGTATATTAATCCTAAAAACAAAATAATTTGTCATAATATGTTATTTTTAAAATATATTAAAATCATTATCTTTATTGGAATTTAACAGTTAAAGCATCCCTCTGACGACTTCAAGTTCCAACATTCTTTTAAGAGTCATATATTTTGAATCCCAAAAATGAATCCGCAGAACGAATCCGGAGGCGGATTTGATTGGGTTGGACCGAATCTACTCCCGGACTCGGATTCCCCACCTCTAATACGAAGACAATTTCTTACAGGACATCACTCAACGAAAGGCATTTTAGAAATTTATTTACCAATTTGCTAGCCTATGGTTCTTTAAGAAGAAAACTATTTTTAGGTTTTACGCCACATATTATAGAAAATTGGAAATATTTATATTAATTTATCTTAAAATGTCAATTTGTGGTCTTTGATTCAGGGTCCACTGTGGAGGTACTCGCGGAACGACACTGAAAAATATCTACTCTCGGGGGAAAGTCCACCCCGTCTTGAGCAAACTAAAACGGGGTAGAATTTCCCCCGAAACGTCTAAAAAAGTAGATATTTTTCAGTGTCGTTACTCGGGTACCTTCACAGTGTCCCCAGAACTAAAGACCATGAATTAAAATTTTAAAGTAAATTAATATAGAAATATTTCCAATTTTCTATAAATTGTGGCGTAAAACCGAAAATCTCGTAGTGATTTCATAATTATTTATGGTTCTTTTTCAAAACCTAAGTTGTTTTCCCAACTAGCCTTTCTTTGTATCTTTAATTAATTATATTAATAGTATTAGTATCTTATATTAACTCATGTCTTTGTTTGTAACAAAATATATGACACAAGAAACAATAGTAGCAATACTTAAATTTGGCCCTAGTAGCATGTAACAAAGGTTGCATCATTATCGCATTCATATTCAAATCAATAGAAGAGAAGAAGTTATAAATATTCAGTTATATCACAACTAAAGGTTTTCCGCTTAGAAGTCTCAGAACTATCGATGTTATCCGATTTCAGAAACAGAATAATATTTACGATTTATAAAATATCCTGTCCAGTCTGGAGCCTTCCACAAACAGGCTAATAGTCTATTTTCGTTTTGAAATATCTGCCTGTTGTGTCCCTAGATAGGATAAAAGAGATTGTTTACAGAATCATGATTGTTTTAGATTTATGGCCTTTTCGGATCGAATTGTTTTTTAGAAAAAAGAGCATGTTCCCAAGCGGTAAAGGATAAGCTTTCAAAATAGGTGAAATCTGTAAAGATTCCGGGACCTAAGCTGACGTGCCCTTTTATATAAAATGGGCGATTAATTTAAAACGAGAAAACTCTGTGGTATTGGAGACTTTTTTTGAGTCCGATAAAAGTGATATTCGAACATAAAAATTAAATTATGATGAGCAAATTAAAATCTTTTAACTAACAACAAAAGGTGTATGTGTTTAGCAAAGATCACAGGTCTACAGGGTATTAGAAATTAGAGGTAGGAGCACTGAGATCCCGGAAACAGCAAAAAATGTAAAGTCGGTTAATTGCAAACTGTTTGGGCATGGTAAACTGAGTTTTTAATTTAGTTATCACTCAGTTGTTGTATGAGGTGCAAATAGCTTTTGTACTGCCGGCAAGGATCAAAGAAATAGTAGAAAATCAGTGGTATCAGCGAAGAAAAGCCGTTTCAGGAATGGTGGGGGGGAGGGGTCAGAATATCAACCATCCGAGCACGATTTTTCTGACGAGGACAACAGCCGGAGCGGTATTTTAGATAACGAAGAGTTTCCATGGTTGATTTCACGGTTATAACAGACCCATTCAATATAGAGAATAATTCTTATTTTTTAAAGCATGTGACAGATTTTCATCTTTTAGGATGTCTGAGCAATGGATCTCATACATGTGTAAGCGTTTTATAATGGACTTCATCCTGCAATATAAATAAAAGAATATTGTTTTATATCCGAAAAAATAGTTCAATTACTTTGTAGCTGGAGAAATGATTAAACTGGACAGTATTTGAAAGAGAAAAGAAAGAAGAAGGTATCCAAAATATCTTATAGAAAGACGTCACTCTGGAAGACATGTAGCGTACATTTCGGAATTATATAATAATAATAATAATAATATAATAATAAAGTAGGCTACTTCATATTAACAAGTGACAATGGAAAGACCACCCTCTGATGGAAACAATCAACGATAAAACCATAAATAACATGCTCAAAGAAGAAACATACAGATATCTAGGCTTCTATCAAAGCACCAAAATTAACGACACTCATATCAAATCAGAGCTCAAAACGGAATTTAAAACCAGACTCACAAAACTACTGAAAACAAAACTGAACTTCAGAAATCTAACGAAAGCTATTAACACCTTCTCAATACCTATTCTTACGTATTGGTTTGGTATCATTAAATGGTCACACATAGACATGAAAACCTTCACATACTCATACGCTTTGAATTCACTAAACACAGGAAGTTACATCCCAACGCATGCTAGGAAAGACTCACTATCGAGAGAAAAGTAGGAGGAAGGGGAATTATAGATATACAATCGCTAAATAAAAAACACATTTACGACCTCTGAAAATTCTTCCACAACAAATAAACTAACCTCCACAAGGCAATAGTGAAGGCAGACAAGAATTATACACCGCACAACCTGTCTCAAACGAGCCACGCAGCAAATGCACACAGTCACATCCAATCACGACTAGGAAAGATGAACATCTGGTCTGAAAAAATACTCCACGGAAGACACAGATCCCACATAAAGCGGGACCATATACATAAAAAGCTTTCATATACGTGGTTACAAGAAGGGCAGCTATTCCCCGAAACAGAAGGTTTCCTGCTTGCCATCCAGGACAAAGTCATAGCAATCAGAAACTACCAAAAGCACATCATCAAGGACACAACCATTGAAGACGACGGGTGCAGGAGATGTCACCAGCAGAGAGAAACGATCGATCACATAACGAATGGATATAGAATAATGGCCGGAACTGAATACACCGCAAGACACAACTCAGCAGCGAAGGTCGTTCATCAAGCATTAGCCACAACATATAAACTAACGGAGAACACGGACCCTTACTACTATGATACAACAACATACATACATCATATCAGTAACAGGTTTCACCCCAACAACGTTTGCACAGCATTTGGCTCAATTAGGACTTAATACAGACATTCACAGGAACATACAGAAATCGGTCATTTTAAAAACATGTAGCATCGTTAGATGATTTCTTAATACACAATAGTTTTTTTTTCTTTTCCTTTTTTTTGTTTTTTTTGCACTGACTTGGTATAATCCCGTCAGTATAAAATACAGTCACAGGAATACTATGAGACAACAAGTCGAGAAATAATAATAATAATAATAAAAGTCTTTTATTGAGCAGCGTTACGATATTTTTACAGAGACAAAAAAAAATGATTATTAAGAAGATTAAGTTGTAAAAAAAAGAGACTAAATCGTCCCTGGCGAAGTCTAGCCTCAAGGCTACTCTCACTCAACCAAGTAACGAAGTCTCCCTCCCTTAGTAAACTACTGCTGTATACATTCTTAGAGAGCATTGTTTTACTATTTTTAGTAAATATATTGAGCGTTTTAGAGAGTTTATTATAGAAGACTTGAAAATATTAAAGGTTAGAAATAGTTAGAATGTATAAAAAAGGATCCGGTAGAAATAATATATTAGAAAATATGTACATAATACGTCTTTCTAAATACAGGATTACTACTACAAAATATTTTGCCCAAAAATCATGAGACGCAATCATTTCTAGTCAATTTCAAAATTTATGATTCAGTGTTCTTAATGTATTTGTAGCGGGAAGACCTCTGTCACGTTTTTTTTCCTATAATGAAACACATTTGTATGACCTTTATTGTTTTAACTACTTTTGTGTAAAATTCGTTTTCATGTTAGACAATTTACAAAAATGAAACGATCCCGTTTTAAGTGGAAACTCTTTTTGCTGGGTCCCAGTAGCTTTCAGTTTCGCGAATATACGTAGAATTTCTCTCTGTATATTGAAAAAGATATATATTCAATAGATCATATCCCCAATACTGAACATCCAACTAAGTCGGAAAAAGTTGTCATATATTTATGCCAATCCTTACCGGCCGAAGGGCGAGAAATTAGTATTGATAGCTGGTATACGTCATTGTTTGCTTTAAAGAAATACTTATCTGACAAGGACGACACGTGCTACCAGAGAAGTGTCAAAAGTAGTAACAGAAACTCAATTGAATGCTTTTCAAACATGTTTCGTTAGAAAAAGTGACACACTTTTTGACGTTTTGTCTGCTGGCAGCGATCACTAGGTTTATTTATTAAATAAGGAGCTGCCTTTTTTATTTCAATTTTGGCATACTGCAATATCAGTTCATTTTAAGTAGAACGTTTTGATTCTATTAAAAGATCGCCAATCACTTCAACGATTTTTTTTTAATTTCTCTTTATGGTTCTTGTTTATAACAAACATTATGTTTGAAGTAAAATTATTTGTAAAAATTAAGAAAACCCTTAAATTATTATATTTTATTTATGAAGCCGTTTAAAGAGTCGTTAAAGTTGAGATTTTTATGTTATTATGTAAAGCAAAAGCTGAAGCCGTTTAGAAGCATATTGCATATCATCAAATTAGTGTAGTTTCAGTACAATTGTGTATATCTAAAGAAAAAAAGAATGTATTAAACTATTTATTATGATCGTGATAGAAATTCAACAACCAGCTAACCTAGTAAATCGTGTCAAATTGAAATTACGTTCAGACGTTTCGCCTGCTATTGCACTAGTCACTTTCAGGGATCTTTGCTGTACGACATCAATGTTTCAGTGTTTTGATCTTCAATGATCTTCACTGCATAAGATCAATCGAAATTCTGAAAGATGCTTCGTGCCATCGCAAGCGAAAGGTCGGATGCCAATTTCAATCTTACACAGTTTAAATTCAAAAACCATTATTTCTAAAGCATAAGCATGAAAGATTGCCAGAAAAAAACCTCTATCCAATATAATTGAAACTATATAGGTGATAGGCACACAGAAAAAAATATTTCCATCCGATATACATGATATATTCTCCAGAAAATAATTGGAAAGATATGATTTTACATATCTAATGAAAGTTATTTATGACATACTAACTAATAAAAATGATCACCCAATAAAATTGATAAAGTAAATTATGTTAATCAACTCCAGAGAACAATTTGGTAAATAAACACATGATTTCAAACTTAATTTTTAGAAATTCTAGAACGTTATAAAGTAAAAACTCACTTCATCTATAGCATCAATAGAGTAGTAAGCTACTTGGTATCCGTATAGGCCAGTTTGATTTCTACTTTGCCATGATACCAGTACAGAAAACGGTTGAATGTCTTGAATTCCCAACCTTACCACCATTGGTTGATCGCAGAATTGCTCTAGATCCAGTTCTACAAACACGTTACCCCTGAGTTCCTCAGGACGTTCGCATTTTAGCTGTTTATTTTCCCCATGTTCTAGTTGCTTTCGATGGTCCTTGAACCACTCCCATAATTCTTCGGACTCGCAAACACAAATCAGTGGATTTTCTGTAACAAAAAATAGACCAATATGTGTACAACTTATCGGAAAAACAAAAACCCAACTGTTTTTAACGGGTGTCCGAATTTGGTTGCAAAAGCAGGGTATCTCGCTTATTTTTAAAGATAGGACCTTGCGGTTTACACGAACTTGAGCTAATTTTTTGTGAAACTCATAAAGCCGCAAACAAAATTTTCATAGCCTTCTTCGTTTATGAGATACAGGGCGAAATAGAAAATTTTGCATTTTGGGACCCCCCCTCGTATCTCAGTTATCCTTTAACTTAACACAAAGGGAAAAATTGCTGCTTATGCAGTTTTTTACGCTGGATCCAGTAGCGTAGTCATATTTTTCATTTGAGTTGTTATTTTTTAGATATGACCAAAGTTGTGTTTTTTTTAACGGGACACCCTGTATATTTGTCCAGAAATTGATTTGTCCTTTTAAAAGCTTCTCAAAAATATCAATAGTATGGGTCTATTTTAATAAACAACAACAAAAATCTTAATTTTTATAATTATCATCCCAAATTTTGCAGTAGGCCATGCAAAACAATGCTGCCTTTTATTTAAAGTCGTTAACAATATCTACATCCTAACAATAAACCAAAATAAATATGTAATTAAATCTATTTATCAAAATATGTATTGATAATTTCGGACCAAAAAAGTACCACCTACTTAGATTTATGTAACACAAGAACAAAACAGTAATAAATTATTATATAACAAGCCTTTCAGCAACAATCAACTGTCGTATAAGAACTACAGTAACCAAGGAAATCAAAAGAACTGTTCAAACTGATTTCCATTTTGTTCTATGCATGCTTCGCACAATTTTCGTATTCGTTTTAGGGAATTAAGCAAAATAACGGGATGATTTTGTAAATAGCGAAAATTTTCTCTTAATGCATTTCCTAAATCTTGGACATTATCATAGTGGTCTTTGTAAATTCTATTTTCTAGGGACCTAGGGGGCCATCTTATAGGTCCATTTGTTCCGATCCATTGATTGGTAAAATTATTGTCCAGAAATAATTTCGTCATTCCAGAATTGTGTGCAGGAGCAACATCCTGTTGAAAATAAATTTCGTTAATTTGCGCTAGAGGAACATCGTCAAGTAATTCAGGTATAGCTGCCTCTAAAATTTCTATAAAGCGATTGGCTGTTAGATTTCCCTCAAATATATAAAATTTTATATGTGTTCCTAATACGAAGCAGGACATATTTAGACCAAACCTGCCCTGTTGTCTTCTGGGAAATATTTGGTGTTGATTTTCTTGGGACCAGAATCTACTATTGTGCCTATTGAGTATACCAGAATTACTGAAATGTGCTTCGTCTGACCATATAACCTTTCTTTCAAAATCTCTAACCATATCGCATCTTTCTCGAAACCAATTGCAGAAGACTACCCGACGCTCTGCATCCCCTGGCTGTAAGTGTTGCACGAGCCTAAATTTGTATGGGTGGTATTTGTGCTTTTTAGAATTTCTTGAACTCTAGTTTTTGGAATCCCTATGCTCTTTTCACTGGCCCTACAAGAGTTTGTAGGGTAAGCTTCTGCATTAGCCAAAACCGTAATTTCCTCAGCCTCCCGATTTTCTTTATTATAT
The DNA here is from genome assembly GCA_030620095.1 of Kuschelorhynchus macadamiae. Taxonomy (NCBI): domain Eukaryota; kingdom Metazoa; phylum Arthropoda; class Insecta; order Coleoptera; family Curculionidae; genus Kuschelorhynchus; species Kuschelorhynchus macadamiae. The sequence goes on from JAUTXW010003423.1 coordinate 60,702, forward strand.
GTTTTCGTAAGAGGTTTGATAAATGATCCGTGATTAAGTAAATTCTTTTTTATCGGATAAAAAGTGGATATATTAGGTTGCCTCCTTTCTGGATATCTAAATAAAAACTAAGCAATAGTATTTCAACAAACCTAAAAATAAAATACATCTCAGAAGCCGCTTCAACATTTTCAAAATTTGGGATGATAATTATAAAAATTAGGATTTTTGTTGTTGTTTATTAAAATAGACCCATACTATTATATATTTTTGAAAAGCTTTTAAAAGGACAAATCGATTTCTGGACAAATATACAGGTTGTCCCATTTAAAAAAACACAACTTTGGGTCATATCTAAAAAATAACAACTCAAATGAAAAATATGACTACGCCACTGGATCCAGCGTAAAAAACTGCATAAGCAGCAATTTTTCCCTTTGCGTTAAGTCAAAGGATAACCGAGATACGAGGGGGGTCCCAAAATGCAAAATTTTCTATTTCACCCTGTATCTCATAAACGAAGAATATTATGAAAATTTTGTTTACGGCTTCATGAGTTTCACAAAAAATTAGCTCAGGTTCGTGAAAACCGCAAGGTTCTATCTTTAAAAATAAGCGAGATACCCTGCTTTTGCAACCAAATCCGGACACCCTGTATATTAATATATGCACGCTATGTTTTAAAAATTTCTCAAAAATTAGCCATAACAATAATCGGGCTGAGTTTTGTATCAGTTTCTTAGTGGACATAGACGTTTCTTTGGCGTATTTGCTTGTTTTGAGCAAGATTAACAATTCGCGTGATACAGGCCTGACTTGAATTAATTGCATATATTTGGGACACCCTGTAAACTATAACATCGGGCGAAAACTACCCAAATGAGGTTTATGTACATGGGCTAGAAGTAAACACGTCATCCTACATAGGAGGCATTCTGGAAGCGAATTCTTGTGTGCATATATAAAGATACAGACTGTGACCATTTAGAATTAGTCATAAATTATATGTGAAGCGAAAGGTATATTGGTAATGAGTACTTAATAAAGTTAGTGTTATTTGTTAATTAAAATGTTATAAAGGGAATTCGTAACAATATGCATATATACATACATTTAAAATCTCCATAGTAATCCTACAACTTGATTTCTACCACGGTGAATTATAAAAATGTTTTTTGTATGTTGGACAAAATGCCCTATTAGCTTTTGATTTTTTTGATTTCTGATCGAGATTCTCTAACATCGGAGACATCAAAAATAACTGGCAGAATGGCAAATGCACTGAAAATATCATGCCTTGAATCAAAGATATAGTAAGCCAACTCAGCGAAAGGCGAATAATAAGGAGTTAGTCTTGTTTTCCCTACACACATGGCACTGCAGATAAAATAGGACAATTTCTCTGGCGATCCAACATATTTACAATTTTCAGTATTCATAAGAAAATTGGACAATGCTTGCGATCCATGAAAGATGTCGCACCTTTTGAAACTGAAGGATTATACGAAATTTCTGGCTCCTGTGGAGAAAGGTATGTGGGCGAAACAGGACGCTTAATATCCAGTAGACTTAAGAAACATGAACGATGTATTAAAAAGAAACAAACTGTTCAATCTGCTGTAGCTGAACACCAGCATACTACTGGCCATATTATAAATGTAAATGAAACCAAGGTTTTAGCGTCGCTTCCACGATTTTATATACGAAACATTAGAGATTCAATTGAAATTTTTAAACTTTAATAGAGACAAAGGTTACGGTCTATATCACATGTGGAAACTAATCATAACATAACAGATCTCGTGGAGTAATGATTCCTGCCTCGTGCAATCGAAGGCAAAACGTCGGATAGTAATTCCAATCTGACATGATTTAATCTCAAGAACCATCATTTCTTAATTGACCAGAGCCGTCAAAGTATCCGTTCTATTTTAACATTACTCTCTGTTGCACAACATAATGAGAGTAACTTTTAAGTTATATTTTAACAGAATGCCATAACTCTTAGTCATAACTTTATGTTCATATGCCTAACAGACAAGATGGAACTATTTTTTTTGTTTAAACAGTGTAATACCATACCATAACACATCAATTATAATATAGGAATAAACTTATTACACCAAAAACATGTTTTCTCAACTACGTCGCTGTGATCGAGGCACACATACAAATCTACTTGACTTAAAATGTTGGTCAAAGTGGGTTGACATGCTAATATTTTGGTAAAAATCCAATATGGAGGAACAAAATGGTGACTTAGTGGAATGTTAAAAAATATGTTACTTAAAAACTTATTAACTTTACCTCAAATTTTGCACAAAATTTAATTGTGACATGAGAATGAACTGGTAAAATTTTTGAATGAATCCAAGATGGCGGCCAATTAAAATGTTTAAAAAATCAATATGAAAAACTACATATTCAATTACTTTCAAAATTTGGACAAAAATTAGGTGTGATATAGAAATGAATTAGGGTAAAAACTTTATTCAGTTGATTTCCAATTTTGCACAAAAATTAGATGATGTTGCTTTTGCAACTCAAAAAAAGCCAGCACATCTAAAATTAATAATTGAGCCTGTTGATTACATTGAGGCATTTTCGAATGAATGACAATATTATTTTGACACTAACATTGACAAACAGGTAAAAAAATCTAACGACTGTAGAAGCGGCAGTCCTTTTTTATTAAAATCATTTATTGCCTACGTTTTCTATGCACTAAAAAGATATGTAATAAAATGACGTCACTGTCAAACCGAATTACGTTTACTTTAAGTGGAAACTGGTAAAATCTTGGTAAGAATCTAAAATCAAATTTCTATATGACACTTAATTTTTAAGAAATATAAGAATGTATTGAACAACTTGATTGCAAAAAAGCCAGTGGTTTTAATAATATCTCAGTAAAAATCGTCTAACTATTAAAAATATATATTAACCCTATTTTGTTAACTAAATTATCGCTAAAGTTAGGTATTTCTCCAGAAAAAATACAAATAACTAAAGGATATTCAATTTTTAAAAGCGGCAAAACATATGACAGTAATAATTATTATAATAAATTATTTAGAGAGCCAAAATTTACTGTTTTAAGGTCAATATGTCCATCGTAGGGCCAGAGATACCGAAATAGCAACTATTGATCTCATTACTAATATTAAACAACATATTGATAATGGGAACAGATGTTGTTTGATATCTTTGGATTTGTGCAAAACATTTGACACTCTTAACCACACTAATTTGTTACGAGATTTATATAATTTAGGAATTCGAAATGTCACTTAATAAATATAGTAGACACATAAATGGCATCCGTCCATTAATAATTAATAGTAAAAATATAAAGTATTCAAGTCAATACAATTTTTGGGTATATATTTGGACGAAAATTTAAGTTGAATTTACCAAACTAGATATTTTAGAGATGCAATAAGCCCTTAATTGGCATTTTATATAGGATTCAAAATTATATTCCTTTAAGACTTCTAAAAATTGCTTATCTTTCTTTGAGTTATTCTAAATTGTAGTACCTTATATCAGTATGGGGTTCTGCTTATTCTTCGAGTCTTAAACCACTAAAAATGTTATATAATAAGGTAATAAAATGTATTCACTTGGAAAACACAAAAAATTTTTATAAACTTAATAACTACAGTTTACGAAACTCTGAACATTTTCTAACAACTTGTAAGTTTTTGTCTCAACTGAGTACCTAGTATTTAGTTGGATACCCATTAGCTTTAATTATTTTTAAACACCTCCTAGGCATGGACTGTATTAGACGTCTACAAGTCTCTAGTGGAATACTGGTCCAAGTTTCTCTCATACCCTCGAATACTTCGTCGAATTTTTGGAAAGTACTTGAACCTAATTTCTTTTTAACTATCAACCAAAGATTTTCTATTGGGTTAAGATCTGGACTACAAGATGGCCATTGTAAAAAATCTACATGATTATCCTGAAGTCACACAGTCACTCTCCTAGCAGATTGCTTTGGATCATTATCGTGTTGGAATTCCCAAAGTACCGATAAATTTTCTTCTGCATACGGTTGCATCACGTTTTCCAGTATGTTAATGTGTTCATACTGATCCATAGTACTAGTTATTATACCAAGAGGGCCAACACCATTCCAAGAGAAACAGCCCCATACCATGATACAACCACCACCAAATTTCACTGTTTCATTGTGTCAGAATCAAATTTATTTACCTTGTATTCATCTGACCATAGTATCTGTTTCCATTGTTGGACGCTCCAAGAAAGGAGCAAATTTCAAACAGCTCCTTCGATTCACTTTAGAAAGGTGAGCCTTCTTCCTTGGTACCCTGCGAAAAAGTTGCGCCATGTTCAAAAGATTATTTCAAACACTAAATTCCCTTGGAATTTCAACAAAAATCTCTTTCCAAATATCAACTGGTGATTTGTGAGGGTTTGTCTTAGAAATGCGAACAATTTGACGATCTATTTCCATATCCTTTTTTTGGGACGTCGCTTCTTAGGAACAGTTCTAGTAGTGAACAGCGTTAAACACCGCCTTTTTGGAACGATTAACCATTTCTGCAATATTTTGATACCGAAAGCCTTTCCTATGAAGAATATTAATGACTTATCGTTCATTTTCGTTACAACTTTTTCGCGAACCAATATTTGCGGGAATTCGAATGAAGATTAACATTAAATTATTGACAGGAACGGAAGTCAACAACCCACTAAAGCTCTATGGTAACCATTGTCAATTTTAAAATAAGCCTTCTTGTTAGAAAATGTTGATTACCATTTTAAAATAGCCCTAGTTGTTAGAAAATGTTGATTCAGAAATACGTTTCCAATTAGTTTGGCGCTTAAAAATCTAGTGTTCTTCGAATTTTGTAATGAATAAATTATTTTTTAAACTCAATAAGGTTGTCTAATGCGATAATAATATATGTACACCCTAACAATAGCAACAATGATTATAATATTCGAAATATCTCAAGCCAATTTCTTACTAGCAACGGTTCAGATTTTTGTGAGGTATCGTTTCCAATTAGTTTGCCGCCACTGTATTTGGACATCGAAAATTTATACAGATTATAAACGGGTATTTTAATTAATTCTATAAATTATATAGAAAAACATTCTAATATAACATTTAATAAACCTTCAGAAGTTCATAATCATAATATTAGGCAATGTAACAATTTACACATCACGTTAGCAAAAAGCAACTTTGCAAAAAAATGTATTTTATATCATGGTATTTTAATATACAATACAATACAATTTAACAAGCTCATTAAGACGAATTAGAAATATTTTAAAATTTAAAAAAGAATCAAAGAAATATTTTCTAGAAAAATAACACATTTTAAATAATTAATTTCATATTTTATTTCACTTTTTTTTACAATCTGTTAATTATTTAAATATTTATTAATTTTTATTGTTATATGTAACACATAATGAACATTTATAATTAATTTAGTGTTAGTTTATTTTTCCTGTAATAAACTAAATAGTTGGATGAAATCCGTTTTAAAATATGAATTAAAAAAAAATTATATAATCGTGATGACAATAATTAATTTGCGCAGAACATAAGTTAACTTGTTATTAAAGTTAAGTTAAAATACGTACTTGCAGAAAAACATGTGCATTTAGCCGAAATTTAAACAATCTGCGGAACAGACGAAATATGCCCTCGGAAAATTCAGAGAGGCACTTTGCGAACTTAATCTGATTATCCTTCGCGTTTGCGAGAGAATACTATTTGAAGCAATTTTAATGATACAATTATTTTAACAAGACACGTACGCGGATCTGCCTAGGGTTATTTTTCGGGGACATCGAATAAAAAAGTTTTCTATTCCGAGTTATGTGAGCTCAGACAGTAGGGATTCAATGTTAGTATTCATATTTTAAGACCTTGGATATCGTGTTTGACGGTGGCACTCTCAATTCCGATTAATCACCACCGTATACACCGAGTTTCAAAAAAGTGAAGCACTTGATTTTTGACTTAAGTCTAGTTACTTATATTTTTACTTCCGTCGTAAACGGGAAGTATCATAATCGTGAAAAAAATCACCCTCCGAGATTCTTAAACATGTTTTTTCAATTCCTTCAGTCTGTGTGCCTGTCGATCTGCTCATCTGTCTTTCCGCGGCATAGATTAAAAGTCATATGTGGATGGTCTGGTAACATTTTGGTAAAAACCCAATATGGCCAAACACAATGGCGGCCTAATGTTAAAACTAGAAAACTACTTATCAAATGTATCTCAAATTTTGCACAAAAATCAAGTATTATGTAGTAATTAATTAGTAAAAGTTTTGGTATTAATAATAATAATAATAATAATAATAAGAAGAAATATTTGCTCTCTCGGAAACCCAGAGGCACATCTTCCATATTTTCTAAAAAAACCAAGAACAACAAGAACAAAACAGATATGCATTAAAGAGAGACCAACAATAATAGGTAAACAAACACACAATAACATGATCTACATTCTACTAACAGGCAATTCAATGTCGGGACACTTTGAGTTTCTAACACCACAAAACATCAACCCAAACAACAAAGCATCGGGCGAGCAGCGTAACGGTCGAGGACGCTGCGGGAAAAAACAGCTCGACCGAAACGATCACTACCAAGCAAAGGAAAATAGACCCACTAAAAGTGTTTTGCCTGCTAAGCTGGCACCTACCAAGGCGAGAAAGACAGGGCAACGCATGAGCATTACAGAATCGAGCGAACCGATCATGCGCTGCCCAAATGGATACAGAAATACATCTGACACAGATGCTAGACAAACACAACAAGTTGAGCCCATTACAACAGCGGATATATCGCAACGACTACCTGCAACTACCAAGGCAGGTAAACCAACGAAGAGGTTAAAATGGACAGATGAAATGAATCGAACGGTCATGCATTCCTACTACACCCCTACCAAACTTGAAAAAATTTCATCAAGCTACAGACATAAACTGCATACACTTTTCCTAGCACAATATCCAGAATACAAATCACAGAATAGAGAGTAATAGACCAAAAAAGAGTCATCACTAAGATCAGTAACTATGGTAGTTGCTGAACTAAATATTCATCAACCAAACACTGAGCTGAACTAAATATTCACCAACCAAACACCCACGACAGATGACAAGCACCATACAGCGCACATGACAAATATATCATTCGCCCAAAGCACTATACACACAGCTACACCTCGGACCCCGTCTTTCACACAAGCAATCAAAGTAGAAATGGAGTCACATCTAAACAAATGGTCAGGCTCGGATCCTACAAGAGATCCTATTCCTCGTGTAATCTTCAAACGGGAGATACATAAAATCCTAAAGAATATATATAAATAACGAACACATAATTCCCGAGTATATAACGAATACGAGCACAATTGAGAATATCCATACAGTGGTCTACGCAGCAGCTATAACCACAATGACGTAGAGAAAATCAAATCTGCATCTCCTGATCGTACGCTTACAGAAATCCTTGACACCCTGAAGCAAAAATTATCCGTGTATGCCGCAAGACTCCGAAGATACAAAGAGTCAAATGAAAGATAGGACGCTAACAACCTGTTTCGGAGAAGCGAAAAACAGTTCTACCAAAAACCCATGAGCAATGAGGAGGTACAAGTATTAGGACCACCGTCCAAACAAGAGATCACACAATATTTAAAAAGCGTTTGGTCAGAACCGAAACTATACAATAATAATGCCTTATGAATTAAACCGGAAGAAGACAGACACAAGTGCTCGGAGGAACAAGAAGACTTTGCAATGACAACACAAGAAGTTGCACAAACATTCAAATACACACATAATTGGAGATGTCCTGGAATAGATAACATTCATAACTTCTGGTACAAACATAAACTGTTTGTACACACATGAAAGGAGCAACTATTTATAGACAGCGTCATCATGGAACAAACCAGGAAAAATTATAGAAACCTTCATACTGGTTACATAGATTATAAAAAAGCTTTTGATTCGATACCCCACAGTTGGCTAACCAGAATGCTAGAATTATACAATGTCAGTAAAAACATCATGCAATTTCTTACGCAAATCATGAGTACGTGGAAAACTAAAATCAACCTGAGAACACAAAAAGAACACATCGAAACAGAAGAGATCTACATCAGATGAGGTATATTCCAGGAAAATTTACTCAGCGCTTTGTGGTTCTGCCTCTGTCTCAATCCACTCTCAAACATACTGAATAACACAAACTTCGGATTCTAAATTAAACACCAAAAAAATAACCTCCACAATATAAACCATCTCTTGTACATGGATGATATAAAATTATACGCAAGCACAAAAAGGCACATCTAAAGGAACTCCTTAAAATCACTGAAACGTTTACTCTGGACATTAACATGGAATTTGGTATAAGTAAATGCAAGCTACTTCATATCAACAATGGACAGTGGAAAGATCACCCTACGACCGAAACAATCAACAATAAAACCATAGATAACAACAAAAAAGAAACATATAGATACCTAGGCTTCCATCAAAGCACCAAAATTAACCACACTCGTAACAAATCAAAGCTCAAGACGGAATTTAAAACCAAACTCACAAAACTAGGCTTCCATTGGTAACAAATCAAAGCTCAAGACGGAATTTAAAACCAAACTCACAAAACTACTAAAAACGAAACTGAACTTCAGAAATCTAACGAAAGTTATTAACACCTTCGCCATACCTATTCTAACGTATTCGTTTGGTATCATTAGATAGTCACACACAGACATAAAAAACACTCACATTCTCATACGCTCTGAACTCACTAAATACAGGAAGTTACATCCCAACGCATGCAAGGAAAGACTCACCATCGAGAGAAAAGAAGGAGGGAGGGGAATTATACATATACAATTGCTAAATAAAAAACAAATTTACGAACTCAGAAAATTCTTCCACAACAAACTAACCTCCACAAGGCAATAGTGAAGGCAGACAAGAATTATACACTGCTCGACCTGTCTTAAACGAGCAAGACGCAGCAGACGAATCACGACTAGAAAAGATGAACACCTGGTCTGAAAAAACACTTCACGGAAGACACAGATACCACACAAAGCTAGACCACATACATAAAAAGCTTTCATATACGTAGTTACAAGAAGGGCAGTTGTTCTTCGAAACGGAAGGCTTCCTGCTTGCCATCCAGGACAAAGTCATAGCAACCAGAAACTACCTAAAGCACATCATCAAGGACACAACCGCTGAAGACGACAGGACAAGATCGCCAAATACACCGACTTGGTAATGGAAGTAAAAAGGCTGTGGAAACAGGAAAGAGTCATCACTGTTCTTCTCGTTATGTCAGTAACAGGTCTCACCCCAACAACGTTTACACAGCATTTGGCTCAATTAGGATTTAATACAGACATTCACAGGAACATCCAGAAATCGGTCATTTTTAAAACATGTAGCATCGTTAGATGGTTTCTTAATACGCAAGAGTTTTTTTCCCTTCTTTTCCTATTTTTTGTTTTTTTTTGTACTTGGTATAATCCCGTCAGTATAAACTACAACCACAGGAATACTGTGAGACAACACGTCGAGATAATAATAATAATAATAATAATACTAATTTTATTTCTTCCATTTAAATAGTGTACAGAGTGGTCCACTTAAGATGCTCCTATACTTTATCTCAATAAATAAGACACTGAGAAAAAAAAGTTAAATACAAAAAGTATTTGACCCTGAGTATATTTTTTATTTATAATATTTTTTTGTATACAGGGTGTTCTATTGTGCCAAGACAGTAATCAACTTTTTTCTTTTTAATGAAATGGTATGAATATTTTTAGAAATTCTAATTCTACGCTTGATTCTGAGTATTTTTTGTCATCATAGCATACGAAGTTTTGAGTAGTTTTTGAGAAAAATTAACTTTTTCAACAAATCAAGCGTAGAATTAGAATTTCTAAAAATATTCATAGTATTTCAATAAAAAGAAACAAGTTGGTTACTGTCCTGGCACAATGGAACACCCTGTATACATGAAAATATTATAAATAAAAAACATACTCAGGGTCAAATACTTTTTGTATTTAACTCTTTTTTCTCAGTGTCTTATTTTTTCTCAGTGGACCACCCTGTACATACAAAATACATAAGTAATTGGAGAAAACGTCAAACCAATAATAAAATTATTAAACTAATTTTTATAAAGTAATACATACATATCGAACTCTAAAATAAAAATTACAAAGAATATACAAGAATATACAAAAAAAAGACAAGACACTCAGTATAAAATATTTAACTCAAGAATTTTTGCACAGTATAGTAGTTTATTTTAATAAGAAGACTTTTTAGTTTGCTTTTAAAAATTCTTAAAGTAGCAGCTTGTTTTACATCATTACTTAGTCTAATAAAAAATTATTAGACCGTCATTTTGATCATCCATCTTGGATTTGTACCAAAATTTTATCAGTTCGTTCTCATATCACAACTACTTTTCTACAAATTTTTGGGTAAATTGGAAAAGCAGTTTTTTAGTAATAATTTTTTTAACATTTTGTTGGGTTGTCATATTGAATTTTGACTAAAATGTTACCATCTTATTCCCATATAATCCTTAATTTTTGACCAAAATTTGAAGTCAATCAGATTAGTAGCTTTGCAGCGATCAGTTTAATTTATCTAATATTCCTAAATCAGGACCGACAGACAGCCGGGAGGACGGAACTTAGAAAACATGTTTTTCGGCATCTAGGGACCCTGAAACGTGAAGATCTGAAAAAATCTCCCAGGGTGATTTTTTCACAATTACAATACTTTACAAGGTAAAAATTATTAAATTATAGCAAATCCATTAGAAAATAAAAATTATTTTTTTTTAGCAGAAAAAGAGATATTTTGCGGTTCATAAAAAAAAGATAAAAGCGTTAATTTAGTCTAGTGTAAAATAATGTAATTTCTCATGAGACCCTTCTTTCCCTTCACACGTCATATGCACACTATTTTCTTTATGTCCGTTTTTTAATTGACTTTTCTGAATACCTTCTAGTTTGTTTCATCAGATAAAACAAACGAAAAAAGCGTTGCCACCTTCGTTCATTCTCTGATAGCAGCAACAATCCAATTTATTACTGTTCCATGTAACACTTTCAAGCGACAAGAAAAGAAAATACCTTGAAATATGTTAGCGCATAATATTTTCTACAGAGCTGTCACTAAAGTAAATTTATGGTGCTGTGGTGTGTTCAGAAGGGTTAGCCTAGAAAAGAATATGGAAGCTACGAACATAAATAAATATAAAGACATAGCTGGGACTCTTTTAACCTGCATTATTTTTTTCTTATTTATTTTACCTGTAGGGGCGATATTCATGACGAAGTATTGGTATAAAAGTGTAAATTTTATGTATACGTTAACAATTTTCTGTGTATGGGAAGAAAAAGTAGAGTAATAATTGTGAGCAAAACACGGTATGCAAGTGAATCGAGTTATACATTTCTGGGGTTATATGCGAAAAGCGGATGTTACTTATCGATTTTTACAGAAAACTTTATTAAAGTTTTTTTTTGTACAGTTAGTGGTATGATTTTGGTGGCCAAGCATGTTACTAAAGTAATTACGTTAAATGTTTTATTCATACCTAATAAAATTGCATCATGTTTTGGAAAAAAGTTACATAACAAATTTAGGCAAGGACTGATCAAGTTTTGGCATATGAAAATTTGAATAAAAGTATGGATGCTAAATCTTTTAAAAATGACATATTCGATTAATAACATAGATTTGAGCTATAGTCGAATGCGGTCTTATCGTGCGGGTCCAAAGGTCACCAACATTATGAATCAAATTAGAAAACACAGTGAATACCAAAATGTTGTGTGACTTTTTATCGAGCTATTAAATCTCGATGGGCTATTTACAAATATACAGGGAGAAAGAAAATAGTTTTTTTTATTATATTACGCAATATTATTAAGATAGCCACTTAATATTATTTTATATATTAAATGCCGAGGGACTAAATAAGAAAATTTGTTAAATATGTATTTGGTTAAAATTTTTTGGTTGGCAAAAACAAAAATACGCAAACTGGCAAGCGCCTTAAAAAAGTTGGAAAGCGGTTCGAATCAGTGACACAATCAGGATATGTTCTGTTCATACAGCCATTTAATGAAAGTGAGATTTTTTTATCAATCACCAAAAATTATGAGTCCCGCTTGAACTAAAAATCTAACTACTTATACAGTGTCATTTATTTAAATGCTGGCCACCTCTGTGCAAAGAAAAGTTGTTTTTTTTTGTATTGTGATAACAATAAAATTTTATTTTGCAATTTTTAAATTTTAAATTGCGATTTTACCGATTTTTATATATCAAATTTTCAGTCTAAAATTAAGGGCCATATGCGAAAAATACAGGCTATATATATATATATACATATATATATATATATATATATATATATATATATATATATATATAATATATATATATATATATATATATATATATATTATATATATATATATATATATCACTGGCTAATATCCATTTTGTCTTATAATTATAATTAATAAAAAAAGCCAGTGGCAAAAGCTCTGAGAACCGGTATAAGGAATGTACAGAAACTTGTGCATGAAAAAAAAATATAATTTACTTCCGAAGAAGATTACGAAATGTTCACGAAAAAATCCAAAGGCAAAAGACTTAAGTTAGAATGCAAAAATGGATATTCATAATGCAATTTATGATTTATACACGTCAAAGACTAATATAATCCTTCAGAAACTTTTTAATATTATAGACTAAAAAATATCATCATCACTTAAAAAGTCCTCATCTTCTGAGTCGTCCTCAAATAGCGCAATGATCATTGGTGCTAATTCCACCAATCCCATATTAATTTCTCCGCATGTTCCACAGATTTCTTCCAGTACTATAATTATAATAAATAATATAATTTAATGAATCTTGCCAAACAATTTGCACTTCATCTGATGTAAGACCATCCTTCGCGTGTTTTTCGTAATATGATTTTGCCCCAGCCCATATTAATTCTATTGCGTTAAAGTGGCAATGGTATGGCGGCAGTCGTAAATCCTGATATCCCTTTTCCCGTAATATTTCATCTACGTCATATATTGTTGTTTTTTAATAGATTTTGCCATTAAAAGAAGTTCTAGTTTCAGCATATTGGGTAAAGGATTTTGTTTTTGTTTTATTAGCCAGTCATAAATATCACTTTCCTTCCAGGATGAAGTAGGTTGTTTATTTAAGATTCTTGAATGATAAGATGCATTGTCCAGAATGATTAAAGATGGAGCATCTAAATTTGGAATCAGTTGTTCTTTTAACCACTTTTCAAACAGTTCACAGTTCATATTATCATGGTAGTCCATACTTTTGGATGTTGAAGAAAACAGTAAAATTGCACCTGGGATAAATCCTGTTGAAGAACCTGCATGCAAAATGATGAAACGTTTTCCTGTCCCACATCCCTTTTTTCTCTTGACACTTTTTACAGACTCGCCCTGCCAAGATTTCGAACCACTTCCATTAGAAAATATCCAAGTCTCGTCTAAAAATACCCCTTTTCTAAATTTTCTGTGTATTTCTTTAAAAACTGGATACGCTGACTTGCTATATGTGGCAACTCGCATAAAAATCTTTGATTACAATCCTTTTTATATCGAAAACCAAACATTTTTATTAATTTTGACAATGATTTTAGTCCAATTTCTAATATGCCTCGATTTTTTTAAAGCTTCTTTTAAAATTTGAAGGGTTACATTAGTTTTTGATGTGTATAAATCGTAAATTGCATTACGAACATCAATTTTTCACATCTTCTGTCTATGGCTTTTTTTCGTGTACATTTCTTAATCTTCTTCGGTAGTAAATTACGCTTTTTTTTATGCACAATTTTCTGCACCGGCCATATACCGATTCCCAGAGCTTTTGCTAGTGTCTCCTAGATATTGGCCGGAGAATTTTCACTTTCGTAATATTTCATTAGATTTAATACCATTTTTTCGCTTGTGGATGCAAAAAACCCGAAAATTGTTTTCTATTACTCGTTTTGTCACTGACTTGTCAATCTGACTTTGAAGTGACATCGCTCAAAGATTTTTGCAACTGCTGGTATTTATATGTTTATCCCCTTTTTTCACATGCGGAGGATATGATTACACGTAATAAAAGAAAAACAAAATTAAAAAGTTTGTCGTTAATAAATCGTATGATCCGCACGATAACACTGCTTTTGACTATACAAGTTTTAAGGTTGAGTGGTGTTTATTTTTTTTTCAATATATGGTCTACTAAAAAGGCGGAATAAAATGATTTAAATCATCTAAATAAAATCATGATCTAAACCAAACGATTTAAAAAAATCATGATTATTTAAAAATGTCCGACAAAAACTGCTCTTCTTATTGATTAAATGTCTATTTAAGAAAATAACATTTAAAAGTAGGTAAAACATTACAAAATGTCAAAAAAACGAAATGCTTAATGTAACATTACATAATATTAACTACTAAAAATAAGTACGCTCTTAAACAGAACAATTAAGTATTAAGTACATTTTTTAAAGAGAAATACTAATTTAGAGGTTTTTTCATTGCCAAGTCTATTTCTAATATCAGAATAAACATATCCATATTTAGAAAATATTCTTTCTAAGTCGGAAAAAGATGCGTAGGCACATATGATGGGAATAATTATGTGTAGTACCTTACTGAGATTTCCACCGCTCTAGCGGAGTCACATTGTGTAATACTTCGCTAGATAACGTGGTTTAATGATGGGTTTCGGAAATATTGGTTAAATGCTGTGTTGATGTTTACCTTGAAGTTAGTTGATGGTCGCTGGATATCAGGTTGTCACACACAAAAACACAACGACTTTATTTCACTAGCATTTATTTAAACTATTAAATGCTCCGAACATAATATAAATGTGTAAAATAATATTGTAACTGCAAGGATTATGTATTTATATTTAAGGAAACCGTTCATAGTTCAAGACTCTCCTATTGCAAGAAAAAACCTCGAGAATTAAATAACAAATTTACTATTACTGGCGCGGAGTCCCTTCAGCTGATCTGAGAAGACTGGTTTTTTATTTGAGTCGGTGGAAGTTGTAAAGTTAAAATTGTTCGCACGGCACTACAGTAGTTTGGTGAGACAGAGATATTGAGGATTTGAATTATGAACGGACCAACGGCGCAGTGGGGCAAACTGTTAATTTTAATAAGTAAAACCCAAACATGCCGCCCCCTTTGAAAGCTTGTCTTTCAACAAAGAAAAGAAACTTAAATAAAATCCTTATATCTATATCCCTAAATTTCCAAAAAATTTAAATCTTGTTTTTATAGCCTTAACTACACTACTAAGTCGCTTATCACATACCTTAAATACTAATTAAACTAAACATCGTTCTTGTCAATAGGTAACACGCATAATTGAGAAATTGCTCTTTTAAAAATACCGTTAGAGGTTCTTATAGATGCCACCCTACATTTGTTATCACTACCCGGATGTAAGGCAACAACTCGACCTAACTGCCACCTCATAGGTGGTAGATTTTCATTACGCACTATCACCATATCGCCTATTTGGATATCGTACGCATTTTCACGCCACTTGTGTCGCCTTTGAAACTGCCCGAGGTACTCAGTCGACCATCTCTTCCAAAAACCTTGAACTATCTGAGTCAAAAGGTGATATCTTTGAAGCCGATTTGGATTGTGCTGGTTTAAGTCTTCTTGAGGTAGGGCGCGAAGTGAAGTACCAATAAAAAAATGCCCCGGAGTTAAAACATCAAGCTCCTCAGGTGATTCCGACATAGGTGTTAAAGGCCGCGAATTCAAACAGGATTCCACCTGGGTTATAACGGTATAAAGTTCCTCAAATGTTAACTTCTGTTCACCGACAACCCTTTTTAGGTGGTATTTAGCAGATTTAACCGCCGATTCCCACAGTCCTCCAAAGTGTGGGGAACGTGGTGGAATGAAATGTCATCTTATAGAAGATTGGGAGAAGTACTCTGAAAATGCGCAATGATTTTTCTTGTCTTGTAAAAATTTATACAAATCTTGTAGCTCGTTGTTAGCCCCTGTGAAATTGGTGGCGTTGTCTGAATAAATGTTTTTAGACAAGCCCCTTCGAGTACTAAATCGTTTAAAGCAATTTAGAAACGACTGAGTGGTTAGATCTGCTACAAGCTCTAAGTCAATTGCCCTAGTGGCAAAACACACAGATAAGCTTTTGTGGTAGCATTACCTCTGACCTTACTAACCTTAACATTGAATGGCCCTGCGTAATCTACGCCACAGTTCGTGAATGGCCTACACGGAGTAACACGTGGCCTTGGTAGTTCTCCCATTAATTGTTGAAGGTCCCGAGGTTTAACCTTAAAACAGACAATACAACCCTTTAGTGCACTTCGAATAGTTTGACGACCAGAGATAGGCCAATATTGAAGTCGAATTTGCGCCAACAACGCCTGAGGGCCCGCGTGAAGATTTCTATGATGTTCTTGTAATATAATAAGCCTTGTAACCTTATGCTTACTTGGCAGAATTGCTGGATACTTTTGTTCGTAACTCAAATCAGCCTTTCCCAGTCTACCTCCTACTCTTAATATCCCCTTTGTGTCCAAAAATGGATTTAACGAAATTATTTTACTCATCCTTGAAATAGCTGACACTTTCCTAATTGCCTTGATTTCCAGACCAAACTCTTCCGCTTGAACCGATTTTATGATTTTCATCCTTGTAGTTTCAAGCTCATTTACAGTTAGATGCCCCTCTTGACGCAAGTCCTTGGAGATCTTACAGTTTGCTATAAAACGTAAACAATACGCAATTGATCGTTGTAATCTCGAAAAGTTAGAAAACCTGTTAAAAATATCCAAACACTTGCCTGCTAAAAAAGTATGCTTAATTCCTCTTTGTTCTGGAACAATACTTGGCATCAAATTAGCGTTGGTTGGCCAATCTTTCTCACTGCTTGTTAACCAATTTGGTCCCTTCCACCACAATGAATTTACCAGCAAGTTACTGACATCTGCACCTCTTGATACTAGATCGGCAGGATTATCTTCCGAAGACACATGGTTCCAATGGCAACCCTGAGTTAACTCTTGAATTTTAGCGATTCTGTTTGCCACAAATGTTGTCCAATTTGAAGGTTCCCCTGCTAACCAACATAATACGATCGTAGAATCCGACCAACATTTTATTTCCGAAGGCTTTAATTCAGTGGATTGTAAAACTGACCTAAGCAACTTAGCTAAAAGAAGAGCTCCGCAAAGCTCTAGTCTGGGAAGTGATATGACCTTAAGCGGGGCAACCCTCCACTTGGAACACAATAATTTTACCCGACAGTTTCCATCTTGATCTATGGATCTAATATAGATGCTTGCACCATAAGCCCTTTGGGAGGCATCGCAGAAACCATGTACTTGTATTTCTTTTGGATTTTTACATATTACCTGCCTATTAATCTGCAAATGCTCCACCTTTTGAAAATCTTCCTGTAACTCTTGCCATTTTGTTAAAATATCTGGTGAAACTTCTTCATCCCATGCTAATTTTTCTTTCCAAAGAACTTGCAATATGAGCTTAGACCTGACGACGAGTGGTGCTATCAGCCCTAATGGATCAAAAACTTGAGATATAAGTGACAAAATATGCCGTTTGGTAACCCTTTCAACATTAACTTCACCATAGTCCGTTGGACATGCATAATGTAAAGTATCTGATCCAGCATCCCATCGTATTCCAAGAGTTTTTGTAAAGTTATTGTCACTCAAAATGTAATGTTCTACCCTTGTTCCTTCCGTGTCATCCCTGACGACTTCTGCCTTGTTGGAGCACCACTTTCGTAAAACAAAACCTCCAGCAGCAAGTAGTTGGCTAATTTCGTGTTTGATACGTTTGGCCTCTTGCACATCTTCTGCCCCTGACAGTAGATCGTCCATAAAAAAATCCTTTAGAATGATTTTAGAAGCTTCTGGTGATTTTTGATTCCCCAAAGCCGCTATTTATTGCATACATTTCACTGCTAGATGTGAGGAACTGGCCATGCCGTATGTGATCGTATTTAAACGATAATGTTCGATAGGCCTTTTAGCATCGAACCTCCATAATATCCTCTGCAAGTCCCTATCCTTCTGGTCTACCCAAACTTGCCTAAACATTTTTTCTACATCCGCAGTGAAAACTACCGCGTGCTTTCTAAAACGCAAGAGAATTGCAAAGATGTGATCCTGCAATTTTGGACCAACCATCAAGTTGTTGAGGAAGACACCATTAGTTGTAGCCGCACTGGCATCGAAAACTACCCTGAGCTTGGTGGTTAAGGATGTCCTCTTAAGTACTGCATGATGAGGTAAATAGAAAATACCTGGTCCTTGTGTTTCTATTTCTTCGCCATTTTCCACGGTGATTTTAGACATATGACCCATTTGAATATATTCTTGCATAAACTCCTTATACAATCCCCTTAACTCCAAGTCCTTTTCCAATTTCCTTTCTAGCGATCCAAATCTTTTTAATGCTAAATCATATGAATTTCCAAGTTCCGGTGCTTCCGTTCATAACGGCAAATTAACAATAAATTTCCCTTGTTTGTCCCTTTTTGTTGTATCATAGAAAAATTGTTCACACCTCTCCTCTTCCCTTGTAAGTAGTTTTTCTTGTCCCACTTCCTCCAAAGCCCAAAACCGTTCCAACTGATCCTGAACTGATAAGGTTGACAACAAATGACAAGTTTGCTGACGTGCATATTTCCCTTGTGTATTAAAATTTGCCACTGGCCCTGCAATAACATATCCCAGTTTCGTGTTTTGAAGAACTGGCTTCCCTTTTCCTAAACTAACCTTATTGGGCTCCAAAATATCCCAAAAAACAGAAGAACCCAATAAAACGTCAATCTTACCCCGTTTGTAGAATTAATCGTCAGCCAAGGCTAAACCTGGAGGAATGTGAAAAATAGCCCGATCAATATTTGTGGAGGGAATACTACTTGCAATTTTGTCTATAAGCAAAAATCCAGTGTCAGTTTTGTAATTCGAACAGTTTGAATAAATTTTCGTATTGACTGAATCGGTAATGTTAGTAACGTCTGAACCTATCCCTAGAATTGAAATGTTTATCCTTTTTGTTGTAAGGCCCAACGTGTCCCTTAATTCCCTTGTCATAAATGAAGACTGTGAACCACAATCCAGTAGAGCTCTACATTTATGAGATTTGCCTATTTTATCTCTTACCCTGATGATGGCTGTTGATAATAAAACCTCCGAAACGTCATCTTGACCTTGTGCTGAAAAACCTAACGAAATGTCTGTGGGTTGTTCCAGAACCCCGTGTCCTATACTACTACCATTTTCTGAGACATCTGTGATTATACACCCACTGAAAGACGCACCAGAAACTTGATCCCTTGAATCGGTGTCCTCCTTTGATTTATCCCGCCTTTCTCCTTGTCCGTGTTTGTCAACGTCTCCTTGACTTTGAGTAACCTGATCCCCGTGTAAAAGAGAATGGTGCTTTACACTGCAAATCCTGCATCCATTTGACGTACAACCTTGAACCCTATGCCCATATCTGAGACAATTCCAACATAATTTTGACCTTGTGACAAAATCTCTTTTATTTTTTAAAGACATGTCAAGAAAGGTTTTGCATTTATGTATGTAATGATCTTGCGATATGCAAGTTAAGCACCGTGAATTATTATTATTGAAAACCCCATATGACCTTAGCGTAGTGTGAGGTGATCGAAGCATTGGTTTACCTTTTTCATTATTCTCAACAGTGTTTATGTTTACCCTTCTACCTACAGTTTCTAAAATTGCACATTTTTGTGCTAAGAACTTTAAGAATTCTTCAATAGTGGCAAAGGTATCAACTGATACTTGTTTTTGCCATTCTTTTCTTGTAGTTGGATCTAATTTCATCTCAAAAATATAAATTAATAAGGTATCCCAATGTTCGACACCCAAACCTAACGTTTTTAATGTCCTAATATCCTTTCTAATTTCGTCGACAAACTTTCTCAAATCAGCGTGTGATTCCTTGACCATGTTAGGAAAATTATACATGGATTCTATGTGACTTAAAGCGATAAGTTTTTTATTTTCAAACCGTTCTCTCAATAAAACCCACGCTTCTTTGTAATTTGCCGACGATACCTCCAAGGAATGTATAACATCTGCCGCATTGCCCTTAAGAGCTCCCTTTAAATAGTAAAATTTTTGTATGTCGGTTAGGTTTGTGTTCGAATCTACAAGTGTACAAAATGTATCATGAAATTCTAGCCATTGTTTGTATGAACCATAAAAATTAGGAATTTCCATTGCCGAAAGTTTTACCTCTAGCTTTTGAACCGTAGACCCCAATTGGGCTTGTGCAGATCCACCACTCGCCGCGTTTGATCTTAATGGACATATCAATTCGTTTAAACGTCCAACAATATGAAAAAACATATTGCTGAATGCCTCTCGCTCTTGTGACTCATCAACAGATAAATCTAAAACCTCAATTTGATCTTGAACAAGTTCAAATTCATCCCACCAGTCCCTAGTTTTTGCAAGACGTACGTACTTCGGCCGATTTATTGAGTGTAAAATTATCTATAAATGTTTGTAGTCGCGTAAGATTAGCTTTAATATTACCTCTTTTGCATTTTAAAACGGTTACGTCAGTCATCTTGGTAGTATACCTGCCTAATTAATACTTATTTTCTAACCTTTGACTTCCTATTAACCAAGTAAAACACTTCCGCAACAACTTAAATAATGTCCTTAAAAATATTAGCTTTTTAGTTATATGACACTGAAATTCCGGTGGTAAAAACAAACCTTAAAAATACATCTGTAAAAACAAGCCTTAAGGAGCCGCCAAAATCTTTCTAAAATATTTGTTATTATTTATGTTAATGAACAGCTTAATTCAGTTTTTTAAAATGAACATTAATGGCAATGTAAATAAAAGTATTACTACCAAGAAAACCTGATTTTAGCTTTTAACATAACCCAGGTGAAAACCATTTTAATTACAATTTACAGTACAGCTCTCGGTACACCTAAACCTAACACAAGTAAAAACTGAAGTGGTACTCACCCTTTATGCGCTGCACACCTACCTCAGTTGACCCAAAACCTTTTACCTTTCGCACCAGCCAATCCTTTTTCCTTTAAATTTTTGACAGTCTTTGTTAAATTCCACCATTCTTTTAGTTTTCGTCCAAAAAATCTTTATACCCAAATTTTTCCGTGATCCAAAAGTCAGTCTGGTTCAGGTGTGTGCCTTCCTTGAATGGAATTTTCCAAACATCCCGGTCGATTGACCAAATTTTATGTTGATGTTTACCTTGAAGTTAGTTGATGGTCGCTGGATATCAGGTTGTCACACACAAAAACACAACGACTTTATTTCACTAGCATTTATTTAAACTATTAAATGCTCCGAACATAATATAAATGCGTAAAATAATATTGTAACTGCAAGGATTATGTATTTATATTTAAGGAAACCGTTCATAGTTCAAGACTCTCCTATTGCTAGAAAAAACCTGGAGAATTAAATAACAAATTTACTATTACTGGCGCGGAGTCCCTTCAGCTGATCTGAGAAGACTGGTTTTTTTATTTGAGTCGGTGGAAGTTGTAAAGTTAAAATTGTTCGCACGGCACTACAGTAGTTTGGTGAGACAGAGATATTGAGGATTTGAATTATGAACGGACCAACGGAGCAGTGGGGCAAACTGTTAATTTTAATAAGTAAAATCCAAACATGCTGTGTTTGGGAAATGTTTACCAGCAGTATATAAAACAGTTTTTTTTTCTTCACTTGATAGAAGGTATTAATTTTTATTTCTGAGAGGTCCAGTAAGTATCCCAGAAAGTAAAAAGGTGTTAAAACTTGATTATATGTTGTTTTAAAGAGCTAATTTGAGGAAACTTTATGTCCTCATTTTCGACATTATCAAAAACAGCCATAAGTTTTTTCTATGCCTCAACTGCTTCAGACAAAAGGGTACCTTTTTGCTGACCCATACCTAATGACACAAAAATTGGTTTAAGAAGTTTTAAAAAATCGTCAGCCATTCGTTTGATATGAATATCCGATACTTTTTGAAATATCACTGAATCAGTGTCACCTTTGTGTTCTTCACAAATTTGCAATAGCTTTGACCACTTACTGGTATCAATTTTCAAGTACTCAGAAACTGTACTTCATCGAACATCTTGTGGTAATACTAGTTTCTTTCCTCCTTTTTGTTTGTACCAAACATCTGGCAAATGAGTATTTCAAATGTATTTTACAATTTGCACTACATGATCTTTCACATGTCTTACTTCTAAATCCTTGGAAAGCAAACTGAATATATGAGTAGAACATCCGACTGTAAAAATGAGGTAATCCAGTTATTCCAAAATTTTATTAGAGCACTGTTCATATTTGCTGCGATGCCTGTAAGAAAACTGGTAACTGTAGCATTATATTTCTCTTTACACAGTTTTATTAAACCACTGGCTATATCTGCCAGGTATTCAGCCACGTGGGGATAGCAGGAAGTATCAACACTTTCTAGAAGAACACTACTTCTATCTTCGGTTGTTAAAGCTACACAAATTATAGGTTCGCTGTGAATATTGGACCAACCATCTATAGACATACAAAGGGACTGACCAGATAATTTCTTTAAAGATTTTGATTTTTCTTCTTCATTATTTCGTTTAACAGGGTTGACGACAACTGAAGCCTTCAAGGTGGTTTATAGCCTGATCTTACCATTTCAATAGTCTTAAGAATCTCTGTATGTTTAATTGACCTGACACTGCAATTTGTGGCAAAAATTGCTCTTGCTAGTTGCGTGTCTAGTTCTTTCTTCTTATCTTCACATGTTTATACAACAAAGGAGGATAAGGAGGTTAAACTACTGCTGCTTTCACTAGGCTGGTCTCCTCAATATCCGCCGACGTTATAATTATAGCATTTTTATTTTTTAACTGATTGGAAACCCTGGGGAGATTTTTTTTCATCACCTAACTTTTTTAACTGGGTTTTACACATTTCTCCGTGACTTTTATGTCAATTGTCAGAGCAAAGGGGTAAATGCGAAGCAAGTTTCTACAAGTTTTAGCGTGGTATCAGAAGGGCTTCATGGTCTGTCAGATTATATTATCGTGTCTTTATTACCTTTATATTTTATTTAAAAAAGACCTTACCAAAAGTAACAAAATAAAAAATATTTTAAAAAATCAAAAAATCATTTTTATGTTTTTTTAACTCATACGTTTTTCAACTGTGCTAGAAAATTAAAATAATATTGTGAATTTCAATATTTTTCTATACAGTCGCATATTCCATAACTTTACCGATTTTTCAAATATATTTTAGTAAAGTATTTTTACCCGTATGCAAAAAAAGGTAATGTGTTTAAGAGTCATGTATGTATATCTCCATTATTTGTTATCATTTATAGGCTAGAGGTCTGGACCGATTTTCGTAGCTATTTTCTCGCGCTGAAATTAGTTATACCAGTTTCAAAACAATTCAAAACGGTACATTTTTGGGTTAAAGTAAAACACCGTAAATTATAGGAAACTCATTAGGAAAAAAATAAAAATTATTTTTAGTGCGGGAATATTTTTTCCCACACTCAGAGTAGGAAAAGGCTATTTTGCTCACCTAAATGAATGCTGGAAAAGGTATATTGCGTACGCTCGTAGAAAAAATATATTTTGTAGTTTATAAATAAAGAAAAAGCATTAACTTAGTCTGGTGTAAAATAATATTAATTTTCATCAACTCCTTCTTTCTCTATACTTTTCATATGCACTATATTTCTTTTACTTCCGTTTTTAATCGCCTTTTCTGAATTCCTTCTAGTTGGCTTTATCAGATAAAACAAATGGAAAAACAGTTGCCACCTTCGTTCTCTATGTGATAGCAGCAACAATCCATTTTATTACTGTTCCATGTAACACTATCAAGCGACAAGAAAAGAAAATGCGTTGAAATATGTTAGCGCTTAATATTTTCTACAGAGCTGTCACTAAAGTAAATTTATGGTGCTGTGGTGTGTTCAGAAGGGTTAGCCTAGTAAAGAATATGGAAGCTACGAACATCAATAAATATAAGGACATAGCAGGGACTCTCTTAACTTGCATTTTTTTTTCTTGTATATTTTACCTGTAGTGACGATATTCACGACGAAGTACGTATGTGTACGTTAAAAATGTTTTAAGTGGAAGGAAAAGGTGGAGTAATTATTTTAAGAAAAACACTGCATGCAATTGAATTTCTGCGGTTATATGCCAAAAGCTGATGTCAAATTTAGGTTATTAAAGTTTGTTTATACGATGTTCTTTCAGTAGCTAAGCCTGTTACTAAAGTAATTATGTTAAATCTTTTATTTATATCTAAAATATGTATTGCCAAAAAAGTAAGATTTATTTTTAAAATAAATATTATCATGTTTGGGAAATAAGTTACATAACACATTTTGGTTAAGATTGATTAAATTTTGCTATATAAAAATTTGAATAAATCTACATATTATGGACGAGAAATCCAAAAACTTTCAAAAAATGACATATTCGGTTGACAACACAGTTTTTGAACTACAAATGCTAAGATTAAGAGATGCTTAAACTTTTTTTTTCTACAAGCGTATGGAAAACTTCACTTTTCCGCACTCATTTTAGTTTGGAAAGAGCTACTTTTTTGCACTAGTGCGGAAAAATCTACTTTTCTGTACTAGTACGGAAAAGTAAATAACCCCATTTTTTTTTGAAATATACTTACTGATTTTAAATATTCAGAAATATATTGATACGCTGATAGCTAGCAAAATGATTTAAGAACATATATTTGCTAAAATCCTGCTATAATCTTCAACAAAATAGTAAAAAATATGTGTTTTAAAAAATTGTTTGATGGCTCTCGTATTATGCGTTATAAAATCAATGTTAAGCAATAATAAACACCTGCTTTTTTTATTTGGCAGTTTGAATCACCATAGACACGAAGTAAATAATAATAAATATATTACCAGTATTGCAAAAATTACAATTCATTGTTTACAATATCAATGTTAAGTACTTTTTGATTTTCCATTTATACACTTTTATTTTAGCACCTAGAGAAACTAAACCTCCGTATGTGCTATATTAAGACTCAAAACAAACTAGTGCGAGATCACAGTACATTAAGTAGGACTTAAAAAAATTAAAAAGTATTCTAAATCTACTACAGTTTTCAGCTATGGTATAACCGATGTGAATCACAACAAAAAAACAAAACAAAAAAGTGCTTGATCAAGGTACATTGAGTAAGACTAAAAGAATATTTCAAATTTGTTATAGTTTTCTGCTATAAACTCCCTACAACATCTTTTAAAACAGGCTAGAGAAGTTATATTTCTTATTATTATGGGCAAAGTATTGTAAGTTTTTGGTGCAAGGTAACTGATGAATCTAAGATTGCTGATAGTGCTAAATTAAGGAATCACAAAATGTCTGTTTATGTTATTTCGGGTTTCATGTGAGTGATTCACATAGTTCTTCAATTGAGGAATCTTATGTACAAATAAAGGTGCATTTAGAGGTTGCAAAGCATTTTTGTACAGGCCTCCCCATACAATTATACCATACCTAAGCAGCGACTCTATCAGAACTTTATATACAGATATCAAGAGTTGTTTTTGGAGAATCTCTCTTAATATGTAAAACTTATGAATCAACGGTCTAATATTTTTCGTTAGTTTCGTAACATGTGGCCCCCACTTTAAATTATTGTCTGTGATTATCCCCAAGTATTTTATAGAGTCTACCTCATGGATCACAAAATCGGGATTCCCAATTTCCAACCTATCAAAATGAGGATGGCCATATGACGAAAGGGAAAAGGCAATATAGTTGGTCTTAGAGGCATTTATGGTTAATTTGAAAGAGTCTAACCAATTATTAATTATTGAAATACCATTTACAGTAGAATGTTTAACTTGTGCCCATGTGTCTCCTGAAAATATAACAGCCGTCATCAGCATAAAATATTACTGTACCATATTAATGTATATAATAAAAAGAATAGGCCCCAGGACAGTTCCCTGGGGTATTCCTATTTTAAAACTTAATGGATCACTATGTGTATCTTTTATTTTAGGTAGTTGTTGTCTGTCAGTAAGATAACTTTCAAAAACATTCAACATGGTGCCCCTCACTCCATAGGTGTTTGAAACATTCAAGAGCGAATCATAAGGCACCGTCTGACTGCAAGGCATTTCCTGTTGTTATCGAAACTACTAGCTATCTGTTTGGTCAGTTCATATATGTCATTCTCAGTGACCATGCCGTTTGTAAAGGCAAATTGATTTTTTGAGAGTATGTTATTATTTTGAACATACTAACCTATCCTTTAAGCACTTTTCGAAGATCTTAGAGAAGTTACCTATTACACTTATTACATTTATGGAAAATATGGATTTAAGCAAGTTTTTAAAGTCACGGCCTATTGAAAAAACAAAATGCTGGATTTAGACCAAAGAAGGCGAAACATTTTTCAAAAGAGAAATTATCTAAGTTTATAAATGAAGCCCCTGACGAAATTTAACTCCATATTAAAGTAGCTACTATATTTGGTTTAGCGAGCGCCTGCCGAGAAGAACTAACAAAAATGTCATTGGTTCATATTGAAGGCAAAGGAAATATTTTATTAATAAATATTCCAGACACAAAAAATTACGGTTCTAGAAGCTTTGTACTATCTGATGAACCTGAAAGTGGATTGAGTGCGGAAAACTAGCACTTTCCGCGCTTGTTAGGTAAACTACTATTTCAATATATGACCTAATAAAAAGTTAAAAAATAATGTGAATTTCAATATTTTTTATTATACGGTCCCATAACTTTACCGATTTTTAAAATACACATGAGTAACTGTATGTATGTTTCCATTGTTTGTTACCACCTATAGGCTAAACGACTGGACCGATTTTCATGGCTGTTTTCTCGCACTGAAATTAGTTATACCAAGTTCAAACAATTCATCATGGTACATTCTTAGGTTGAACTAATGATGTCATATAGAAACTGAATTAAAATGTTCCGAAATACAACCTCTTCTCGTTTCAAACCCAGACGCGAGAAAATGTGGTTTTTGGTTTATAATTGGCAAACGGACCACTGTATCCTCATTTTTTACACCCCATCGTGTGTATTTCGTGCCCTTTACATTTTTAATGAGTTTTTTCGATAGGGGCCTTGGTTTTCCAGTTACTTCGGATTCGGTATGTCTTGTGCGAATATTTCATGGGTAGAAAATTTTAAACTAAAATTAAGGTTAGCCGGTAAGGTTTACTTGGTTTTACATTCATTAGAAGTATTTAAAATATTTAAAATTTGTGGGCAATACAACAAAGATGTTGTATTTGAAAAAGTAGTCAGAGATTCTGATGGGTGCATGTCTATTGCCGGCAAAAGTTTTCTTAACAATTTTTTGAAAAGCTTTGGACCCATTCGAATAAATTGAAAAAAAAATGGTAATCAATATAGTGTGGCAACCACTCTTGGTAATTGTTTTGCAGTCGCAGTTGTCCTAGCTCCAGTTCTAGATCAAAAACAATATTAGACTTAAATAAATAGTTATCCTTAATACATTTTATTTCGCGATAAACCATCGTCATAAGTAGAAGAGTATGCACCCTCTCTGGACCATGTCTTGCAATGTCGTATACGCAATGGTCCACTTTAAACGGCAATCATGATTTCGCTCTTTTTAGACCTCATCAGGTCACCATAGACTAGAGAGCCCAGTGTAGGACGAAGGCAGAAAATGGAATCACAGAAAGAACTACTCAACTTGTTAATACCACGACCGGTATTGAATTATAATGTTGGATTCCTGACTATACAGAACAATAAACTTCAGGTAGTATTACATAGGTCATAAATACGAGTTTGAATAATATAAAACTTTTGAGTGTTAACTACATAAAAAGAAATACAAACCAGTTTAATTCGTGAATATATAGAAACAAAAGCAATTGAAACAGTGAATTATAAAAACATGACAAAATACATCCAGACGATGATGACCCAATAAACATAAACAAATACAATGTATTAACATAAAAGATACAGTATAGTTAACATCAGTAAGAAAACAATAATACGAGAAAAAAAAATTACATGTTTAAATTATTATTTTTAAAATTTGCAAAAGGGCAACCAAATATATCACTGTTATTATAGTAATATTTGTAAGTTTTACCAGTCGGTCGGTTACTTCCCTGAAGTTGTAATTTGTACGGTGGTCTTTCGTGGAAGAAATGTCTGTTATGAGTTATTCCCATCGGAGTTTTGAAGTAAATTCAAAAGACATTTACAAAACCTTTTTTTGTAGGGTTTCGGGGCCTTTGTTGTGTAAATTGTAATAAGGAGACCACACTATACAATTATACTCCAGGATACTACAAACTAAACAATGATATAAGGATTTTTAAAGCTTTGGTGTTGTTAACATTATCACGTTTCATTTAAATTCTACTTCTGACAAAAAAACATCGTTGAAGTGATAATTAAATTTAAGTGGTGCTATTCAAAGTTGGAAAGTTATTGTGACACCATGAAATAAAATTGTTAATGTTAAGAAGTACAAAACTTTTAACAGTATTAACAATATGAAACAATTTTAAGTCGTCCGCATAAAGAAAATACTTACTTACTCAGAAGTAGCTTTAATTTCTCTGGAAGAAACACCACTCAACTGAGTCCCTGTAGTGCCCCCAACTTAATTAGCAGCAAATCATGTGATACACTGTCGAATGCTTTTGGCATATCAGTATAAATTACATCGAGTTGAAAAAAATTCTTCTAAATTTTTGTTGATGTAAATCTGGAACGAAAGTGGCTGTAGATCTGCCCCTATAAAAATCCTGATGCATGGGACCTATATAATGTTAAAATGTGTTAAATGGTTCAAAGGTGACTATTGATTCAAATACTTTGGGGATTATTGAAAGTAAAGAGATACCTCGATAGTTAATAATTTTGTTTTTAGATTCATTTTTGAGAACGGGAGAATGAGTTAACTCTTTCCAAAGAGTTGGGAACCAAGCTCTATCGACAGAATTCTGGAAAAATAAGCCTGAGGCATTCAGCTTCCATCGATACACATTTCTTAAGGAAAGAAGAGGATGAACCGTCAAGATCAGTACTCTAATTAGTATCGACGGAATGAAGTTTATTTAGTATGTCCTGAATTCTTAACTTAAGACCCATAAGATTGTAAACATTTTCCGAAAAAAGGCATCTGGACGTTGGAAAAAGCAATGTAGCATGATTCAAAGTGATTCGCAGTCCTCTTGTATTTTTTATGTAGTTTATTCTTTAAAGATATCATCTTTTTCAACTCTGGACTATATCATTTTGGAAAATTTTCATGGTTGGTAGTTTTAGCTTTAGTTAGAATAAATTGGACCACAATGGCCACACAACATCGTAAAACCCTTGAACCATGTCATCTACATTTTCCACGCAAAATGGATCATTGTGTGATGTAATGTTAATACATTTTATTAACATTTCCTACCAAGAAAGGGAAGCAACAGGGGTATTTAATGCCGGTCGTGGTATTAGCTAGCGGATTATTTGTTTCTGTAATTCCATTTTGTAAATAGTTATCTTTATTGGACAGCCATTCCATCAAGAGAGGCCATATTATTGAAGGTCTAAAATGAGCAAAGGAAACTGAGCAATTATAGAAAAACTATAAAAAGACAATACAGGAGCGATAAAACAAGGGGGAACTTTGTATTGATAAATAGTTTTGTTGTAATAATTTTCTTAACATTTCACTAGGCCGCAATTTTGTTCCGCTGTATTGGATTTTTATCAAAGTTTTATCAGGTCATTCCTTTATGAACATTAATTTAAAAAAAAATTGAAGATATTCGGGTAAGTATTTTTTTGCTATGCCGCTAACCGACAGACCCATGGACAGAATTGAGAAAATAGGCATTTTTGTCACCTAGGAACTCTAAAACGTGAAGTATTATAGTACTAATATTGGTATTGCTTTTATAGCGGTTATATCGTTGACTGAATAAATTATAAAGTATGCTGTATTTTAAAGCACAATAAATAAATATGAACCTTGCAAGAAAAAAATTGATACACGCCTGTGGAACTAGTTACTTTCAGGTCTCACCGGGTGTGCGTTTTTTCAAAGTTTTCTAGCGATAGTAAAAACATTATTCACAAGAAGAAAAATATACATCTTACCTTCAGTCCTTATGCTGCGAATTTGAGTTTCTAAAGGTTTAAGTGCCTCTAGTGGTATCTGCTCCAAATAATTTCTGCTGATATCTATGATCTTTAATTTCTTAAGTGGTTTGAATGCTTCAAAGGTAATAGAAGAGATCCAGTTTCCATGCAGGTATAACTCTGTTAGACTTGAGAGATACGTAAAGGTTGTCCTTTTAATCCTAGAATTAAAAAAATATATTAATAATTAACTGTACCACCTAAGCAAAGAAGAACACAGAAATGACAATGAACAAAGAAAATTAATGAAATGAGAATTTATCTACAAAATGTTTTATATAAGAAGAATGTTAAAACCAAATTTTTAAATTTGTAGAAGTAGGGTTGGGTAATGATATGTCAAAAAAGCTTATAAGAAAAAAATTATTTAAAAAATATGAAAATTAATTTTTATTTCTATCCGATGAAAAAAATTGTCAATGTTTTTCTAAAAATGAGTTTATCAAAGCATGTTTCTTACCTATTATTTTACAAACTTTTATTTCCTATCATGTCGGTTACCATGTGTATCAATGACTTGTTATTCACAACTCTTTAATAGTTTTTTACAGTTTTTATACGAAACCATTCGAAACTTTAATTCGTATACAATTTCATTCATTCACAAAGACTAAACTTAATAGCTCTTCAAATAAAAAAACGGAATATCTTAACATTTAATTGCAATAAAATAAATATTTTTAAGAGGATTTACCAAAAAGTTCTTACAGAATTACAAAACCGTTAAATTTCCTTTCCCCGGAACTTCCCCTTGTTATGATTTTTTTCTTTTATTAGTAATAGAGAAAATTGACCCAATTTAGTTCCTCACCAGTTTTCATTAGACGCCATTTTGCTTCACCATATTGGATTCGTAACAATATTTTACCACTTTCTACCTATGCCACACCTTGTTTTAGGCATAATTTAAAACAAATTGAATAAGTAGTTTTTACATTGACAAGACTGCCATTTACATCCCATTCAATTTTTGTGCAAAATTTGAAGTCAGTTGAATAATCAAATTTATTTACGTTGGCTTTATTTTGTTGCGATATCTTGAATTCGTACCACAAATTTACTAGCTTATCCCTAGATAATATTTAATGCTTGCACAAAATTTGAAATTAATATAATAAGTAGTTCTCTTATGCACGTTTTTTAAATACTTGCTACATCATCTTGGATTCGTACCAAAATGTTACCAGTTCATTTATATACAATACTTGATGTTTGTGCAAAATTTGAGTTAAACTGGACAATCAGTTTTTCAGTAATATTTTTTAACATTTCACAAGTCCGTCATTTTGTTCCGCCATATTGGATTTTCACCAAAATGTTACCAGGTCATTCCCATATGAACCTGAATTTTTGACCCACATTTGGAGTCAATCGGGTAAGTAGTATTTAAGCTAAGTCGCGAACTGACAGACAGACAGACAGGCAGACTGACTGAATTGGGAAAATATATTTTTTGACATATAGGATGCCTAAAACGCGAAAAATCTTTAAAAACTAAAATACTTCCCTTTAACGAGCGAAAAGATTTATTAGTAGGTAATAAAAGATCAAATATAAAATTTAAGGAATTACGTGTCTTCGTAATAATAGGAAAACAAAAGTTTGATAAATAATAGGCACAAAAAATCATTTGTGTTTTGACAACTTTTTTGACAGCTGGCGATTAAAAAAAAATAAAACTATCGCTATCTTTAAATATCTTCTCGAAAATCTACAAAAGCAGGTACAATCAAGATAAACATTTTTCCCTTATACAATTTTTCCATATGTCGTTACCTAACCGTACTTATAGCAATTTCAAGCTTTGTTTTTAAAATTTTCCACCATCTTGAAAGACAAATGACATATGTCAAAATAATTTGTTAGCTTGACATACAGATACGATTGCGCCAAAAATTGTCCTATATGTAGTGAACATTATGAGGCACTGTATACCTATTTGTTATATACCGACCGAAGTTTAGTACTTTCTTATCTACAGTAGATTTTGATGATTTTTATACACTCTATACATCAAAAGAGAAGCAATGTATGTATTCCCGAAATCAATATATACCGTCCTCAAATCCGTTCATAGTCAGTGTTCGTTTGAATATATTTGGGGTACGTTTAGATGATTTCTGCAGGAGTCTGACTCTTCCTCTACTCATTTTTCCAATAAACTTAAAGAACCAGAATTTTACCTGTCAACGTCTCCGTATACGGTCGAGATGTCTTAACAATTTAATTATATTTAGGGCTAGTATTTTCATCCCCAGATAACTTTATTCTTCGAATATTTACCTTGGAAACGATTGTTGGGGCAATTGTAACCATGGAAAATATCCACCGAATAAAATTATACGGAGATAAAAATACCAGGACTTAACTAAGCATTTAAAAAAATTGGCGAAATGGCGCCATTTTGAATTGTCTACGCGAGCGACGGAAAGAATATATTGCGTTCACCATATTATCAGGGAAAACGTATAGACCGATCATACTTCGCATAGACGATTCATCAGACACAATACATTCATTTCCCTACTCGGATTTCTGTAAATAGTAGTTCAATCATTGACTTATTGATCACAAATTCACTGTGTAGTAAAGTAGAGGTTATTAATATGGAGGATATCTCAGATCATCATTTAGTGTAATCAGTTCTGAATTTGGAAAAGCCACGTAAACTAATTTCATTTCGAACATATCGCGATTTTTCTGGCTTCGATTTAAGTAATTTTTTATTCGATTTGAACTATAATCTAACAGATATAAATAAACTGGTCTCTTTTCTAAATACCAATATTATTCAAGTTTTTGATGCGCATGCTCCAATAAAAACATTAACATTAAATCCATGATGAAACTACGACAAAAAGCCCTTACTAAATATAAAAAATTGAAAACAGATGCAGCATTTAAAGAAGCAACTTCGAAATTTTGTAACATCCGCTGTTCGAAGTGAAAGAAAGGCATAAATTTAAAACTGACCCTAAGTTATTTTGGAAAACTTTAAAATCATTAAATATTGGCAGTTCTTCTAATACATGTAATAAAAAGGCACCTTTTGACTTTTTGACTTTAATAAGTTCTTTGTTGATAGTGTGCCGAAAATAAACTCTAAGCCTGGCACTGGTATCTTCCAACAATATGCAGATAATGTTGCTCTACAACCAGAAAGCCAATTCAAGTTTAAGGAAGTAAGGAAAGACCAAGTGAATAGGGTAATATCTTAGATCAGGAGCACTGCCATGGGGTCTGACTGCATAAATATAAAAATGATTAATCTTGTGACTCCTTGTATTTCCCCGCATATTACATTTATAATAAATCACTGTCTTATGTCTGGTGTTTTTCCGGAAGTCTGGAAATAGGCTGATATAATACCTGTTCCTAAAATTAACAACCTAATTGAATTGTCCCATTATCGTTCTATAAGTATACTCCCTACTATGTCTAAAGTTACTGAAAAACTAATTAAGGTGCAACTTGATTTTATTTCGATTAATCATTTGCTTCCTATAACACAGTCAGGTTTCCGAGCAAGGCATAGCACTTGATCAGCTCTTCTTCGTGTATATGATGATATATTTGTAGCTCTTGATCAGGGCAAAACAACGGTTTTGGCTTTACTAGATTTTAGTCGAGCCTTTGACACTCTAGACCATTCCATATTGTTAGCCAAACTTAAGTACTTTGGACTTCATAACTCTAGCCCTAACCTAATAAAAAAAATATCTTTAAAATAGGTGTCAAAGGGTAAGGCTGAATTCTGCTCTATCTGAGTATGTGGAGTTGCAACAGGGGGGGTTCCGCAGGGTGGTGTTCTTGGCCCGTTACTTTTCACCCTGTATACATGTGACTTCCATGAGCACCTCCGAACTTGTCGCTCGCACCAGTACGCTGACGATACGCAAATTTATCTTTCATTTGACACACAAACGCTGTCAAGTCCAAACTGCTCGTTTTTGGTGAACTCCTTCCTAATGACGTGAGTTTTGGTATAGATGGTTCTTTCTTAGCTCCTTCCAATAACCAGAGAAATTTGGGAATTGTCATGGACACTGATCTTAGGTTTGAGGGGCATGTATCAAAATTAGTACAGGCATGTTTTTATAAATTAAAAATACTCTATATGAGTAAAAACTTTCTTACAACCGATATTAAACTACATTTATGCGATTCCTTGATATTATCAATTGTTGGTTATTCTAATGTATTGTTTTGGCCAGCTTTGGATCAACGAGAAAAAAGAAGTCTTCAGAAAATTAAAAATACTTGTTTGAAATTTAGCTTTGACATGAGAAAATATGATCATGTTACTCCGCTTTTGGATAGATCAAAATGGCTCACCTTGGACTAGCGATTTGTGTTACAAATGGCAACGCTTGTACATAGGATGGCGCTTTCTGGAAAACCTGCATATCTGTACAGCAAATTAAGGTCAAATTTTAGTGTTCACGGTAGAAATACGCGAAACGGTGAAAGTTTTGTCATTCCTAAGCATAAATCTGTGAAATTTGGGGGCTCATTTAGTTATAATGCACCCAAAATATACAGCACATTGCCATTTGAGGTAAGAGGCCTCTCTGTCATGACAACCTTTAAAGAAAAAGTAAAAAAGATTATTTTAGATAAATGAAATATTTAGGTTTTTTCTTTTCTCCTGACATCCTTTTGTTTGCATTTTTATTTCTCTTCTTAATTAAATTTTTAAATTTTCTTATCAGACAATGAACAGTGAGAATTTTTAGGGTTTACCTATATGGGCTATTATATGTACTGGAAAATATGTATTCTTTTCTTTTATTTTTAGTTGTTATTAGTTACAATGAATGTGGTAATTATAAATATTGTTATATATATTACATATGCAATGGACTGTTTGTTAAATTTAACTTTTACAATAAAACTCGTATAAATAGAACTCAAAAAGGAATTATATATAAAAAAATAGCGTTAGTGTTTTCCAGCGAACCCTTAAAAGCAAAATCAATAGAAAAGATTGTTTTAAAACTCAAAAAACGAATGAAAACCAGTGTTGCTAGAGTTTTTTGATTGTAACTCAATCCAGTATAATTCTTTTGAGCAATAATAAATAAAATTATTTACTTTGCACATTTAAGAAGGCCATGATGCAGTTTTCAGTTGTTTTGACACAATATCGACGAATTATTCTGGCAGTTGAGAAAAATGGCGACACTTCAGAATTGGAACAGAGAAGAAATGAGTTCAGTAAGTATACGGAAGTAATTGTATAGTTCGTTCAAGTGTTTTTGAATGGATACAAAAAGTTTAAAATTGGCACCGAATCAGGAACGTATTTTAGAAAATCCTGCAAGAATATAGTTGAATCAAATTGTTTCCAAAATTGATGTAAATACCGGTTGAGAGCATAATATTGTTTTTCAGCACTCGAATTATTGGAAAGTGTGTGCAGGATTGGTCCCAAGACAATTAACGCCCCAACGTAAGCAAAAAGCCCAACGCCACTTGCTTTGTTCTGCTTAGACTGTATGAAAATGAAGCACCTAGCTTTTTGGCTCGAATAGTGATTATGGACGAATCCTGGATTTACCATCTTCAGCCAGAATACCAGCAATCCTCCAAAGAATGGCGTCATTCCGGATCATCTAAACCCAAAAAATTTAAAGCTGCTTCATTATCTGGTAAGGTCATTTTAACCGTATTCTGTGAAAGGAAAAGAGAACTTATGGAAGATTATATGACAATAGGTACTACATTCAAATTCATATTGCCACGTACTAAAGAAAAATCTGAAGGTAGCAATAAGAACAAAAGGTCGATGATCCTTGGCAAAAAATTAAAATTTGAAGTCATAGAACATCCTCCTTACTTCCCAGATTTGTCCCCAAGTGATTATCACCTCTTTGGTGGGCCTAAAGGGAATCTAGGTGGCCTGCATTTATGGGACGACGATAACTTATAAGAAGCCGTGCATAAATGGTTTCTCAGCATATTGAAAAAACATTAAAATGGCTAAAAGTGTTTGCGATAAATGTTAAATGCTTGAAGTGGCGTATGAGGTGAAATTAACAAAGAAAGTAATTTCACCGCACTCCGAGGTACATACCCCTCAAACAATTTTTATGATTATTTCAGTTATTATAAATATATAAAACAAATGTTGAAAATGTCAAATCTCTTTATTCTCAGCACAAAACATTTGTATAGTGTATGTAAGGGGGTAGGAGGACTAAGAGGAAAAGGAGGGTATTATAAAAGTATCATGTTTCATATGGGTTTTAGGGTTTTCTAATGGCACGAAGTTTAATTTTATACATCATTTTAAATTTTGACAAAGCGTTCCAGTTACGTAGTAAATATAATTTATTGTGTCGGATTGACGAATTAATCTATCGCATATCTGGCATCGTTTGGCATTTTACTTCCCTCGTAAAAGGGAAGTATTGTAATCGTAAAAAAACGAAACTTTGATATTTTTTCAGAGCTTTACTTTTTAGGGCCCCTAGATGCCGAAAGATATATTTTCTCAATTCCGTCGGTCGGTCTGTTCACAGCATAGTTATAAATCTATTTACCCGAATTACTTCAAATTTTCATCAATAATTAAGGGTCATATGGGGATGACGTGGTAAAATTCCCATATGGCAAAATAAAATGACGGCCTAGTGAAATGTTAAAAAAATATTTCTAAAAAAATTCTTATCCAACTGTGAAAAAACCACTTAATTGACTGATTTCAAATGTTGAGCTCTAACTAATTATGGTATAGAGATGAACTAATAAAACGGAGGTACTAATTCAAGATGACGGAACAAAATGGCCGCCAACTAAAATGTTTTTAATCGTGAAAAAATCAACGTCCGTCAGTTCCGTCTGTCGATTTGTCTGTGAGTTCCCGGCATAGCTTAAAAACTACTTCTCACATTGAATTCAAATTTTTGTCAAAAATTAAGGGTCATATGAGGATAACCTGGAAATATTTTAGTCAAAATCTAATATGCCGGAACAAGATGGTGGCCTAGTAAAACTTAAAAAAAATGATTACTAAAAAACTAGTTATATCGAGTTTACTTAAATTTTGCACAAAATGACGGTTTAATAAGATATTTCAAAAAACAGCCTGAAAAACTACTTACTAGAAGAATTTCCAATTTTCTGCAAGCACTAAGTGTGACATATTGATAATGTGATAAAGATATGGTACGAATTCAAGATTGCGGAACAAAATGGCGGTCAAATAAAATTTTTAAAAAATCAACATAAAAAAAATGTTATTCAATCTTGGACTGCGTACAGGAAAACCTTTCCAGAGGATATCACGACAAGCATATCTATATATGCTGTGATAGTCAAGCCGCGATTAAAGCTCTGTCTTTGCACAGCGGCTAACACTTGAATGCAGGAGAGCCCTAGAGAGGTTGCGTGAGTCCAATAGAGTTAGCCTCATTTGGGCATTGGGCGTAATGAAGGGGCGAATCAGCTGGCTCGGGAAGGTAGCAACACTGTTTTCACTGGGCAGGAACCTGCTCTTGGAATTGCTCCTTCAGCTGTCAAGGCTAGGATTAAGAATCGCACTGTCGAGGAATTCCGTGCTGAATGGCAGGAGCTAGCAGGACTCAGACAGTCTAAGGTCTTCATATCAGGCTTTTATAGCCGTTCTGAGTCTAATAGACTTCTAAATCTAAACAGAGGTCAACTTAGAACCATTACCGGGGTCCTAACTGGACGCTGGCTGGTGAAATATTACCTGCATAAGATTGGACTTGACAACGATCCATACTGCAGGTTTTGAGCAACGGTGATGAAACTACCGAGCATCTAGTCTGTCGATGTGACGCTTTAGTCAACGCCAGACTGCTTTGCTTGGGTGACACCGAACCCGAGTTTGTGGGACGTGCGCGACCTGAAAGGGTCCTTTCTAAAAAGGAGTGGGTTCTTGGCCTGACACGCCTACTTTGGGGGATAGCACAGTAGGCCCCAGTGAGCCTAAGTGCTGCCCTTGTCGGGCTTCATATCTATGTTTATGTTTATGCCTAAAATTCAAGTGTGGCATAGGTACAAACTGGTAAAATATTGGTAGGAATCTAATAACATGGAACAAAATGGCGCCCAATAAAAATCTTTGAAAAGACAGTATATATGTGTTACTAAATGACTATGTACTGAACTAAATTGGGCCACACTTTACTATTCTGAAGAAAAGAAAATATTCATAAGAAGGGAAGTAAAGAAAATTTACCAATTTTTTATTTTACCACGTGTTTTCGTCCTTTTTTGGTGTTTTTAAAGGTAAAGTGTCTTAGTGTCCGCGTTATAATATCATAAGTTTCTTCTTTTGTATTATTAACAATTAGTAATACTACTTTTTCTTGAATTTCAATATACAGTCCACTCTCTCCAATATAATCTGGTTATCGAACAGTAATTATTGTAGATTAATTTTCATAAATCAAGACTCCCTAATTTCAGAACACAACCCGAAGGCACACTAATGCTATACAAGCCTAAAAGACTTAGACAGTCATCCCTAAACTATCTATTCACTTTAACTTAAATAAGTTTTTCAATTATAAGTTTGAAACTGCTTAATCTCTTACCACGCCAAACGAAATTTCCTTCAATAAATAGACTAAAATTATTGCTACTAAACTTTAATTATAATCTGTTTTTAAAATATTCACAGGCTTTTCGATTATAAAAACGTGGATTAAAATTTTTATCTGAAATAATTTTAATATAATTTACGACCTTAAGTGGATAAAGGGGCTAGGCGATAAAAATTAAATTTCAGGAAATATGACTTTACAAAGTGACAGAGTTGTTAGTCTCAATGTAGTTGATGTTCTTGAAGTAAAGGGAGACCGACCCATTTTCGATAGTTTTGCAGGATATCTCAGTTATTATTGAAAATAGAGTCATGCTGTTGTCGTGGAACTTTTTCGTGAAACGAAAGATGTAAACAAAATTTGCATGGCCTTCTTCCTTTTTGAAATACCGGGCGAAATTGAAATTGAAAACAAAAACTTTTAATGACAACTATTACTGCCTTGATTTTGAATTTATGACGAGATATGATTGTTGTACAGTGCCTTATGTCATATTTTATTGCTTAAATAATGAATAATATAAATATCTACGAAAATTACGAAAAATATGACATGTTAGTTTGTTTTATTCAATGTAAATAAAATGCAAATGAAGTTTCTGAATTATATTTAAATAGGTACTAAGTTTTTTAAAACAATTTTTATTTTACAAGGTAGCCGGAAGGAAGGCATAGGCAGTTTTTCCAAGATATTTTTTAAGAATAAGAAAAAATTGCAATATTACGGAACTTTTATGCATCTGCGATCAAAATTATATAACAAAGAAGAATCAAGAAATAGATAATGTTGGCTTCTGTGGAGGTAATCGTAAAAAAACAAGTTGGCGTTTGCAAGACTTGGGTACAGAGAATATTGACGAAATACAATTATCAACCTTAAAAAATAAAAATCGTACACCATTTGTATCCTGGCGACGCGGACCAACCGACGTTTAAATTTTTGCAATTGGTATCTTGAACAAATTCGAAATAATTTTAACTTATATAATGTAGCAAGATCAATAATATGGTCCGATGAGGTCCACTTTTCCAGTTCTGGCATCTGTAATTGCCATAACACTTGGCATTGGTCCCAGGAAAACCATCATGTCATTTTGAACGGAAACAACAAGGACATTTTGGTTTTGGCGTGGAATGTGTTCTTTTAGGAAAACATTTATCAAGAAGGCATGACAGCGAATCGCTATTTAGGAATTCTTGAAGATTTTGTAACTGAATTACTTGACAACGTACCTTTAAATCAATTACACAACATCTACTTTTGAATTTTGAAGTAAATTAGAATTTTTCTTTTCCGTCTGCGTCTAGTCTGCGCGTAGTCTGGTTTGCCGTCTGCAAGACTGGAACGGCTCTCCAGGAAGTGAGATTACGAGGAATAGTAGTAAAATTGGTTTGTCGCCTTTCAGGGTGTAAGATACGGTAATGAAGTGGTTGGAAGGATCTTCCAGGAGTAATTACCTATCCCGAAGGACCCCTTTTTGTGGGTTGCGAAAAGCAGAAAATGCTTTGGAAAATAGCCGGAGGAATAATTCTTTTACGTTAGTATATATTCCTTCAAGAAACATTAAAATGACCTTTCAGGAATATTTGTTCATCCCGTGGGACTCTTTTTGCTAATTGCGAAAGACAGAAGAAGCTTTGAAAGAAAGTTGAAAATTCCGTTTTTACGTTCATTTTGAAATTGGGATAAAACCACAGATTGGAGTTCGCAAAGCATGAATCCCTCAGGAAACACTAAAAGGGTCGCCTAGGAATAGATTTTCATCCCGTAGGACCCTTTTTGCTAATTGTAAAAGACAGGAGAGGCTTTAGAAGACAGCGGAAAAATTACGTCTTTAGGTTCGTATTTAAATCGGAATAAAACCACAGATTGGAGCGCGCAAGGCACCAATGCTTCAGGAAACATTGAGGGCTCTCTCGGGAATATTTTCTTTGCGAAAGACAGGTAAAGCTCTGGAAGATAGTCAAAAATTACGTTTTACGTCATTAATCAGGTTACGATAGAAACACGGATTGAAGTGCGCAAGGCATCAATCCTATAAGAAATCTCAAGGAACTCTTCAGGAAGAAATCCTCATCCCGTGGGATGCTTTTCACCAGTTGCGAAAGATAGGAAGCTTGCAAAGAAAGACAAAAAGACCTTTATAGTAACCATTTATAGCTACTATAAATACGTAAATTAAAGCTCGCAAGGTACCATTAAGACAAAATATTACCTAGAGAACATCAGGGGATTAATTTTACCCTGAATATTCAGTATTTAAGGCTTGCCTAGAACGGATCGTCAAAGCC
This sequence comes from Kuschelorhynchus macadamiae, assembly GCA_030620095.1. Classification (NCBI taxonomy): domain Eukaryota; kingdom Metazoa; phylum Arthropoda; class Insecta; order Coleoptera; family Curculionidae; genus Kuschelorhynchus; species Kuschelorhynchus macadamiae. Next base: position 101,904 of record JAUTXW010003423.1, read on the forward strand.
AGAATAACGAGAATCCCTTGATTAATTATACTTACCTGATAAATCAGAAAAAAAAAACCGAATGACAACGTTTCGTCTAGTTAGCAAACATCATCAGGGTTCCTTATATACTAAGACAATGGAAACTGAGCTAGTAACGTCCCTTGATGAGCGAATACCGGAGAATAGAATGTATAGCTCCCGATGAGCATAGATTAGCCGGCAAAACGTCAAGGAAGGGACACATACATGTTTACGAAGGAGACACGAATCATAGATAAGCACTCATGGACCGATAAGATGGCCAGCACGATCACCAGATCTTTTTGCCTTGGATTTCTTTTTATAGGTTTTTTTTGCAAAATAAGATTTGCAAGACTCGTCACCCTTGTATAGAAGAACTTCGTAAAGCTACACATTTGGCTTTTAGTTTTTGCAAGGTCCAACAACATTTATTCTGAATACATTAAAAAGAATTAAAAAACAGTATGAATACGTAATTAGAGCAAACGGCAACCATTTTGAATAGTTTCTGTAGTTTAGATAAGGGGATTTTTTTAATACCCAGTATTATAATCACAGGTAATTTGCAAAATTGTTATTATTTTGTTAATAATTGCCGGACTATTATTTAAAATAAATATTAAGTGTTATATATTACTGAAAAACGTGAAAGGATATGCTTTTAGTTGCTTTAAAATATACAGGGTATTCCATGAAAAATATACAACTCAATATTTGAGGTCCCTAAAAGAACAAACTACACTGTTGTACGTAAAAAACTCTATAATAATCCAGTTTAGCTTCTTCATTAGATTGTATTACAAATAAGATGCGATAAGAGAGACACCCTGCAAAAGTATCGTAAATGGGACACTATTTATATATGTCTTCAGTTTGAGTAAACATCTGGAAAGGTTTTTAATTGTAAAAAATATTTGCGTATTAGGGTCCCTAAATCCCTAATAACATGTTCTCCCATTTCCATCGGTCGGCCTAGATGTTCGTTATTTCTAGAGAAATGTCAAAAATATCCCAACATTTTAATAATCTACATTCCCTGTCTAATTCACTGATGATTGATATCAATGTCCATATTTGGAAACATACCGACCAAAGGGGCCAATGCTAGCATTAAGGAAAACATTGAAGGGAACAATTAAATGTACGTGCAATCAATTAAAAACTACATTTTTTGATTTTTGCTAAAGAAAAAATCAACAGAAATCGGCTTTTAAAAGAATTAACAGAAATGGTCTTTTTCAGAAAAGTTTTCACCAATCACCAGATTTTGCGTAAAATCACCGGATGTCCCTCAGAAGTGGCTCACTCTTATTTTCTATGCGTAAAAGGGACACAAATTTAAATGTTTTAGCCACCTCCGGTTTGATCGAAAATGACCTCAACTTTCGATTTTTAACTGGGACTCCCTATATTGTCCTTTGTCAATTTTTGACGAATAATTTTTATTATTATTTTTGTTTTTCAATCTAGGATGCTATTAATCCCTAAAATTGGCTCATTTGTGATCAGGTAGTAGGTACGGGAAAAATATAAGTTGGCCTTGGTTGACCTTAAGAACCTTTTTATGCAATTTTGAAATCACCAAAATCAGTATTTTTAGGTTTACTCTATCTTTTTAAATGGACAGGGGGAAGTTTGTGGAGATTTTATAATAGACCATTTCCTTTCGAACATTTTGATACCACACATTCTAATGTCTTTTTAACTCGCTCTCCTAAAATAACAAAAAATATATTATTGTTATCACGTATTACATACAGCATAATAATTGGGGCTTGGTCATGGCTTCGTCTAGTTATCCATGATTTCAAACAGTTGATGAGGTTGCTATGGCTATAGCGGAAAACATATATAAAATAATACTGACAGTTTGGAAAACGGCGCTTTATTAGAAATTATTTTTCGATATTTACTGAGCTTCACATACACGATTATTTCTATTCTTCCTCGCCAGAAGCATGCTTTTTGATAATAAACAGACATTTAATGAAGTATAGTTGGCTATGAATAAAATGTTATGGAACGAGGCGACTTTAAAAATATTACTTGTTTATAAATGCGATAAAAATATTACAATACTTAACATTGGAAATGTAAGTGTGAGGCTCGTAGCCAGAACTGCATTTTGGAGGTGGGGGGTCCTGAACCCCAGAACCTTACTAGGAACTGACTATATATATATATATATATATATATATATATATATATATATATATATATATATATATATATATATTCTAATTTTGTTTTCTTGGGTATTTTGGTTCGATAGTAGGAATAAAATTAAAACAAATTTAATTTCATTTGTGTTACATTTTTATAGACGTTTCGACCATTTATGGTTGGTCTTCATCAGTATTTTTTTATGTGTGTCTGTAACAATAGAAAACCGAGATAAGATATTTTTCTTAAAAGACTATTATAAATTGTATGGACAAATTATTAATAATATTATTTTAACATTTTAGATGACTTACCATAAGAAGGATCTTTCAGAATTCATCTTTATGCAACATTTAAAAACAGCACGTTTTCCATACAACACTCAGAAACAGCACATTTAAAAACATTGAAAAGAACGTCATACAGATTAAAATTACTATAATATTAGTTGCTACGAGTATGTCTATCTTCGAGCGACACTGCTTTAACTGGCAGAATGCATTCATGTGAAACGTCGCGTCGGTTAAGGAATTCTATGGGTTTTTTTTTTATACATATTAGTTTAAAAAAGCAAAGATAATTAGATTTGTTTTGAACTGTTTTATTATTTAAAAGGTGATATATTGTTTATTTACTTTTGAATTTAGAAGAAAGGGGGCTAATTTAGTTTGTTTTTTTTTTATATTAATTTAATGTATATATGAAGTCAGTTTTAGAGTTATTTGACAACGTTATAATATATTTGGCTCAAATTCTTTATGTCTGTTTTGTCATTTATAGCATTGATCTCCCGTTTTATGTATAACATTTCCTCTCTTTTTTTGATTAATTTCCGTATTTAGAATAGTAGTATCTTGAAAGTTAAAAGTATGTTTATATTCTGTTTCGTGATTTGTAAGCGCTGTTTTATTTTTTTATCATACTTGTGTCCATTCAAACGATTTTTAAGATACTGTGTGGTTTGCCTTATATAGACCTTTGGGCAGTCGTTGCATTTTATTTTGTATATAGTGTGTGTTTTTTGAAACTTAGGTGTTTTTGATTTTAAAGAGGAAAAAAATTATTTTTGTAGGGTATTGTAGCTTTTGTGAGATACGGTTAGATCTTGTTTTTTAAGGGATTTTTGTAAATTTTCCGACAGTCCTTGAGTATAGGGTAATGAAATATATTTATTTTTATTGTTTTGATTGTTGCTGGGGTTAGAATTATTTTTATTAATGTTATTTAATCGGGACTTAAAAATTGAGTTTATTAATTTCATTGGGTAGCTGTTTTTTAATAAAGTATTTTTTGCTTTTTGGATAGCTTCTTGTCGAAATTCTAGATCGCTTAATTTGATTACCCTATCCGCGAGCCCTATAATGACAGATTTTTTTTGGGAGTGTGGGTGTTGCGAAAGATAGTTTATGTATCTATCAGACCAAGTATTTTTTGTATACCACTTTGTTTTTATGCAAGTTTCTTTGTTATATAAGGTCATGTCTACAAAATTTATTTTTTTATCTTTTTCAGTTTCGATGGTGAAATTAAGTTTTTGGTGAAAATTGTTAAACGCGTTAGGGATATATTCGCTTTTTCCTTGTGGTATGATTGTTAAACAATCATCAACGTATCTGTAGAAGAATGGAAGTTTAAAATTTAAGTTTTTAATAACGTTGTTTTCTAATTCTTCCATCACTAATTGTGCAACGACACTTGAAATAGATGAGCCCATTGCACAGCCGTCAAGTTGTTTATAGAATTTGTTTTTATGCATAAAGTAAGTGGATTTTAGAACTAATTCTATTCCTTTTAAAAATTCATCAAGTGGGATATCAGTATGTTTTTTTATATCATTCCATTTTTTCCTGATGATTTCGAATGTTAGATCAATTGGAATGTTAATATATAGTGAGACTACGTCTAGCGAGATTAAAGTGTGGTTATTTGGTATTTGGATGTTTTTTATTTTTTCTTTAAAATCCCAAGAGTCTTTGATGAAAGTATCAGTTTTGTTTATGACATTTGCTAAAATAGTTTTCAGGAATTTTGAGAGACCATTTAGAGGTGATTGGATACATGAGATGATAGGCCGTAAGGGTATACCATCCTTATGCAGTTTTGGTAGCCCGTATATTTTTGGCGCTTGAGCGTTATGTATTTTTAAATTTTTTGCTATGGTAGGAGAAATATAGTTTTTGTTTTCCCAGACTTTGATCAGTTCATTATTTTTTTTTGTAGTATATTAGTGGGGTCGTTAGAGATGAGTTTATAAGTTTCCTCGTTATTCAAAAGGGATTCCAATTTATTATCATATTCGTTTTCATACATAATGACTGTTTTGTTTGACTTATCTGGTCTTAAGGTTTTTAAGTTTTGGTGCTCTTTTAAAAAGGATTTTGTTTTTCTTAACTTTTTACATAGCTCATTATCTATATTTTGGTTCTTCGTTTTATATTTTTTAGAGTTAAGTTTATTTTTGTGAGATGTGAGGGCATGTTGTTCTGATCTCGTCTTTTTTTTCCTGATTTAAGTTGTTAATGGCTGTGTCAATGGATGAGATAATTTCTGGAATAGGGATATCTTGTGAAGTGGTGATTGGACATGCAAAATCTGAGCCAAGACTTAGAATAGCATTAGCATAACTTGGAATTTCGATATTAGTCAGATATATATATATATATATATATATATATATATATATATATATATATATATATATATATATATATATATATATATATCAAGTATATACATTAATAGAGGTCAATTTAGGTATTTTTTATTTTATTCTTGGCTAATTTTTAATAAAAAACATTTTTATTTTACATACGTTTAAAATATAATGATGTGTATACTTTTGATATACTGCTTTATGATTTTATTACTTAATATTGATCGATTTTGCTTCAGGAATTTCCTCAAACTATTTGTCCTTTTTGCAAATTTTGCCTGCAAAATAAATACTAGATACCTACACTTTTAAATTAATTTAAAGCAATAAGATATGGGTCTTTAATTTTAAGAATCAACTAATTGTTATTATTGGTTATGCATTTTCATAATCATTAAGTAATAGTTTTTTTCTTTTTGCTAATTGTTGTGTTTCTATTAAGCTTAAAGTATACCTTCAGTGATTTCAAGCACTCTTTGTCAATTGTAGGACTATAAATAGTTAGATTTTTAAGCACATTACTGTTTAATTTATAGTGTTATTTAATCTTATCTTGCACCAGTAGGCGCTCTCGATCGATTGTTGTTTGTGGAAAATACCAAATATAAACTCTTTTTTTCTTTTAATGAGGTCTCAGATACTGTTAATTAAGCTGCACTCCTCTGCTTATAATTGTATATTTTCTATTTTACGTATAATTTATTTAGCGGCACAGACTTATATCTTTTAGTAAAAGTGTAAATATAATTTTGGCGCATCGTTTCATATTTACTTTTGACTGACAAATACTATTTTTTTTTTTTAGCTTTTATACGATAAATTATATAACTTGTAGGTTTGTTAATAATATTTGTTAATAAAAAGCGAAGGTTAGTCTCTGCAGAATGAGAGTATGCTTAAAAATAATATTAAAATAATATGAAAATTGCTCATTTAAACGTTAGGTCCATGTTTACTGGCTTTAACGAATTTTCACTTTTAGTTCAACAAAATAATTTTGATTTAGTAATAGTCACAGAAACTTGGTTGTATGCCGGCGTCCCGCCAGAATCATTTATGATTCCTGGCTATAAAATTATTCGCAAAGATAGGCTGCAAGGCAGGGGTGGCGGCCTAATGGCTTATATAAGAAGTACACTTTCATGTAGTGAAATTCTATTCGATTTTAAGGTAAGTGAGACAACTGAATTCCTAAAATTAAAACTATCTAACAAGTTTTATTGTGTGGCAGCTATATATAGACCACCAAATACTCGGAGTGACTCATTTTCTGAAGACATAGACAATATTTTCTCCTTTGTATGTTGTATGTGTAATAACGTTGTATGTCTTGGGGATTTTTATATTAATTTTGTCAATATACCTAACTCTGTTTTAACATGCCTCAATACTTATAATATGACTCAAATAATCAACGAACCAACAAGAGTTTCTGGGAGCTCCAGTACTTTGATTGATCCTATATTTCTTTCTTCTTCATTAATCCCAAAAAACTCTGGGATAATCGATGCAGATTTGATTTCCGACCACCGACTGACTTTTTGTGAAATATTAGTTCTTAAAAATAAAATAATTCCAAAAATAATTACGTATCGTTGTTTTAATCATTTTAACTATGAAAATTTTATCTCCGATCTTTCAGCACTTGACTGGTTTTCAGTAATTAATAATAATAATAATATAGATCACAAACTAACTATTTTTAATAATTTTATCATTTCTTTATTTGACAAGCATGCACCAGTACTGACACGTAAAATAACTAAACTTAAAGCAGAGTGGTTAACTCCCAATATAAGAATGTTAATCAAAGATAAATTTAAGGCTTTGCAAAAATATAAAATTTCTAAATCTCGGGGGGACTGGAGTAATTACAAACAACTGAGAAACCTTACTGTATCTACGATCAGGCTTGAAAAGCAAAACTACCTAAATTCAATAGCATTAGAAAATGACAGTCGTAAGACTTGGTATGCTTTACGCAATCTTAACATTCAATGTAATATCACTAGTCGGAAGGGCTTTACCTGTTGGCCATAAATACCTATTTTGGTCAATTTTTCTAGGATGTTAATAATAAATGTGATGATAAAATAAAATTTTACAACAGTATTATTTTTACTGCAACTAACCAATTTTCTTTTAAACTTAGTGATATAAATGAAATTAACAAAATTCTCCATGCTTTAAAGAGAGATTGCGTGGGTTCTGACGATAGGATGTTCCGTTACTGTAGCCCCCACGTTGACGTAATTTTACTTCACATAATTAATTGCTGCATTGAAAAATCTTATTTTCCCACAGTTTGGAAAAAGGCCATTGGTATCTCACTTCCTAAACATAATAATCCACAGACTTTTTCTGATATAAGAATTATAAGCATTTTACCTGCAGCCTCAAAAATTTTCGAAAAGATAATTTATAAACAAATTTATAATTACGTATGCTCCAATAATATAATACCCGAAGCTCAATGTGGATTTAGATCAGGATTTAGTACAGCTACAGCTCTTGCTACGGTAACTAACAACATATTTAATAACGTTGATCACGGTCTTGCTACTATTCTCATTTTTTTTGGATTATTCAAAAGCTTTTGATACCATTAATCATAATCTTTTGTTGCCCAAATTTAAATATTTTGGGTTTAAAAATACCTCGTTGAAACTAATTGAATCTTACCTATCTGGCAGAACACAGAAAATATCTTATAATAATAATAAATCTGACGATCTCTCTATTTTATCAGGAGTTCACCAAGGATCCATCCTTGGATCCCTTATTTTCATAATTTATATTTCAGATATTCTAACATCACTTAAAAAATGCAATCTAACAGCATATGATGATGATACCTAAATTTACTTTTCTTTTAAGCCTGAGGAATTTATCGAAGCTAACAATATTATAAATAGCGAGTTGAATTTAATTAACAATTTATCTAAAGAATATAATTTAAAATTAAATTCAATAAAGACTCAAGTAATGATATTTGGTAATAGCACTAAATCGGATTATTTATAAATGTCAAGTTAAGTTTTGTTCAATCAGCTAAAAATCTGGGAATTATTGTTAATTCAAAGTTGCGGTTTAGTGATAGTAGACAGAGAGCTTTTTTTAAATTAAAGGTTCTATTTGCAAATCGACATTTACTTAATTTTTATCTTAAAAAGATGTTTACAGAGTCTTTAGTACTCTCTCAATTTAATTATTGTAAGTTTATATATTTCCCGTGTTTAACTTGCATAGATAAAAACGGGATACGGGTTATTCAAAATTCTTGCTGTCACCTCATTTTTAATATGAGCAGAAAGGAACATATTTCACACAAAGTAAATGAATTAAATTGGTTAAAAATGGATAATAGATGGAGGCACTATCTAGGTAATTTTGTTTTCAACCTTCTGAATAATCCTGCCCCAAGCAGTTATTTAAGAGAAATTTTGCAAACTCGGTCGTCAACTCATTCTGTTAATGTAAGATTTAAATACAAATATACTACACCTCGTTTCCGAACAGTATTTTTTAAAAGATCTTTTGCCTATAATGCAGTCTCACTACTCAACCGACTGCCTGATGAATTTAGACGTTTTAATTTTAATAAATTCAAATACAAACTTAAGTGTTTTCTGTTAGTAAACCAAAATACTTAAAACTGAATGCCAGTGATTGTGAACATGGACCTGTTTTATTTTATTTTTTTTTATGTTATTATGTTTCATCTTTCTCTTTTAGTCAGCTCTTTTCTCATTCTTTGCACTGCCAAAATTAATACATTTACATAATACCTGTGCCACATTATTGTAAATTAGTATGCTTTAATAGTACTAAAATGTATAATTTTAAAGGTTTATGCAGGATAGTCGCATTTCTGGTTAAGTAGAATAGCATTCAGTTGCTAGACTTCCCCAGGGGTGTTGTGATTCCGTGCAACTTTCTGTCTCTGCAATTTCTTTTGAATATTTTTATATTAAAGGCCTTATTTATTTATTTATTTATCTCGAATTTCTGATTCTACCTTGACTAAGCCTTATAAAAAAAAAGAGAGAAAAATATATTCCTCAGGTGTTGAATTTTAATCAAATTAGTTGGCAAGCAGCAAGTAAACAATAAACATTTTTCGAGGTATGTACCAATTTTTGTTCCTGTTGTCCCATTTTCCCCATTTAAATTTTAAAATGTATTGTTCTTGTTTATTCTAAGATCCTCGATATTTTACATTTTTTTAGGTTTAACATGTATTTCAAAATGGGAAAAAAAATTAAATAATAAATAAGAACTTTTGAAAAAGCCTACTAAGACGGGCGAAACGTCAAGGAAATAGCAAGTGTCATTATAAAACCAAAACCTATACCCAAGAAAAGTACACTATATTATATATATATATATATATATATATATATATATATATATATATATATATATATATATATATTGTGTTTTCATTCCGGGTGTACATCCGTTCACTACTGTCGTTCTGAAAAGAACAGTTTTGCTGACGTTTCGCCAAAATCACATTTGGCATTTTCGAAGCTTTCTTTCTCGCGTCCGAATAGAGATTGAAGTGTTGGTGACTGCGACGCTTCCTTTTATACCCCCACTCGGGGCCGAAAGTTATATCTGCGCAGGCGTTGGTCGTTATTTATGTTTTCCGGATGGTGCTGTTGTTGTTGCGCTAATTGCGCTTGAGTTTTTGCGATTTTAGATTTGTCTTTTATTGTCTTCCATACTGTTGGTAGTTTTAATGATTCGTCCCTTTTATTTAAATCACCTTGCTTTTCAATTTCTATGGCTTCTCGGATTATTCTGGTCTTATAATGTTCTATATTGGCAATCTCCCTACACCCATCGAAATTTATTTTATGGCCGGTTTCCTGATGATGTAGGAATAAAGCTGAGGTTGTTTGTTTATTTCTGATGCTGAGTTTATGCTCTTCCACTCTTGCTGATATTCGCCTGTTAGTTTGCCCTACGTACAACTTTTCACAGTCCTGGCACGGAATACTGTACACTCCGTGGTTTTCCAGTTTGATTTTATCTTTTGGGTTTCCGAGTAGTTTACCTATAGTTGTTTGTGGCTTGTGTATTGTTTGTATGTTGTGTTTCCTCAGAATTCTTCCGATTCTGCCTGTTGTGCCTTTTACATATGGTAAGACTCGTTGCTTTCCCGGTTCATATTTTTTGTTGTTTGTTGTTCGGGAAACTTGTGCATTAATAGCTTTCTCTATGGTGCGATTTGTGTAGCCATTTTTCTTTAAAGCACTAGATATTACCTTAAGTTCGTTTTGTCTCGTCTGTGTTTCAGTTAGTCGCACGGATCTAGATATTAGAAAATTTGCCACAGCTTGAATTTGTGCTAAGTGATGATGTGATTTTGCATTTAAATATCACCCAGCACAAATTCAAGCTGTGGCAAATACTCTAATATCTAGATCCGTGCGACTAACTGAAACACAGACGAGACAAAACGAACTTAAGGTAATATCTAGTTCTTTAAAGAAAAATGGCTACACAAATCGCACCATAGAGAAAGCTATTAATGCACAAGTTTCCCGAACAACAAACAACAAAAAATATGAACCGGGAAAGCAACGAGTAGTCTTACCATATGTAAAAGACACAACAGACAGAATCGGAAGAATTCTGAGGAAACACAACATGCAAACAATACACAAGCCACAAACAACTATAGGTAAACTACTCGGAAACCCAAAAGATAAAATCAAACTGGAAAACCACGGAGTGTACAGTATTCCGTGCCAGGACTGTGAAAAGTTGTACGTAGGGCAAACTAACAGGCGAATATCAGCAAGAGTGGAAGAGCATAAACTCAGCATCAGAAATAAACAAACAACCTCAGCTTTATTCCTACATCATCAGGAAACCGGCCATAAAATAAATTTCGATGGGTGTAGGGAGATTGCCAATATAGAACATTATAAGACCAGAATAATCCGAGAAGCCATAGAAATTGAAAAGCAAGGTGATTTAAATAAAAGGGACGAATCATTAAAACTACCAACAGTATGGAAGACAATAATAGACAAATCTAAAATCGCAAAAACTCAAGTGCAATTAGCGCAACAACAACAGCACCATCCGGAAAACATAAATAACGACCAACGCCTGCGCAGATATAACCTTCGGCCCCGAGTGGGGGTATAAAAGGAAGCGTCGCAGTCACCAACACTTCAGTCTCTATTCGGACGCGAAAGCTTCGAAAATGCCAAATGTGATTTTGGTGAAACGTCAGCAAAACTGTTCTTTTCAGAACGACAGTAGTGAACGGATGTACACCCGGAATGAAAACACATTGTATTTTTCCATCCGTGAAGGAGTAAAAATCAACATATATATATATATATATGAGTATTTATTTACATAAAAAAATACAAAATCACGATGGTTCCATTTAAATAACCGCCAAGCACACCACTGATTTCTTACTTTTAGTTTATTTTCAATTTATAATATTTATCATGTCACATTTTTGATCAGGCTTTGTCCATTAGTGCCATTAACCTAGATTCCCCTATTTCCAAGCTGTAAAAGTGTATGCACAGACTAAGTGATCAGAGCGAAAAAATAAACTTCGGCCGCTTGAACGTAAAAGGTGCCGAAGCTAAGTCCCGTAATTGATTCGATACGCATTAAACTGACGCTTAAATTAGTTACATGCTTATTTTTTTTTGCGATTCTATAAATATTTGACGGACGTACAGTTTCATTAATAATAAAATGATTATTACAAAGAAGAAAAATTGTTAAATTGGCTCTACCCGGAACATCCAAGGTAATAAATCCTTCCATTTATTAAGGGAATGTGAATATGTACTACAGAGGGCGATCCAAAGGAGGGTAAAACCCAATTTAGTTTCACATATAGTCATTTAGTAACACATATATACTGTCTTTTCAAATATTTTTATTGGGCGCCCGTCCATTTGTTTCGCCATAATTCATACCAATATTTTATCAGTTTCTACCCATGACATACATTTAGCATTTCTGTTTAATTTTTCTGCATATTTTAAGTCTTATATTCTATTTTTACGCCATTTTGTTTTGACATCCTGAATTTGTACAAAACTGTAGTAGGTTACATTTAAATGCTTGCACAACATTTGAAATTAATCCTATAAGAGGTTTTCAGGCTGATTTTTAAATATTTTATCAGGCCCCTATCTTGGATTCGTACCAAAATATTGCTAGTTCAATTCTATGTAATACTTGCTTTTGCTGCAAAATTTAAGGTAAATCGGATAATTAGTTTTTTGATAATATTTTTTAACATTTTACCAGGTCGCTATTTTGTTCGGCCACATTGGATGTTTACAAAAATGTTACAAGGTGATCTTTATATGACCCTTAATTTCTGACCAAAATTTGAAGTCAATCGGGTAAGTAGTTTTTTAGCTTTGCCGCTAACAGGTAGACAGACAGACCAATGGAATCGAGGAAACACGATTTTTGGCATCTAGAGACGTAAAATGTGGAAATTTGCGAGGGTGATGCTTTTCACGATTACAAGCATTTTATTTGGCCACCATTTTATTTCGCCATCTTGAATTCATACCACAATTTTACCAGTTCAACTCTATATCACACTTAATTCTTGTACAAAATTTGAAATCAATCTAATAAGTAGTTTTTCAAGCTTATTTTTTAAATATTTTATTAAGCTGCTATTTTGTTTCCCAATCTTGGATTCGTACCAAAATTTTACCAGTTGAATCCTTCGTAAAACTTGATTTTTGTGCAAAATTTCAGGTCCAGAAAGAAAATCAAAAACTCTTAGGTCAGAATTCCGGTGGAAGTTTTTCAAGTATTTAAACAGCAATCAGTAATAAAAGTGAAGACTCGAGACTAATTTCTCATTTTTTACAAAGATGAAAAAACAATTATGAGAGAACTGTATATTATGGTTAAAATGTGACAAATGTAAACGTATTTTAATACATTATAAATTTAGTGAACAAAAAATGATTATAAATCTGTTCTTAATTTTTTTTAATCCAGGAAGCAAGAGCATTTTTTAAAAGAAAATTAGGAAGTACGATAGTTTTTTTTATTTGAATTAGCAGATGTTTGCTTCCACCCTTAAGTAAGTAAGTATCAAAAATAATGTAAAAAACAAACATTCACTTGTTTTGATTAATAATTTTTCAAGATGGCGGAAAATTTTAAAAATAGATTTTGTAGGTAGGGTTAAATGAGATATCAAAAAATTTTATAAGAAAAAATGTTTAGATACATTTTTGTTTTTAGTGAGCTCGATTATAATGATGGGGAGGGTTGGTTGGGTTAGGTCATCTACAAAGTCATAAACTTTGAAGATTTAAATCAGTTTAATTCTCTACGTTTCGGTCTATACTAGACTATCTTCAGGAGACTAAAAAAGTAAATACATGAACGTATACGGAATTAAAAAGTAGAATTAGCAAAACTATACAAAATATAACAATAATAACACGCCAGTTAAAATATCTAAAAAAAATTCTTTTTTTTTTAAATAAATTGTTATGTCTATTACTTACAAAACAAGTGAGATAGATCCTCTGTGTTATATTAATTTTAAAAACATAGAACATTATTGGACAAGACAGGAATGTTGATATGGTATTAAATGCCGAATATCTGCCAAAATTCGAGTCTTATCAAAGGAAATAAAAAAAAAACTACTATATTTCTTTTTCGGGCTACTCAAGACGTATTAAATGTTAATATCCAATATAATACATCAAGTATTAAATGTTAATATCCAATATAATATACCAGGTGTTTTTTAGATTTAATTAGATTGAAATAGGACAGACTTAATTTTTCAATATCTTGTTTTTTATTTATGCTAGTTTTATGTTTTTTAATTTGAACTATTTCACCTAATAAGCTTTTTTTTGTCATCAATCTGCCTGTCAACATTACTATTTTCTTCAAAGTCAAACGGGTTTTGAAAACTTTGAAAATGTTCAGCTAAAGCAGTTTTTGATTTATCATTAAGAAGATTTATAGGCCTTAGGATTTTTTTATAATAATATATGTGTTTTTAAGTATCTGCTGGTTTGGCTAGTGTTCATGCATGGAGTTATATAAATGATGTTACTTTCTAATTCTTTGGTGTTGTAGCTTTTATTTGTGAAAAAAACTTGCTTTAGTGAATTTTCGTTTTTAAATCGGAAATGGCTTATTGCCAGTCATCATTTCCCTTTAAACCACCACTTTTTAAGCGTTACGTAGATGATGTAATCACTTGTGTACCAGCGGTTCAAACTAATACCTTGCATCTTTAACAGTTTCACACAAAACTGCAATTTACAATAGAAAAGGAAAAAAATTCAATTGCGTTTTTGGACGTATTACGTTCATACATGGAATTATATAAATGATGTTACTTTCTAATTCTTTGGTGTTGTAGCTTTTATTTGTGAAAAAAAGTTGCTTTAGTGAATTTTCGTTTTTAAATCGGAAATGGCTTATCGCCAGACATCATTTCCCTTTAAACCACCACTTTTTAAGCGTTACGTAGATGATATAATCACTTGTGTACCAGCGGTTCAAACTAATACCGTGCATCTTTAATAGTTTTCACACAAAACTGCAATTTACAATAGAAAAGGAAAAAATAATTCAATTGCGTTTTTGGACGTATTACTAATAAGAACGGTTTACCACAAGTTATTTTTTTCTGAAAGATTCCTCAATTATAATTAAAATAATTTAAAAAATAGAGCCCTTAGTCTAACCCATCCAAATTTTCACAAAAAAAAATCAAAATGATATAAAAGGTATCTGCTAAAAAATGATTATCATCATAAGTTAAGTAATAAAATTTTATATATGCCAATAATTACTAAAACCCAGAATAAACAAAACAAAAAAAAAACATATGGTGTAAAAATACCATATATTAAAAACCTTTCGGAGAGGACTAAAAGGAAACTAAGAAGTGATAAAATTAGGATAGCATTTAAAAACAAAAATTCACTAAAGCAATTTTTTTCACAAACAAAAACTACAACCCCAAAAGAATCAGAAAGTAACATTATTTATATAATTCCATGGATAAACTGTAATGAAGTATATATAGGCCAAACTAGCAAATACTTAAAAACACGTATATTAGAACATAAAAGAAGCGTAAGACCTATAAATCTTCTTAATGATAAATCAAAAACAGCTCTACCCGAACATTTTCAAAGTTTCAACACCCTTTTAACCTTCATGAAACTGGTATTGTTGACAGGCAGATTAATTACAAAAAAAGGTTAGAAGTGAAATGTTCAAATTAAAAAACATAAAACTAGCATAAATAAAAAACAAGATATTAAAAAATTAAGTCTGTTTTATTCCAATCTAATTAAATATAAATAACACCTTGTTTATTATATTGGATATTAACATCTAATACTGCTTCAGTAGCTCAAAAATTAAATATAGTGGTTTTTTGTTTTTTTATTCCCTTTGATAAGCATCGAATTTTACCAGATATTCGGCATTTAATACCATATCAACATAAAAAACAAATGTATTCGCCTGAAATAATTCCTGTCTTGTCCCATAATGTTACTTATTATCTACTACTACTACTACTTGTCATCCTATGTATTTTTAGTTTTCTGAAGATGGTATAATATAGACCGAAACTTAGATAATTAAACCGTATGACTATTATTTGACAAAGTTTTCTGTTACTACTAATACACGAAGTTCAATTTTTAAAAATACGGTTTCTGTATTTTTAAACATGGAAATTTTAAAATTTACAAGATTAATATTAATAATTAATAATTAAAAGTGTGCCGCTTACCAAGATTTGTTATGTACCTATCGATATCACATATTTTTTTTTAAAGGATAATGGAAAGATGAGTCCTTTGATAAAATAGAAAACAATTTTATTAGTGAGTCAAATTCTGAAATAGGTATTAATACGGTTAGACTGAAAACCGAAATAATGCATCTTAGTGTTGTTTGCAACTATGAAACTTCTTAAAAGGTAGATATTTTTCTTTATTTAAAATTGATTCTATTTTTTCTAAAATACAACTTACCTTGCAACTCTATTATATGATATGTCCAGTATTTGCAGAGATTTCATGTTAGGAGGAAACTCATCCAAATCCTTTAGAAGATTCTGTGTAACATTGAATATCCGAAGGTTGTTCAAACCATACAAACGCTCTTGCGGAATTATTTCTATTTGATTAACTCCCAGATCTAAAGTTATTAGCTGATGAAGGGAACTGAAAGCTCCAGGTGATATTTTCAGTATTTTGTTGTAGCTTAGATATACATGCAGCAGAGAGGGAAATAATTCAAATTCTTTACTGGTTATCACAATTAAATCGGAATGTTGTAGGCGCATCTGCAAAAGAAAGAAAATTTCTATTTTAACAATATAGACGAAATTGGGATTTTAAAGATATGTCATAAAAATTCAAAAATCATCATTTACTTTTTAATTAAAAAGGTGGGGTCGTTAAGATTTTCTAAATTATTAAAGTACTTTAAATTTTTGGTCTATCCTGCAAGTTTGCTGATAAATCCACAAATAAAAATAAGTTGAAAATATTTTTTCGGATAAAAATTATTTCAATTTCTATAGGTACAATAGCTTTACAGTGTGTCCCAGATTCGCATCTCTATATAGGGATCTCGGTTCCTATTATATCACAGCAAAGGTTAAATGGGAAAAGTTTTAGAGGAAACTTAGCTCATTCGATACTCGGCTTCAGTTTTACGATCGGTCAATTGGTTTTGGAAATACCGGCGAAAACCCGAAAATGGCGGAGTTCGTTCTTCGCCAGTAAATATAAAAACGGTAAATTTGACAGCTGTCAAAATGTGACATTATTGCGACACTATTTTAAGACGTATAAATGGCGTGCCCGACATGTATCCATCACCTTTTTTTATCCCGCAACCCGCTTCAACTTTTCGTTTTTCTTAAAGCTGCCAAATTGGATTCTTCAATTTTTGGAAAAAGCGTAAAATTTTCAAGCTAGTAATGTCTCACAAGTGCATAAAGGATTTAAGTATCATCGAAATATCACACTCGTAAAGTTAGGTCACAATTTTTTTTAAGGATGCCATGATTTATTTATAACAAAAGTAGGCTTTGGCTTTGACGTTAAATAATTCAAAGTATCAAAGTTGTGTTTTAATAAATAGTACGCTTCTCTCAGTAAAATTATGATACACAAATTGTCGAGACCGGTTAAAAATGGCCGGTATTCTCTATTCAGTATGATATGTTAACGCTGTACTTGCAGTCACACAGAAACTCCGACACTACCTCAGCAAGGTATTTGGAGATGTACCCCGAACAAAGGCAGCCACATAAAACCCAATTTAGGGGACCTTCGAAAAACCTAGAAAACTATTGACAAATGAAAATCGCGACAGAAACATTTTACAAGCCATATCAACGAAAACCCTAGGGCATCGGTAAGAACTGTAGAACAGGAAATCTATGTGCCAAAATCAACGGTATAGAGTGTTAAAAAAAAATAAGTACTATTTATATAAACCCATAATAGTTCAAGGACTTAATGAAACTACAATACTACTACGCTTCTGTGAGTGGTATACTAGGAAGCGTAATAAAAATCACGATTTTGTAAATGATGTCTTGTGGTCCGATGAGAGTAGCTTTACGAATTGCAGAGTTTTTAATAGGCACAACTGTCAACATTGGGCAGTGGAAAACCCTCAAGAAGTAGCAAAGAGACTTCTACAAACCAGATTTGGAAGTAACGCTTGGTGGGGGTCATTGGTAATTGAATCTAACTTACCTTTTTTAATTGGGCACTTATTTATAAATTACTAATCATTTCAGGAAATCGATTCATAGGACCATTTTTATTTTACTACAACCTAAACAGACAGAGATACCTAGAGCTTTTGCAAAACCAGGTTGTACCGGTTTTACGAGCTACTCTAAGGGAATAGGAGTTTAGAAGAACCTGGTTTCAACAGAATGGATGTCCGGCTCACAACACTATTCAAGTCAGGAACTTCTTAAGAGCTCAGTTTAACGAAAGAATTATTTCCTTAAATGATCCAATATCTTGACCTCCTAGATCCCCTGACCTCTCGCCATTTAATTTCTACCTCTGGGACCAGAGGTAGAAAAATGAGGTCTATGAATTTGACCCCCCTGCGACCATAGAAATCCTGGTACAAAGAGTTTTGGACGCACTTAGAAATATTAACGGAAATACACTTACCAGGGTTGTACGAAGAAAGTCATCAATTGTTAAAAGTGTCTCGATGCAAATTGACGTCTTCTTGCAAATCTGTAAATTAATGTAACCCAGGTACGTTATTAGTCGTATATTACGTATGTTGTATTGAAAATTCAATGCAATTACATATTAATGTAATCTTGTGACAAATAAATCATGGCCTCCTTAGATAAAATTGAGACCTAACTGTACAAAGTGTGATATTTCGATAATAGCCAAATCTTTTATGCACTTGTGAAACATTACTAGGCTGGAAATTTTATGCTCTTTCCAAAAATCGGAAAATCCAATATGGCGGCCATAAGAAAAATGAAAATTGAGGCGGGTTGCGGTATAACAAAAGACGATGGAGACATGTCGTACACGCTATCTTATTCGTCTTAAAAAAGTGTCCTAACAATGTCACACAGCTGTCAAATTTATCATTATGGATTTATTGGCGAAAAACGAAATCCGCCATTTTCAGTTTTCCGCCGATATTTCCAAAACCAATTGACTGATCGTAAATCTGAAGCCGGGTATCGAATGCGCTAAGTTTCCTCTAAAACTTTTCCCATTTAATATTTACTGTAGGTATAATAGGAGCCGAGATCCCTATGTAGAGAAGTGAATCTGGAACACACTGTATTAAATATCAGAGAAAATTAATTCTCTTCTACGATGGAAGTAATAAATAGTATACCTAAAAGGATTTCGATTTTTAAATTATTTTAGGAAGCCAAAAAATTATGCTAACACAGCCACTGGTGTTTAATCAACAACATCCTGTCAAGTATGTGACCAAATTTTTAATAAAAAGCGACAAGTTCGAAACTAAGAAGCACTGTTTTGAGTCATAATAGCGTTAATTCTACATTGAGTATTAGGAAGTTGGAGACGGTATTAGGGATAATCTCATCTTTATGAAATGAAGTTGTTTATTACCGACACCTGCAATTCTGTGAATTCGTTAGCTACATGATAACTGGCAACCCGATCTTAATTTGTACTTGTATTGTAATCGTGAAAAAATCACCCTCCGAGATTTTTTTCAGATTTTCACGTTTCAGGGTCCCTAAATGTCAAAAACAAGTCTTCTAAATTCAGTTTGACTTCAAATTTTGGTTAAAAATTAAGGGTTATATAGGGATGAACTGGTAACATTTTGGTAAAAATCCAATATGACGAAAAAAAATGGGAAACTGTTTCGACACACAGTGTCTTCTTCAGAACAATTTTTATGGTTTAATGTAATATAGTGGAAATTAAAGTTATAGACGTTTTATTCAGTATATAAAGGAATTCCATCAAGTATCGGCTAACTCAGTTGAATTTAAAAAACTACTTATTCAATTTATCTCAAATTTTGCACAAACACCAGGTGTCATGTTGGAATCAACTGGTAGCAATTTAATACGAATCCAAGATGGCGGAACAAGATGGTTCTGATTCTGATTGTAAATTGATTACAAGTGGAGTCCCTCAAGGTTCGGTCTTGGAACCTACTCTTTTTTTGTTATACATTAGTGATATCACCAACCAAAAAATTTCTGGAAAAATCTCTCTCTTTGCTCACGACACTAGGATAACATAGAGTGATTTTGATACAACGTCTTTACATTATAATATTTCCAACAACCTTGTTATGATTAAGGCTTGACCCGATTCCATCTGCTTTGCTTCAATGTGGATCAAACGGTGGCCTTATCTTATAAGGGGACTTTACAACCATTTCAGCTACTTAACAGCAATATTAACTACGTTGAGTCGATTAAATTCCTGGGTTTGAATATAAATAAGAACTTAAAATGGTCTAAGCATATTGGCGCCTTAACTAAAAAACTTTCTACCGTTTGCTTTGCCATTCGATCAGTTTCAAAAGAAATGGACGTGTCTTTTGCTAGACTTACTTAATTCTCTCTATTCGAATCCCATCTCTGCTATGGCCTTTCCTTTTGGGGCTGCTTGCCACCAAGTAATTTTTTAGTATTTTTAGGCTTCAAAAGAGAGCAATTCGCTATTTGTTTGGTCTAAATAATAGAACGCACTGCCAATACTATTTCAAAAAACATGAAATATCAATACCTCAAGCATTATTTACTTTAGAAACCGTCTGTTTGATGAAAAAATATATAAACACATTCCCGGAAAGGCCACAACACGTATATCTTACCAGAAACTCTAGGCATGACATATACCTTCGCATTCCTTCCACAGAATTAATAAAAAAATCCCTATGTTTGCACTCTTTCGAAAAAACCAAAGCGTACCTCAATGAAAGACCTTTTTACTGCGTTAATGACTATTGTAATAAATAAGTCTCATTAAATTGTTTTTTATTTGTTTGTTTACTTTAATCTTTTTGGGTGTCATGTTCCAGCTGCTAGCATAGAATTTGAAAATCATTTTCTGATAGCCCATTAAAATTAATTATTTTTATTACGTATTAGATTAAAGTTATACATTGTCTTTTTTTTTAAGTCACTTTTATTACTATCTTAGTTCATTAACTTCACCTATTTTGCTTGTATAACGATAACAAAATTATAAAACGATATATTCAAAATAAGTTTCAATTTTTTTATGGTACAGGGCGATGTAAAAGATGTTTGTTTATGTTTATGTTAATGTTTAAAACGCTCTCAAAAAATATTTTTCCATTTTGAGGATAAGCATCTTAAAGCCTTATATCTTAGCAACAAAACTGCTATTCTATTTTTTTAAATATTTCAAATAATATGTATTTTATTGCACATTTAATGACGTAAGTCGTGTATCTTACTTTCCAATAATTTGCGGCAATAATATGTTTTTTATTATATGCTGTATTTAGAGACAATTATAACTTATTAGCAACTTTAAGGTATGCAAAATTTGAAATATTAAAGTTTCTGGACAAAAGCGGAAGTTTCAATAAAAGTCTTAAGGGAAGGGAAATATCCAATATATAGCCTGATAAGTAGGAGGAACATTTTCCGATCACCATGTAAAAATAGACAATTGAAGCACAGTAATTTTCTATATGTTTATCTATATTATATATATATTTATAAATATATCGAAGAATGTGTGCTTCAAATTTGATTAAAAAATGTTGAAAAACAAAAAAGTTATTAAAAATGTGGAATATATCTAATATATAAAATTCTCGTGTCACGGTGTTTGTTACCAAACTCCTCCGAAACGGCTAAACCGATTTTCATAAAATTTTCTGTGCTTATTGGGTAGGTCTGAGAATCGGCCAACATCTATTTTTCACACCCCTAAAAATTAAGGGTGGTTCACCCCAAAATTTTTTTTTTTAATTTTTGGAAAAAATTGTTTGTTTTTATTTTTTCACGATTCAGCATTAAAAAATACATAAAACCCTAAATTTTCACCCTTCTACCATCAACCCCTATTTTTTAATAGCTATTTTTGTATTATTCACTTTATTTACAATTTTTTCGAGTCCCGTTGTAAACTACTTTTTTTTTTTATTTTCTACCACATTTTTTTTATATTTCCTTAAAAATCGGGTATTACATATTATTTAGGTCGAGGTGGAAAGACGTAAAATATGTTGTAAATATTTTTCCTCGCAAATGAAATGTATCTGTCCTAGCGAATTTTGGAAAAAAGATTATATATATACTCTAATAAAAGTAGTTTGTATATTACAATAGTGATTAATAGTTTTTATACAACAATAACGTATGAAATTTTGAGGATGTTATGAGGTTCTATTTATTCGCATCCTCGATGTGATGGAAATAAACGCATTACTAGATAAACAAATAAATAAATACATCACATTAGTTGAGCATTTTATTCAACTATATTAATCTATAATAACTCACCTCTTCAAGAGACGAATAATTCCGGACAGGTCCATTATCGTGCATGTTTACTATGGGATTTCCAGATATGTTTAACCATCCTAATCCGGGCAGGGTGATCTCTGATAAAGCGGCGTTTGGCATATGCTGAAATCGATTATCCGACAGGTCGACCCGCCGGAGGATATGCGAGTGATGAAAAAAATTCGCCGGCAGCGTCGTCAGTTTATTGCCGCTCAAATCGACCGTCGAGAGTTGGTTCAAGTTTGTCGAACTAAATCCCGTCAGACCCGATATGAAATTGTGACCGAAATCGAGATATTTCAAGTTCGGCATCCCGTTGAGATGATTTACGTCTAAGCTAATAAAGCTATTATGCGATAAAGCCAGCGCTTCCATCGTTGATATGTTCGATAAAGCCACGTAGGGGATCTGGGTCAATTTATTAAAGTTCAGTTTTAATTCCTTCAAGATATTGAGTTGAGCGAAAATTGCCGGGTGTAATTCCCTTAAAAAGTTCGAACTCAGATCGATGTTCATGAGATTTTTATTTTTCGCGAACACTCCAACCACTAACTTTTCGATCGAACAATTTTCGAGCGAGACAACTTGCAGGGACGGCAGGCCATTCAATGCGGCGTCGTCTATGGCGCTCAAGTTATTGTGGGACAACTTTAGAACTCGTAAGCCGGGAATGTCGAGGTGCTCGAGATCGCGGACGGATAATTCATTGTTAGCCAAGTTTAAGTCGTTAAGATTATTCAAGCCGCGGAAGGCATCCTGTTCAATCTTGGAAATGGAGCAGTTAACTAAAATGAGCATTCTAATTGGAAGCCCTTGCAGAAAAATCGAATCCTGTAGCACTTTCAAGGGATTAAACGACAAGTCTAGTTTCCTCAACTTATTCAAATCCAGTAATGATTTACTTTCGATCTTGTTTATGAGGTTGTAGGACAGATTTAGTTCTTCCAATTCACGTAGTTCGGCAAAAGTTTTCGAAGTAATTTGCGTTATTCGATTTATACTTAAATCCAAGAATTTTAAAGGTCGCATCGCTTCGAACGCCCTGTCTTCCACCACACCTATACTATTGTTGTTTAAGTATAATTTCTGAACTTGCTGAAGGTCCTGAAACAAAATTCGTTGTATCCGCTGCAGTCGGTTGTTGCCGAGCCACACAATTTGAACGTTAGTTTGCCCTTTAAACGTATTATTGTGCAGCGAACTTAAAACATTGTAATCCAGTTGCACAGACACCAGCGAAGTCGAATTGTGCAGAAATATATCCCCTAATCCCGAAACGGCATTGTTCTGTAAATTTATGTGCTGCAAACTCTGCAACGTGCGAAATGCGTCATCTTCAACGGACGATATTTCATTGTGTTGCAAGTGGAGTTCTAACAGCTCCGGCAACGGATCAAATATGCCTTTGTGTATAGATTGGATTCTGTTGTGGTGCAGTCTTATCTCTCTTAAAGCTACCGTTTTGTCGAAAGTACCTGGCTCTAAATCGGCTAAGCGATTGCTGTCGAGACTGAGCGAAGTTAAATTGTAATTGTGGGCGAAAATGTTTCGAGGCAAGCTTGAAATGAAATTGGAACTCAAGTGTAATTGTGTTAAATTAGTCAACGTCGAGAAAGCGTCGTGGTCTATCCTGCTGATTGCGTTTTCTTGCATGTAAATCACCGATAGGTTTGTGGAATCTATAAAAGCATCCACAAGAACTTCTAGGATGTTATTTTCTGATAAAAACACTTCTTTTAGGTCAGGTAAAAATGCGAAAACTCCGCTGATATAATGCAAGTGATTGTGACTTGCGTCTATGGAACGAATTTTCTTGTTATGTCTAAAAGTCATGGGGTTTAAATATACAATTTTGTTGTGACTTAAATCTAGACTTTCCAGATCCCGTAACATTATGAAGGTTTCTTCGTGAACCGTTTCTATCACATTGTAGTATAACGATAACGTTCGTACCGCTAGGCACACTTTGAAAGTTTCCCTGTTAATTGTTCGAAAAGTGTTAAAACTAAGGTCCAAGTAAATCAGCGAATTCAAATGGGAATACGTGTCACCAGTGATATCGGTAATTTCGTTAAACGATAAACGTAGGTATCGGAGTTGTTCCAAGCGTCGTAGCGCGTGCATAGGAAACTGTCGCAGCTTATTTTCTGATAGGTCCAATTCGGAAATTGTAGCTTCGAGACCAGCAAAAGAATAATCCGTAGCCTGAAATTAATGCAACTATCAACAACCAATAGCAAAAATATTTAGGATAATTATAGATTCAAAAGTTTTACATCACTTGTTTCAGAGGAAAGTGGATTAGGTTGAAACGAAATCCTTGTACCAAGTGTTGTAATCGTTAAAAATCACCTTTCTAGGCAGCGCCGCGTTAGGGCACATTTTTTTTGCCGCCTCCCACTAATATTTTTTTTTAACAATATATTTTTATTTTAAATAATTTCTACTTAGAAACAACATTTCAAAATCTAAAAATAATAAAAAAAGAAACAATTTTTAACACTGATCAGTGACAGACAATTTTATCCTTTAAAAGGTTTCTTCTTTGACTTTTCTTGGGCAAAATCGTTAATAATCTTATCATAACTTATATTTTTCGTAACAATGCATTCCAATGATAAAATGGAGAGGACATTTAGACGTTCTTGATTCAGGATCATGTGATGTGCTACTTTTTCGTAAAACTAACTTTCAGTATATAAGACACGGGGCTAAATTGAAAATCCTGCATTTTCAGGCACCCCTCGTATCTCAACTATCAGATATCTTATTGAGAATGTGAAAACTGTTTCTTTTATAACTTTTCCCGTAGAGATCGATTCCGCCCTCGGAATTAGAATATAGGTCAAAAAGTTTTCGATCCATACTTTATTTTTTTAAATGGAACACCCTGTATATTTATAGACTATAAACTTATTTACCTTACTTACTATATACTTTTTCTCAGAAACACGCAAAAAGTGACAATTTTCTGAAATTAAATGCATAATTTAATAGTAGGCTATGGCTATTGTTTATAACAATAAACAAAAATAAATATTAAATATTCTCTTCGGTTTTTGGATCGACTGTTGGTTTATAAGGCGGTTTATAAACGTTCTTTTGGTATTTTTATTTAATTGATATTTATCAATTTCTTCGAATGACAGCGAATGAAAACTATGAAAAATATGATATGCTGATATGTTTTATACAGAGTAATGAAAATTCTGAAGAAGCCTCGGAATTATATTTCCAAAGGTTAGTAAGCTATTATGGCTATCAAAATCTGTATTATCATTATAAGTTTTTGCTTGTTAGATATCCAGAAAGAAGGCAACCGTTTTTTGAGTTATTTGCTCATTTAAAAGCAAATTTAGTTGAGGACTGATCATGTTTGTCCTAAAACACACAACAAAGAGAACAAGGACAAATTTTATAGTCTATAAATATACAGGGTGTTCCATTTAAAAAAATAAAGTAGGGTCCAATAACTTTTTGACCTGACATATTCTGAAGGCGGAATTGAGTTCTACGGGAAAAGTTATATGAGAAACAGTTTTTTCGATAAGTTATCTGATAGTTGAAATGCGAGTGGTTCCTGAAAATGCAACATTTTCAATTTAGTCCTATATCTTAAAAACTAAAAGGGCTATGATAATTTTGTTAATGACATCTTTAATTTTACGAAAAAACGAGCACAATGTCGCGAAAACCGCAAGTTTCTGTCTATAAAAATAACGGAGATATCTCGCAAAATTACCCAAAATGGGACACCCTCATCGATGTAGATGATAACGTAAAATGTTCCGATTTTCATTTTATCTCTGGCTAAAAACGATGCTTCTTCACCAACACTGTCACCAAACTGTACTTTTCTTCGTTTCTTTCTGCCCTCTTTACATGTCTTTGCTTCATCTTGTAAAATATTTTGTTTGTTTGTAAATTGCAAAATACGTCGTTTTTACAGGTTCACCATAAATTTTTTCAAAAACTAAGTCTATTATCAAAAGACTTCTAAAGGCTTTTTTGATTTTTATTTACAGGGTCTTTAAATTAGCAGTTTCAAAAGTTGACATTTCAAATTTTTTTGGCAAACTTCTATTTTTGTATTTATTTCGTACGCTGTATATAAAATGCCACCCTTTTTAAAATTAATCTTATTTTTTAGATAAGAAAAATTTTATATAAAGAATCGCTTTCGTCTAAAATCAAAAATAAAAAAGTTGTCCACATGTTACCCAAATCCACACATGTGCTATAGAATTAAAGTAGACAAGATTTCCTATAAAATGAACATATTAACTTTATTTTTCCGCAAAACGGCAGGCGCTCTAGTTCCACTAACTCATGCCTGGAAACAATTATTTTGTTTGTATTAATTGATATCAGAATGGTCAATGAAAAAATATTTTTTATTCCTGTATTCAGAACTCATTTCCGGCTTCATAGGAAAGTAATAGCGAAGTGCAATAAGTTTGATACATAATTTTATTTATAAGGGAAATTTTTCAATATAAAACAAATAAAAAATATATAATTTTGTCTCATCAGAAAAGGTCAGGGTTAAAGGTCACATTGATTCTTTTTCTTCCTCAACTGGGTGTTGATTCATACGCTGGAAAAGAAACTATGTGTGTGGTATGATTAAAAAAGTCAATTTTCAGTAATGCAGTACGAAACAAAAGAAGATATTAGAGACAAGTTGTTTTGTGAAGTATTAGTGCCAGTAAAGTAATACCTACCGTCACTGATATGGTCATTTAAGTCTTGTTTGCTTAGATGGTCCGAGCTGGCCAATTTGGAGTAGGGTGGTCCCTCAACTGGAAGAGACATTATTATAGAGAAAATGTATATAATTAAATAATAATAATGAATTGAAATATTATATGAATTAATACCCTGTGTCACCTCCCTATTTCAGTAGTACTGCGAGTAGAGGTCGTTCTGGTCGCCTTTCTTCCGGGTCTAATCGGTCATCGATGTTTGAACATGTTCCTTCGCACTGAGGGCAAAGCTTTGTGTAGAAGATATCTGGACGGCTACATCTAGAACTTTCCCGGTAGCCCTTCTTGCACTTGCAGGAGGTAAATTGTAGCAGTTTCCGTGAAGCTCAAGACCTCAGAATGGTTACTGGGATCAAACCGTTCCCGGACGATTTTTTACCCCCGCTGCTTAGGAAGCAAATCATCCTCAATCTACTTTTGCAGTTGGTGGAAAATTCTGAGACTGCGGCAGATTGAGGCAATACATCCAGTAATTTTGTATGCTGATATTAAGTGGTGCTTGAACTGCCGTTTTTAAGTCTGGTGGTTACCACCGTTACCACCGTACTGCCAGTACCAAGCTTTATGTTCAGTGCGAAGGGGCATGTTCAAACATCGATCACAGATTCGACCTTGAAGATGAAAGCGACCAGGAAATTCATACAATATTTCACATCAATAGGATTAAATTATACGTTTATTATCAACATTTTTACTATACAATGTCTCGTCCGGTTGAGGAACCAATATACACCCTACTCCAGTTAACCAGTCTGAAATAACTCCCCACCAGCCTGGAATAACCAGATCCAGATACATAGAAAAAAGACTTAAATAATCATATCAATGAGAGCAGGTATTACCTTATTGAATTAATACTTCACAATACACCTTATCTGTTATATCTTCCTTCGTTTCGTATTCCAGTACTGAAAATAAACCTTCTTAACCATATTTGCACACTACATACTTGCCCTTTCAGTTTTTTATTACTATTAGAAGAATTAGAAGATGTATTAGATTTATGGTTGGTTTTATGGTCCACTAATTTGTATTTATCCAATGAGACAATAACAGCTTCCTTGGACAAATTCTATAAGCTTTTATTACAAAGCCAACGTTTCGGTACCAACTTGATCTAAATTATTGTCCTTTGGTTTAACATTTTGTTTTTTGGGTTGATTGTCAACACCACTCATGTTACTGTGGAGTACCCACTAAATTTAAATTTACTACCCTTATGATGATGAAACGTTGGCTTTGTAATAAAAGTTGATAAAATTTGTCCAAGAAAGCTGTTATTGGTTCATTTGATGAAGATGTATTAGCCATAGTAGTTGCAGATGTCGAGTCCCTAGCTACAAACTCAACAAAAGTTTCGGGATTTAAGCAAAAATATAAAAGTGTACCAAGGGAGTTTTGGAAACTCGTACAAACACACTGCCTTCTTTGGTTGCCTTTAAAGTAAATGACAGTATTAAATTCGGTGTTTTATTAGAAATAGATTAGATTTCATCTTTACGATGTTTAAAAATATGTATATAAAGTACGACGTGTACTAAAATTTCGGCATCTATTATTCAAATGATATTCAACAACCACATCCTAAATGAACACCCCGTGTATAGAGATGATTAGTTCGTTACAACATCGTTTAATAACCTCCTTTTATATATAAAACAATCAACAAGTGTTGTAGAATTTTTAAATCTATAACTGAAACGGACTCCGCTTGAAACTCAGCTCTAAAACCCATTAGTGAACAAAGGGTATACAATGCATCGTTGATGTAAACTTACGGTTTGCAGTCGATTCCCTTTAAGGTTTAATTTCATCAGTATTAGACCATAAAAAGTATAACTAGGGATCTCGGTAATCTCGTTGCCCTCCAGATCCAGGGCCATAAGTTTATTAAGACCCTTAAAAGCTTTCTGGGGAATTTCTTTCAAACGAGCGGATACCAAACTGAAACTTTCCAGGTGCGGCTTTAGAGGACGCAACGAATCATCGTGCAATCCTTCGATGTTGGACTGCGATATTTGGATATGTCGTATGGCTACTGATTCTGGAAAGATGTTTTTCGGGAGCTTGGTCTGAAATTGCAAACAATAATTTAAACAGTAAGTTTAGCAAATTGTTTTGATTAGTACAAAAAAAAAATCAATAAAACGTCGGTGTATATATAAAAAATGTACCATAATTTCAGTTTTGTTTTAAATTGACCTTACTGCCGAATTACCAGTAATGTAGCACTATAAAACTATACACAATGGTTATTATATAGAGTTTTGTTGCAGCAGGAATATTAACTTTCTTGTTTTAGAATTGGATTTATTTCTACTTCCCTGTATAATAGATCATATCATTAATGTACTATATGAGTTATATTGTCAGGGTTTTTCAAGACTCTAGATTATGAAAATATTTAAAATATATATATTTATATATTTAAAAAAAATAGGATAGGTATATGGATATATGTGTATGTCCAAAAACAAAAATTTGCGTTCACGATAACTTGAGAACGATTCGTTTCAAAATTTCACTATAAATAGTCGTGTCTTTAGGTGTGATGGGCGTAGATTTTAGATATTTTTAAAGGCTATAAATTACAAAAAAATCATATTTTGACAACGCGAAATCCGATTCCAGTCAAATTGAAAACAGAAATAATTTGTGTACATATTTGACAAAAAAATTATGGAAATCATGGGTGTAGATACTTGGATATTTTCGATTACAACGAACTTAAATTTATTCTATTTCTCTTATATACATTTTTGTTTTCACTACATAGAGTACAAAACAAAAAAAATAGCCCCGGAAAACAAAAAAAAAAATAGAAATGCTTTTTGCTTTTTAAAAAAGGTGAAACACGTAAACTTCTCCTATTTTTTATATATAACATTTTTTTACGGGGCAGCACTAAAAAAATGAAACAGCCACTTGAAATAATAAAAAAAAAATTCAGACGAGTTCTGAAAGAAGAAAATCAATTGTTTCATGTATCTTGCACTGTATTGGAGTTGGAGTGTAGTGTGCACTACAACAGATTGATGGAGGATACGAATTTTTATAAAATAAATTAAAAGTAACTAAAAATGATAACTAATTGGACTACCAGACACTACCTGAGTAACATGGCGAATTTCTGGTATACAACTTATAACACAAATGAAACACTTGTACTAAAAAAATACATAGTAAAAAGTAAAAAAAGAAAAATACTATGAATTTTGAGATTGTAATGTCAATTACATCACCTGCTTGAGTTATTTATTTTACTGTATAACAGATTTACTTTAACCAGTGTACATTTAAATATACTTGCTTTTAAAAATTTAGTTCTCAGTTTACATTATCAATAATAACGATCTTATCAAAAAGTCAATAAATGCGTTAATTTTTTTTCATTCTATTTATTTGAATTTTAATGTCGTAGATATTTGACGTAAAACTGTTAGGCGACTGCCAGAATCGCCTGAGCATCTGACGCCAGTAGGTGTATCAAGTTAAAATTATTAATTTTTCATTCTGATCAGTTTTTTGGATGTTTTTATAATAGCAGTTTTTTTAACGCTAGTCTTTTTTTGGAAAGCCTTTCACCTTTCTGTGGCCGATACGATCGAATGGCCTGTTAATAGTGAAACTATGGTTACCCATATCTACATTTTGGGGTAAACCAATTTTTCGGCCGCCAATTTTAAATGAATAAATAACGTCTAAAAGTTCAGTGCATGTGCTTGCCGCTATCCCACTCCACGTGGCTTTTTATTGGTGGTGTATTAGGACCCTCCCACTCCACCTGGCTTTTCATCGATGCTGTATTATAGGTCACCGATCGCGCTTTTTCAACATATTCACGTGCTGATCATTGTTTTGTTTTAACGTCTTTTTTCGATAAATAGACTTTAGTATAATAGAGATGCACCTGACCATCTAAAAGGGAGCCTTATTAATTTTACCATACGTTAAGGGCACAACAGATAGAATCGGAAAAATTCTTAGAAAACACAACATACAAACATTACACTAAACCCCAAACAACCATAGCTAAAATACTTGGGAGCCCAAAAGACAAAAGCAAATTGGAAAACCACGGAGTATACGGTATTCCATGCCAGGACTGTGAAAAGCAGTACGTGGGGCAAACTAACAGGTGAATATCAACAAGAGGACAGGAGCATAAACTTAGCATCAGAAAGAAGCAAACAACCTCGGCCCTATTCCTATATCATCAGGAAACCGGCCACAAATTAAATTTCGATGGGTGTAGGGAAATTGCCAATATAGAGCATTATAAGACCATAATAATCCGAGAAGCCATAAATAAAAGTAACGAATCGTTAAAACTACCAACAGACAATAATCGACAAATCTAAAATCACAAAAAAATCAAGCAGAATTAGCACAACAACACCAGCAACATCCGGAAAGTATAAATAATGATATATATATATATATATATATATATATATATATATATATATATATAAATAAAATAAATAAATTAAAACAATATTTTTTGTGTTTGTTCTTTGTGTACGAATTATTTTTTTTAATATTTACATTGAAGTTATGTCAAAAAATGGAAAGGGTTTCTAAACAAAAATTAGTTCTACACAAGTATATTTTTAATTTTTGTATGCACCTGACAAAATCAGAATCAAAAATAAAAAAAATATATTATTTAGGAAATTTTCATTATTATTAATAATATTGCCATCACTCAGCATTATTAACTTTGTGAAGCAAAAAAGGTAGTGCCGAAAAGAGAAAAATTGCAACAAAATTAGCATTTTGTTTAAATAATATAAACTCATGCTAAAATCATAGAAAATATCCATGTCTTTAAATATATTTTTCTAAATTACTTCAAAACGGTGCAAGATATCAATAAAGTCCAGGAAATATAAAATTTGTAAAATAAAGTAGAAACTTCGCTAAGGTCACTGTCGTTAAAGAAAATTTTTTGGGGTTGTCAAAGGGTTTGTCACTTGAAAAAAAGTTACACGATGTATAATTTCTTACAGTTTATTACAATTACTTTTCGTTTAATGTGACGATATTTATATCGAATGCTTTTAGAAATGTACGAGGTGGATAAAAAAATCTAAAAAATATTTAATATTTTAACGCCTTGTACCTTGAAAGCGAAGCAATATAGAATATATGTTTAAAGGAAAATTTGGTCTTAGACTCGTACAAGGAATATTCCTATGATATATCTGCCAGATGTTAAATATGTCTCCTCACGCTTTATTTGAGAATTTTTCATAGGATCCCAGTTTTAAAAAATAAGCCAGATGCGGATTGGATTTTCTAAATTCCCAAAAATATTCACTAATCATTTCCTCTACTTACTAGCGATTTATCCGGTTCGTAAATGGAAAGTGACTGGATTGGCGCCTTTACAATTCCGAGCACCATCTTCAACGTCTGTACAGTGGCGGCGGGGCATTCCAGGTAAATACCATTTTCGAAATCGTAACAGTGACAGGAGGGGTTGGCGGCCGGATCGGGGCACTGTTTAGTGCCCCCCCTGACCGCACCCCACAGTGTCAGGACGCTAGTTAGGGCGGTCCAGAGCCGGCTCATTACGTCGAACGCGGCTTAGTTATGGTTGCTTCCGGTCCCATTTTATGTATCGTGTCTTGGCCATACCTAAAACAACATATACGTATATAGAATTACCTATAGTTTCTTGAGAAATATTTATGAAATTGTTTAATGAAAAATATAATCATTATTTAGGGCATATAAGGGAATGAGTACTATAGTATATGTTTAAACAAGTATAGACTAATTCATCATCTCACTTGCATATATTAATATTTTTAACATTTAAATGTAGCAAATAATGAACAGTGGCGGTCTTCTATAGGGTCATTTAATCAATGACCCCCAAAAATATTTCAGAAAATAAATTATTCGTTTGACTGTATAATCAACTAATAGTTGTAATAAAAAGCGAACCTTGGGAAAAGTTAAATACGCTACACTATAAGCCCCACGCGGCGGTTCGAATGGTCTCGTTGCGTTCCTTAGGCTATAAAATAGGCTATACTAAGCTAGGCTGGGCAGTCCGAATTGCCCTGATTACCTTAAAGCTTGACGAAAGTACTTGAAGATTTCACAGCTACCGAGCGGCAGCCGAACGTGATAGCAAATAGAATATGAAATCGCGATTTGGGTCATTAGGCGGTTTTTTCTCATAATTCGATCGATCGGTCGCGGCATCACGTCGGCATGTGGAAATTCAATTGTTCAGAGGTCGCGCGGTCGATATTCTAACTCGATATTGTTTCGGACGTTTTTAATCGATGAAAATTGATTTATATACTGTTTTTTGTAATATGTATTTTTTTATTTTCATGATCCATGTATGAGTTGGAAATATACAGGAAATAAAATGTTGGTAGTGACTAGTGCAAAAAAATAAACAACTAAAAAGTGCTTAGGAACTTATTTTTGCAAAAATAACCAATTTCAAGGTGGTTTATGTTTGAGTTGTGAATGTAGATGAAATAAAACGTCGATAGTGCAAAAAATTAAACAACTAAAGAGTACTAACGAACTTAATTTTGAGAAAATAACCTCATTCAAGGTAAGTGGTCGCAATTTACCAGAACTTAGTATACGACAAACTAGTAAAGTAGAAACTTTCGCAAATGTACGATTTAGCTAACTGGATATGTGGTTGTGAAGTCTCTAACTTATTTTATTGTTATGTTTGTTTGTTTTTTTATAAGGACTCGTCGGACTCATTATGGTGTAAAACCGGTGTTAAAGTCTTAAACACTTAAAAGAAAAAATAAAAACACATGCGTTTTCTGCAGATCACATAAAATGTTCGGTGAACTATGCTACGTTCAGAATATTGATATTGATATTCGCACTCAGACACAGCTTATAGAAAATGCCTTAAAGATGAAAATGTATACAAAAATCCTTATATTTTAAACAAAATTATAGATTGTGTAAAATTTTGTGGGGCATTCGAGCTGACACTATGTGGCCATGATGAAACGGGTCTGAAAAGCCAGGGGTTTTTTGAGGGCTTATAAATCTTGTTGGGGAGTTGGGCCAAGATAGACTATCCACTTTAGCAATGTTAAGTATCCAGAAATCGTTTATAAAAGGAATGTGCATGCAGTTTTAAAGAACGTGTCATTCCAATTTTAAAGAACGAAGAGTAGACCTGAACTTCAAGAGAATTTATTGCTCAATTTAAAGATAAGATATTTATTTTTATTTTAAGTATGCATATTTTCAAATTTGTCGCCACTGCAAATAAATAATCGGAGAACTGGCAACATTACTAACGTCAGCTTGCTCAGAATGCATCTAACCTTTTGAAACTCGCGGGAATTGCAAGATCAGTACTAAAAGCCCCTTTGCCGGCAACTGAGCACTTCATACGCCAAACATGTGGTTTTATGCTTTTCGATAACGGTTGTATGTTAAGGTATCTGGAAATTTGTTTGTTAAATTTATAATTTGTATAATATAAGTAGCCCTCAGAGTTATTCTTCTTAATGATAATCATATGTGATCAGAATGAAAATTAATAAGGGTTAGAAAATATTAATTTTTTCATATTTATTTATACCCAAATTAAAATTTCTTCCGTTTCACTAAAATCAAAACAATGGGTCGCTTTTACAAAATGAAAAAAAGTTTTCGAAACTGCAAAGCAGAGAATCTTCAGAAAGCGGTTTAAATCGTAAGAAATTATGAGGTTCCATATAGAGATACAAGTAAATGGACGAAGATACAATGGAAAACGATTTGAAATAAGGGACATGGCAAATACCAAAAGAATGTTGAAGGTCAGACACTAATAGAGTTAGAGGAAGGATATTTTGTCGATGTTGTATTAGCAGCTGGGGAGTTTGGAAGTTCACTGACTAGATTCGACTTACGAATGGTTGTTAAAAAATACTTATATAAAATAGGGAAGACCATTCTTCATTATTATGAAAATAGGCCGGGAATCGATTGGGCAGCTAAAGTTTTATACCGCCATAAAATTCGACATTTGCTTAAAACTATTGCCATTGCATAGGCATAAAAACCTCCCGGGCCAAAAGTTTTGATTGGAGGATTGTTGGTTGGCAAAAAATAATAGAGGATTTGTCTTTTTGCAAAAAATGCTAGGCATCTGACCCAATCTGTGGATGTTGGGGAATTATGGGCCACGAAAAATATATGGAAACAAATTCTGGAGAAATTAAAAACCCGTGCGACCCTACATTAAACCAAGTTTCATTTCCACCTTACTAAAACAATTAGTGGAAAATTGGAACTTAATGGCTTAAAAAGAGTCTTTACCTAACTATTTAAAGGACACTAGAAAACCATTAACTTCAAACGAAAACAAACCAAATAAAAAATGATTTAGTTCGCTCCAGGGAAATCAGCTTCACCTATATATTTACTTTTAGAGGTACAAACTTGCAATGCCAAACATGGAGCAGTCTGAACAAAATAGGAGTTTGAAAAAAATCGATGAAGAAGTGGAAGAAATCAGTAACGAAATCATCTTGCCAAAAAAAGTTCATATCTTAAAATAAACTGTCCGTTAGATATTAACTTGTATATTTGACTGGTATAAAAGACGGATTTAAGGAACTTTATAAATAGCTGTTCTAAAAGAAAAGCGTTTATATTTTCAGCTAAAATACATTGACTATTTACTATTATAATAAACAGTGACAAAAAAGTTAAATATGACAACCCCTTAAAAAACATTAATAAATAAGAAAATAGAAAACAGCCGTTACGATCAAAATTTAAACCTATTTAATTAAAATTAAAAAAGAACAGTTTAAAGTATGAGATCAAAAGTTATCCGTAAGTTTTTTAAGATCCACTCCCTTTATTTTAATAAAATGTTCAATTGCTTTTCCCTTTTCTTGAATCCACTAGTAAATGTAGCTCCCGACATAATTGTATACAACATGCTGCAGTAAAAAAATTCGGTACTCATTTTACGAATCGCTATTTCTAAAATTCAGGTTCTCAGGTCCGGAGACATTTGAGGTCAGGCGAGTTTATTTCCACTACTTTTGCGAATTCTTCATAAAATCTGAATCGAAACACTGAGTTATTATGTCTCTAATGGCCGCTTTCAGAAAACTTAGTTAAAGTTTAGAATGTTTAACGGAATGCCAAATTTGACAGCGAGTTACTAAATTTCTGTTAGCAACTTGTCAAATCCGAAAGCTCGGTTAAACATTCTAAACAGCAATTAAGTTTTGTGCAAACGGGGGTTAATGTTTACTTCTGGTCACTTCTCGTCACTTTATTGTTTGAGAACAAAGACCATTTTTGACATATCTAGAGTCTATTAGAAATTTCAGCTTTAATTTATTATATCTTGAAGGGAAAAAGTTTATACTCAATGTGCATATTTTTTAAATATTAAACATTTTGCTCCTTAAAAAATGGAAATGTTTTACGTCACGATAACGATGTTTTTTTTTTTTGTAAAAAGCGCCACATACGATTTTCTTTCAGGATATTTTAGAAGAAGACAAAGTAACACAATTTGCTTTCGAGGGCTTTTATTACGTTAGTGACGTGACCAAATATGTTGTCTGTAACCATGTAAAATTACTTTGAAGTAATCGTTATATTAGAAAAATGCTGAAGTTATCTTCTGCATATAAATACACTGCCTTTCCTTGTTACTTCCCTCATTCAGATCTTCACGTTTCAGGGTCTCTAGATGACAAAAAACATGTTTTCTCGATTCCGTCGGTCTATCTGTCTGTCGGTCTGTCTATTCGCGGCATATCGACAAAACTACTTACCCGATTGACTCGGGTCATATGGGGATGATCTGGTAATATTTTGGTAATAATCCAATATGGCAAAACATGCGGTCTAGTAAAATGTTAAAAAAATTATTACTAAGAAAGTGTTTATCCAATATAACTCAAATTTTGAACAAATATCAAGTATTATGTAAGAATCAACTGGTATAATTTTGGTACGATTCCAAGATGGCGGAACAAAATGGCGACCTAATAAAATATTTAAAAATTCAACCTGAAAACTACTTTGAACTGATTTCAAATTGTGGTCCATAACTATTATTGTGTAGAGATGAACTAGTAAAACTGTGGTATTAATTAAAGATGGCGGAACAAAATGGTGGCCAAATAAAATTGTTGTAATTTGAAAAAACCACCCTCTCAGGTTTCACATATCTTCGCGTTTTAGCATCCCTAAATGCCAAAAAATATGTTTTCTAAATTCCGTAGATCCGTTTGTTGGTTTGTCTGTATGTCTGTCAGTTCGCAGCATAGCTTAAAAACTACTCCTCATATTGACTTCAAATTTTAAAATATTTAGAAATTCAGCCTCAAAAAACTACTTAATGTACTGATTTCAAATTGTGTGCCATAGCTAATTGTAGTATAGAGATGAACTAGTAAAACTGTGGTACTAATTCAGGATGGCAGAACAAAATGGCTGCAAAATAAAATTTTTGAAATCTCAAAAAATCACCCTAGCAGGTTTTACATATCTTCGCGTTATAGCACCCTAGATGCCCAAAAGTATGTTTTATCATTTTCGTCGGCCCACCTGTCCGGTTGTCTGTCTGTCTGTCAGTTCACGGGAGAGCTTAAAAACTATTCATCAGCTTGACAATTTTGGACAAAAATTAAGATTCATATGGGGATGACCTGGTAATAATTTGGTAAAACTCCAATATGCCGGAACAAGATGGCGGCCTAGTGAAACGTTAAAAAATTATTACTAAAAAAACTAATTATCCAATTTACCTCAAATTTTGCAAAAAAATTAACTGTTACATAAGAATGAACAAAATGGCGGCCTAATAAAATATTTAAAAAATCAGTCTGACAAATGTTAAAAACATTAACGTAAAAAAATTAACGGAGAAAAATTAAATATGATGTAAGGATAACTGGTGCGAATTCAACATGACGTAACAAAATCGCAGTGTGTGTCAATGTAAAAACTACTTATTGACTTCATTTTAACTTGTGCCTAAAATCAAGTGTGGCATAGGTTGAAGGTAAAATATTGGTAGATATCTAATATATTGGAACAAAATGGCGTCCAATAAAAATGTTTGAAAAGACAGTATATATATATGTTCTTAAATAACTATGTACTAACCTAAATTGGTTCACAGTTAACTAATCTTAATAAAAGGAAATATTTAAAATGAGGGCAGTTCCGGGTAAAGGAAATTTACCGATTTTTTAAGTTGATTTAATTTATTTTGTTTCTTTAATTAAAAATGTCTACTATATTTATAATATTTTAACCCATATATTTGAATTATATATGTATCTTTATTTGCAAACAAAATAATTTTTTTCTAGATACTGATGTGGCAAGGGATGTCTTGAGCGGGTTGAAATTACTAGCTTAATACTTTATATTTATTTTATTAAAAATTATCTCGACAATAGACTACAGTACGTCGAAACTTCCACCGGCCTCTCATCCAGAGATTTGGTAAAGTGTGGAGTACCACAAGGCTCTATATTGGGGCCTTTACTGTTCACAATTTATACAAATAATTTTAACTCATGTAGATCAAGTCTCGGCATACTTTTTCGCAGACGATACGCAGTTGCTCTTTTCTTGTTCATCTGATGATTGGCGGGTGGCGGAGATAACAATTTTTTCCCAATGTCACGCCTTGCATGTTAACCCCGAAAAGTCATGTGCTATGGCTTAAAGATATCGCAGGTAGGGGTTTCAAATTTAGTAAATGTGAAATGAACTTGGGTATTAGAATCGACACAGGCTTGCGTTTTAAACAGCAAGTCGGAATTAACCTACAAAGGCTATATATGTCTTTAAAAATGTTGTAGAAGATTTTAGAAGACGTTTCTCCTATAACGTATACAAACTGTACATTGTACAATCTGTGCCTGTCTCCTTAAAAACACTTAAGCCTGAAATATTTAAAAGAACTGCAAGGAAAATGTTACTTAATGAATAATATATTTATTGTTTGAATTTACTATCTTTTTTGCCGAGTACTCTGCGGTATAGGTAATATATATGCATTCAGTGGCGCAACTAGACATCGACTTTTTGGGGGGCTTAAGCCCTGACATTTATAAGATAATATTTTAAAGAAACAAAGATTTTTTGTCCATGATATTTTTTTCCCAGTTAATAATGCCATGAAAATTTTCATATTAACTTTATCTAAATCTTAACACTACAATGTATACAAAAAATTAAGAATTTGTCGTATTTCGAAAAATTACTTCTTTTTTTATTTTAAATATATATAATCGAAAGAAAGAATCTACGCCAATAACTTCAGCAAATTTTTAATGTTACATTTACCCCAACTATATCTATTTTCAATTTTACTATAATTGGGTTCTCAAAATATAAAATATTTACGCTTTCTAAATGTTATCAGTTCATCCAGTTTTTAGTAATATTTTTTTATATTTTATTAGGCCTCATTTTTCCGTACGTCTATGATTTAATTACAAACTTTCGATATTGTCTAAGTTTTTATGTTTCGGCTATATACGATTTGATTAATATCTATGACAGCTGTTACATAGAACGATAAAACTCATATATAAACATTTTAAGGAATTCAATTATCACTTCTTCTGTATAACATAATATATGCTTTACTTGACCTGTTAACTGGAAACTTGCCAAAGTGCCTCCTCCTTTTTGGTCTTCCTTGTATACTGAACAAACATGATTTTGATACAAAAAATGAAATAACAGAAGTTTCGCCGTTTTTTGGAATATCACCTCAATTTTATTTTAAATATGTAGCAGAACGTAACAAGTTGTGGTGTAGTGTGGTTAGAACTCTTGTATTTTGATCTTAAATATGTATAGTCGAGAAAGATTAAGTATCTACATAAATGACTTCCATTATTTTTCAATGTTATTTACCCCACCTATTTCTGTTTGACTATTATCGGTTTTGCGTCCTCTAAATATGATTTTTACTCTTTTTAAACCCTTAAAAAATATCGCTTAGACTTTTCGCTATTTCTCAAACTTTTAGGATCCGGAACTTCCTGCCGTTCGCCCTATCAATTAAGAGCACTACTGCATTAAGCGATAATATCAACAAAAAAACGCAAATCATCACTGCCGATAAATTGACCTCGACACCGCCGTCTTTTAACCTTGAGCGAAACTCGTAACCTGGTCCCCATATACGATCATAAACATTTCCATGTTGCAAACACCCTCACACCTTCATGATTTTGTATACTCCAAGAGCCAGTAATTTTCGTTTTCGTAAGCCCAGATAAAGTCCAATTAAATTGGTCAACAGTATACAAGCGGATAAATTAGAAAAAAAAACTATGTTGATATATTAACTAAAAAATGAAAGATGCAAGAAAAAAATAAACTATGATACGGAAGAATACCTTACAAACAAAATGGAGTCTAAGTGTTTTGGTTGGGCCTCACCAATCGCCTGGCGGGGGGGGGGGGGGGCTAAGCTCCTGTATGCATTCTTAACAATTATAGATATGAAACAGCTTTGTTTTGCTGTATGTGATCATTTTGCTGTAAAATATGGTTTACAAAGGGGCTAAACGTTGAACGGTTTTTAATTGCATTTAGCTTTTTTTTTGCAAATAGTTAATAATGTAACAAAAAACTTTAAATGTACTATTTATTGTTATATTTGGAAAATAAATATTATTATTATTATTATTAGTATTATATAGGTGGAAATTTCGACAGTAATCACTTTATTCTTTTCATAAAAAACTATTATTTAGGATATCGATGTGTTCCTAAAATTTATTTGATCTATAAGATGCCCAAAATATTTTTTCAATAATGCCAATTATCAATGTATTATTAACTACAATTAAGTTTAACCTTTTTTGTATGTTAATTTCGACAGCTTAAATTAAATAAAAATATATTTAACGGCATGGGTAAAATGAAAACGTAGTGGAGATAACATCCGAAAAAAAAAGAGAATAAAATAAAACATCTAAAGCTGCCGTTTAATGTTTTACCATCAATCCTGCTGTTCGTGAGATGGGGCGCAGAGGGAAAATACATATAGATAACGCTTCTTCGTAAAAAAAGTCTAAAGAACTTCGAGAAGTTTTGAAAGAAGAGTTATAATAGGAGTAATCATATTTCTTAAGACTTTTGCGCCTAAAGTGAATTTTTTCAAAATATTTCTAATTAAACCAATATAATTATATATTATAATAGCAATTATTTATTAAAGTTTAATCGTCTAATATAGGAAAAATGCGACTATTTAAAAATATTAACAAATTCTTCGTTATTGAAGAGATATTTTTGGTAGTTCCTCCAGGAATTTTATAAGTGTGACTACCATTTTCGTTAAAATAATCAGCGTCTTGAATGTGCGAGTGGTAACTTAAAATTAATATCTTCGAATTATTCAAAAACAATAATTAATTTACTTGACTATTGAAACATTCAAGGGGGTTCGTTTTTTGCCCAGATCACTTTTTTCCGGTCGATTTATTATTTTATTTTTGCTTCAAGTACTCGGAAACTACTATCGATGTTTTAAGCTGAAGGTCTAAGAACCCGAAGAGAAACACCAGCGTCGTTGAAGTTGTTTAGGTTACATTGCAGTTGTAAATAAGTTGTTTGGAAGTGGAGTATAACTACAAATTTCTTATAATATTCGTATATTTTTCTCCAGACTACACTTTGACATAAATCTCCCTAAAACTCCCTATATCCGTTTTACTCGCGACCCTAACCTAACATTTTTTACGAGCTATATTTTTATCAATTTCCCTTTGCTGCTGATATATCGCCTTTAAAATTCCCTTATACGTAGCAATACGTAGGCAACGCAATGAAGTCTATACTACACAAATGGAACTGCCCCGTCGAAGTATGTGAGATAAGTACTCTTTTATGCAACCCAACGTCTCTCCATCTCTTTCTGTCTTATTGTGTTAAAAGAGAATAAAGGTGCAAGATTGTATTAAATTAAATATTTTAAATTAATTACAATTAAATAACACACAAGTCCATTACACTATAGAATAAATACAATATACAGGGTGTCCCAAAAGGTCCTACCAATAATTTAGGAATACATAGATTTGATTAAAATATCGCGATTTAGCCATACTTGACTTAGTCAAAAAGTTAATATTAAGAAAGATACAGGGTGATTAAGTTAAAGTTTTATTTTCGATTTTTTAAAATAATATCCCTGGTTTTTGAGATATTAAAGTGAAAATTGGTGATAACGGATTATTTATAGCCAGTAATACTAATACGCCTTCAGTTTTGATGTAACAAAATTATGGAAGTTTATATAGAAAAAATAAGTTCTACTGTCTTTGCTCCCAAAAAAAACTATTCTTTTTAAATTTACATAAAGTTCACCGTTTACGAGATATTTGCGGTTTTATTACTTGATGCGGCCTCATGTATTCAATATTTAGAATATTACAAGTTTTATCATTTTTATATATTTTAATAAATCGTTCAGAAATAAAACTAATATGTTTCTTTGCCACAGATGCGTTAATTTTAATTGTTTCTTGTTTGATAAAAGCCTACTTTATAAAAATGATGAAACTCGAATATCCTAAATGGTGAGTACACTGGGCTGTCTTTAGTAATAAAACAGCAAATATCCCGAAAACGGTAAAATTTAGATTAGATTAAATAGAGATAACGTATAGCTTTTTTGTGAAGAAAATATAATAGAAAATACTTTTTCTATACAAAAATTAGCGCTCGTAGTGCCCTCTACAAGTTACATCAAAGTTGAAGACTTTAATATCTCAAAAACTAGGGATATTTAAAAAAAAAACGAAAATAAAATTTTAAATTGATCACCCTGTGCCTTCCTTAATATTAACTATTGGTCTAAGGCAAGTATGGCTAAATCGCGATATTTTAATTGAATCTTTGTATTCCTAAATTATTGGCACACCCTGTATATCATCTTTACGTTAAAAAACATGTTTTTCTTCTGGACCGTCGTCATAATGAAAAAAACAGTAACCTGAGA
This sequence comes from Kuschelorhynchus macadamiae, assembly GCA_030620095.1. Lineage (NCBI taxonomy): Eukaryota > Metazoa > Arthropoda > Insecta > Coleoptera > Curculionidae > Kuschelorhynchus > Kuschelorhynchus macadamiae. The sequence goes on from JAUTXW010003423.1 coordinate 144,566, forward strand.
GGTCGTAGTTTCGAGAAAAACGACCTGAAAGTTTGGAGTGTGTTTTTTGTCGTAAAAAATATTTTTTAAACTATTATTGATGTAGTTGCAAACTATAGTGTCTTAAGATCTTATTAAACAAGTTTTAGTGATATTTAAGTATTTTGATACTGTATTATTGATAAAAAAGCGTTTATGTTTAGTATCTCATTATTTGTTATAGAACATTCGCTAAGGAAAAATGCGGTAACTCGCACATTTAGGCATAGTTACTGTGGTTTTGTTTAGTAGCTTTGATGTGCCGCCATTGAGTTAAATTGTAGAAGAAGCTGATTTTACGGTTTTTTTTTTTGGAAATACCGGCCAATTTAAGTAACATTCTGAACTAAATTACTAAAATAGGTACCTTGACCAAACAGACAAAATGCTGAAATTTAGAATATCTTCAATATTTGAAAAGTTATAGCATTTTGAACCATTTCGTGTATTTAAAGCTTATAAGTGAAAATTGTGTACTCTTATGTTTCATTCCTCATCAAAGGACATAATTTCTGAATAATGGCTTCTTTTTTTGATTTATTTATGTCCCTAGCTCGATTTCTACGTGGCGGTAGAACGATCCTTTCTTTTTCAGTTTTAACTTTTAAAAAAATCTATAGGATTAGCCCTATCGTAGTTCCTAGTGTAAGTTAAAGACTATTTTTCACGATTTACAGCGACTAACATCATTTCAGACACATAGGGACGTGGTTCGGCTTTATTTATTTTTACTTGGGTCGTATTGTCTATTCAGTCATAGAAATTATTTGATCTCATTTCTAAAACTATAACTTTTCCAGAGTTTGCTGCCTGCACAGCATCTTTGAAGTCTTTGAAAGTTCTATCTGGTGGTAACAACTGTACTCTGTATGAGTGTCCAGGTTCAAAATATTTAATTGCTATTTCTTCTACCGCGATTTCGGAGGAATTAACTACAAATACAAAGAACAGCTAAAAAATGCCCAATTTGTGTTTTGTGTAGAGCAATTATCCACACACAAAGTTTAGCAGCCCTATTTTCTAAAAAGAATGAGAAGAAAACACTCATGAGACCCGTTTTGTTTTACTTGCTATCCCTTTATGCCAAAGAACTGCAATATCATTGTTGAAACTGACTTCTGCGTCCGATCTCTACATTTTCCTTGAATTTTCTGCCTTCTTATATGCACAGTAAATTTCTTGCAAACGATATATTCTGGTTGCATATTGTCTTTTTTGTGTCCATGAAGATTGAATGGTGCACAGTTTTCACATTCCTCGTGGCCGAGTTTCCTGAAAGAGATATTTTTTGATTTAATTTCCTTTCTATACAAGTCATTGAGCACTTCAATGTGGGATTTTTGCTTAAGAAATCTCGATACATGAGAGTTGCAGTTATGTCGATCACATGACTCAAAAAAGGGGGGATTTCGGTTTGCACAGCTTGCCGTAATCGCACACGATTACAAAATGCAGTAAAATGCGACTTATGGCATTTTATTGCATTTTTTGTTATGAACATGGGGATCATCATCAACAGCCTTTTCATCCACTGATGGATTTCGGCATACCTCTCGCATATACCTATGCTGTGTTTCTTAGCTGTAATTTACACAGGTATATGATACTGCATTCTAAATTAGAAAATAATGAGCATTAATGAGAACCACACTAATAGTTTTCGCAGTTAATATAGAGGTACCGCATTTATCATTATGAATGATTGGTTACTGCATTTTTAAAAGTATTTGATGACGTTTCACTGCCTCATTGAGATACTACAACTTTTTTCTCTATCTTTGGCAAAAAAGATTTTTTTTTGATAAACAAAATATAACAAATGTAAAAAGTTACCTAGCATCTGATTCAACAAAAATCTCAAAATGAATAAAAATCGACTTTACTGCGTTTTTCGATATGACGGCAGTATAATAATCGATAACAATGTTATAATCACAACTGCAAATACATATTTTTCTAGTATTTTCAGTAGTGCAGAAAAAAACGATACTGCATAGAGTTTTATTTTCAAAAAAATACATTTTTCTTTAAGTTTTAACGAAACGACGTAAGGTTTAAGCCCACCACTCACTATTCGGGTCGATTCGCTAATTCAATTTACATGTATGAACGCATTGGCGAATCAACGAATATTTCATCCACATTATGCACCAATTTTTATTTAATTCGTTCACATGGATTTCATACGTTTCAATGTTTGACAAAACACAAAAAACAAAAGATTGGACGCGGACGTATGGTTCGTTGACGTTAAAGCCAACTTACTTATTCGCCCCAAAGCCGGAATTGCCTCAGAACGAATGGCACGGAGCACAGTGGAACGAGCTTATGGCAGCCGCTGGACATTTTCTTTTATGTTTATAACTTTGGTTATATTTGTGTAATTAAAATAACTTTTTACCAGTTATATAGATAATTAAGGAAAATTTTTGGATTGTAATTTTTACAAAATACATATTAGGTACATCAAATATTAAATTAAAATTAGTAAACACAACACAATACCAAAAACCTATGTTACCAATAAATTATGTTCTATATAATATACAGTGGGGCGCAAGATGTGTGCCACATATACCACACTTTTTATTTTTGTTTTCTTAAAAAAATGTATTCTTGATAAAATTAGTGTACCAAAATATACTGTATTTATTAGTCATAGGAAGTTTTAATAAAAGTCAAAAGATATACACGGTAGGCAAAACAAATATAAAGACTGTACAAAAATAAAATACCCTTAACTTTAAAAATATAGCAAAATACTACAGAAAAAGACGAGAATAAAAACCTATACTTATTTATAAAATAGTTGCGCTTATTCCAAAAAAGAAAATTTTTTTCAATAAATTTAAAACATTGAAATAAAAACATCAAAATACTAATATTCTGGACTGAATTTCAAATTTTTCTGTAGGCATGCTAAACTGATTAGCCATTGAACTTTCTATAAAAAATATATTCATACTTCTGAAGATTAATTAAATCGCTTGCAACAAAATTATTTTTATTATTAAAAATCTAGATAAGTAACATTAATTTTAGTCTTAAAATAAAATAATAAGGGGATATTGAAAATGTATTGATTTTTTCTTCAAACTTTACTGAAAAATATTAATATATGTTGTATACTTCTTAGACCACACTGTATACAAAGTATACATCATATAGATAGATAAATTCCAAGATGATTTGTAATATATAATCGATTTTAATTATTGTTTTCTGGTTATTAGCAGTTAATAAGGGGGATATTCAAAATTTACTGTCTTTTTTCTTCAAACTTTACTGAAAAAGACTAACATATGTTTTATACTTCTTGGACCACACTGTATACAGGGTATATGTTATATAGGTAAATAAATTCCGAGATGATTTGTAACATACATTCGATTTTAGTTATTGTTTTCTGGTTATTAAAGTTTGATAATAATTGGAGTTTACATAAGTCAATTGCCTTAATTCAGAAAAGTGAAAATAAGAATTGCGATAGGTAAAAAGAAAAGAAAAAACAGAGTATTTAAAACAATATCCTGAGGAGCATTTAAACATACATTTTTTTAATTTTTAAATTTAAAAATAGATCTATAAATGTTTGTTTTTAATTTTAATAAAGTGCACATAGAACATGCCCAAAAAGTAAAAAAGTTTTGTTCAGAATCAGAAGTTATGTCAAAGGAGTAAGCTTTTCACATAACTTTTTTATTTTTTTTATTTTTAGACATCTTATGAATTTAAAATAAAATCTAACACTTTCAGAAAGACTTGTCTTTTATGCACTAATTTTTATAAAGAATATTTTTTTTTGAAAAACCGAGTACTTAAATATTTAATTTAAAAAAAAGTTGATGACCCATTGAAGACAAAACGTCGTATTCGAAACTAGGTACCACCATTGCATAGAGCGAAAAAGTTGACAATGCAAAAGTGTAATTTAATTTGAAATTCGTTTTTAAATAAGCCCAGGAAAAAAATAAAACAATTTTTCAAATTTTCGGATTTTTTCGGATATCTCCGGAAATACTCGGAATTTTAAAACTTTCTAAAAGGTATATTGTTCGGCATCTACATGAGCTACTGTTCGAATCAAAGTTTTAAATTTGCATTTCTAACTGTAAAAAGGCTGTCATAAGTTACCTTCATATGTAACATGTATCGCCAGATAATAAGAAGTTGCATTTAAAATAAATGGGTAATTTCAAAAAAGTCAATTTTTTATAAATTGGAGCACTTTCGAGCAAACTTTGAAAACACTTGTACAAAGTAGACGTGTTCTTCCACGGAATGTAGTTAAGGCTGCTTTAAGACTTTCCAACATTTTAAGATGTCTAAATTCATTTTGACCTCTTTAAAAATTAGCAAAAAATTTTCAGTGACAGCGACACCTATGGTGAAATAGGAAAACCAAAAAACTGGCCCTATGTTATAGGAAAAAGTTCAAATATATCCTAGAAATTTAAAAGATTACTTAAATTATTCCTTTTACTAAGTACACCTTCAAGCAAATGTAACCTGGAAACACGAATTTCAATGCACTTTAAAACACGAAAGTTTGGGTGAGTGTTATTAAGTAGCTAAGTAATTATTTTTTAAGAACGATGCAAACTGTTGTGTAACTATCGCACAATAAGAAACTACCAAAACGTTTACCATATTCACACTTTTATTTGTTCTCAAAAGTCTAGCAGTTTACATGGGGTCGTTCCACCGTAAGATGAACCTGACCATCCACACTATGCGGAAGAATCAAGGAATCGAAGAATCAACGAATAGTGAGTAGCGGATTTTACAGATGAGAATGAGAATAAAATATAGAGTAAAGTGAAATTGAAATTTTCATTTTGTTACCATAGGGGGGTGAAAAGTATTTTTCTTTGGGATAAAAGAAATGGATTGTATTTTTCCAATTTTCATAATATCTCTTTAACTCAATGTGGTGTTGCCAAATTTTTAGGTAATCAGCTTTAATTTAAAAAAATACATTTCAACCTCGGCCATGTGAGAGCTGCTGGCGAAACCATAAAAAAGGTGTCTTCAGTATTAAAAATATTTTGCACCGGAAATAGTTTTCTAAACTGAAAATGTAATTACTTGCATGTCAAGCATGAAAACACTAATCAAATACACGAGTCACATTAAAATGTATAGGTGTTAACTTCCCACGGCAGTAAAACCAACTAAAACCGTAGTTTTGCTAAATTTTTTAGCATACTTGAAATCTCTAATGACCATTTTACCGGCACAATTGCATTTTTAGCCAACAACAAACAAACAAAACTATCTAAAATTTGAACTAAACATTTCTTGATGTAATCAAACCCATTTAATGTTCTGAGTGGAAGCGTGATGCTCGCCTTACATGGATGCTATCTTTGTCACATTTGCCCCTGACATACTTTAGAATACTTTGGCAATGGTCCGGTCTCTTCCAGTTACGTAATAGAGAATGCATTCAGGCAATGTTATCACGTACGACAATATTGCCCATCTCGTCTTATTTCTCGAATGTCTGTGATGAGTTCCGAATTGTATGAAATTTACCAGATATGCACCTGCTAGTATAAAATGTACTGTTGCGTTCGGCTGTCACCGTAGTTTGAATCTGACGTATAAATATTTTGAGAACTCAATTGGGTAGCAGCACCCTATTGGGTAGCAGCACTCCGTCTGGTAGCAATTCGAAAAAACGTTGTAGGCACAAATAATTTTTGAGCACGGAATCATACATTATGCATGCAGTGGCGTACTGATAACGTTGGGGGCCTGGTTCAAGAATTAAATTTAGAGCCCTCAATTCAGAAAGGGGGGGGTGTCATATACATAGGGGAGACCGGGTCTGGTTGTCACACTTTAGACATATGTCTATTTTTTAGGATCTTGTTATAATACAAACACTTATGTGTATATGTCTTTTGAAAGTACATTTATTCACCACAGTCAAATTACTAACTACTACGCAATTTACCTTGCAAAAAATTAAATAAATGTAATATAATTTTGTGACAACCAACACCTTCTTCGGACTGGTTGTCACAGCACATGGGGTAAGTTGTCACATACGTGTTTTAGACTAATTATAAACAAAAAAACATTATCGGTATTCAAAAATATGTATTTAAGAAAAGTAACATATATATTATCGCAAATCAGGGAATATTAGTGTGAATTTTCAAGTAATATAAAATATTCTTTTACAAAGTTAAAACAAAATAAAATAATCCTATAAACAAAGTAATACCGCCTTCTTATTACGAATAGCTAAATAAAAAACAAGTTCTTGACATTCTAAAAATGAGGAATTAGTCGGAGTCATCAGAATCACAATTGTGACACAAATATGTCGGAAATCCTGGTGTACAAGCTTCGTGTGCCCATAGCTTGCACTGATGGCATTGAATCCAAACCTCTTTTGGTCTACTTTCAGAATAGGGGTTTAAACATACAATGCAATAGTCTTCTTCTGTTTTTTCCTTTTCATCATCCACACTAACTTTTCTTTTTTTCTTATTTTTTTTTGTATTGTCAGCTAAAATTGATTTTTTAACAGTATTTGCCTTTTGCTTTCTTTTCTTTAATTCCTGTACCAGTTTCTTTTGTTCTATAAGTAGTTTTTCTGGCGTATCTGTTAGAATTGCGGACTTGCATCTTCTTTTTTCCGTAGTTGCCCTTTTTCTAGGAGGAGCTCTTGGCAATGGACGAACAGTATATGGAGATATTTGCTGTTGGCTGCTTCCTGGTTGAGGTTGGGGACTACAAGAATCGTCCATATATACTACTTCGTTTTTATCACTTTGTTTGCTATTTTTGTCGTCATTATTTGTTTCGGATAAAGTAGAGTTGGAAGGACCCGGGTTCGGTTGCAATTCTACAGAATCATTTTCTTCTAAAGGGAAATATGCTTGCATCTCTGTTTCTGCAGGCGCTAGTCTATCAGTGACATACGAGGCAAGGAATTCGTGATCACCAAAAATATGCCTATTAAACGGGCATATGCCGCAAGCTCTGAATCCGGCCTGAATATTTACAGGAGTGAACGCAAGTGGAAATGATTTTGCAATGATACCAGGTATATTGTAAATTGTAAGAGGAGAACCTGGGTTGTTGATTATCCACTGGTCTATCTCAACGTTAACATATTTAACGGACCAAAAACTGCTCGGTCCAACGGCTGCAGCCTGTGTGTGCAGTGTGGAGGGAATGATAACATGTGTATTTCATTGGCTTTGGCATAATTCAATCCGTCAATAGACAGGTGCGATCCATGGTTATCCAACAACAATAAACACGCTTTTTCCTTAGTAGATTTTACATGTGAGTGGAAATGCTTTAAAAACTTAACAAAGATTTCTTCAGTCATCCACCCTGAAGAGTGGCTTGCTCCTTGACATCCAGCTGGCCCATCTCGTATAAAATGCTCTTTAAAATGTACACGAAGAAAAACAAAAAAAGGAGGGACCGAATTTCCTATTCCAGATATTGAAGCTGCGACTGTCACTAAAGACCCACGTTGTTTGAGCCCTCACCTAGCTATAACCCTGTTCGGCCTTTGAACAGTTGTTACGCCAGTTTCATCCATATTCCAAATATCATTTGACTGTAGATTATACCGTGTAATAACAATTTGTAAGTTATCGAAAAATAAATTAACATTATATTTATTAAAACTGCTTGCACGGGCCATGCTTGTTGCTTCTGGCGTTCTAATTGATAACTTATTATGTCGTTTCATAAACGATGTAAACCATTCGGCACCGGCTTGCCCATTTTCTTCCCATGTTTTTGGCACATCAAGGTTATTATTTTTAGCGAGATTATATGCCAACTTCCGGACTTCTTTTGGACTTAATCCATAATAAATGCTGGAGGCCTCCAAAAGATAGTTTTCCAATTCATGTTCAAGTTCGTCTGAAAATATTGGCTGGTTTTTCCAATATCCGATGGGTATACTTGGCGTAGTAACAGTACTGTATACATCATTATCATTAATTTTTTTGCAATATCGAGCTAACGTTCTATAATTGATATCAAAATCTTTGGCTAGTTGCCTAACCACGATTAATCTTTTTTGTGAATTTACGTGGCATTGTTTTGAATATCTGTAAAAAAAACAAAAGAAGTTACATCGGTGGGTATGGTTGTTACATGTGACAAGCAGCCCCAGATGCAATGTGACAAACAACCCCAAACTGAGCACGCACATGTTCTTACGATTTTAATCTAAAAAATCAAAGTTTAATTTCCAACAGGCGAGGCAATTTAAGATATCAGGTCTATTTGTCCATGACAAAGCAAAAGGTAACAAAAAAAAAACGCTTAAAAGACTTACTGTATAAAAATTATGGTTCGATTTTTTTACTATTGCGAGCGGAAAATTTTGATCGTACAATCACTCGCTACCATTAACTGCAGTAAACTGAATTCCAGTATGAATAATGGCGCGTAATAATCGCACCACTACGGTGTTGCCATGATTTCCGGCTTTTCATAGTTTGTGATTAATTTGATTTGTGACAACCAACCCTTGTGACAACCAGACCCGGTGTCCCCTACATACAAAATTGTGTGTATGTTTTATTAAAAACAAAAAAATCGATAATGTAGTATGTTTCAAACATGTCTTTTGTGTGCTTTGCTACTTTTTCTTGGTTAATTTTTTACAAACTTATCTTCTTGTCAGGCTATTTTAATAAAAATTGAAATTGTTAATTCATGAAGTACAGGCATATAGCGTTTTAGCAAGTCACAAATATGTAAGTAGTAAATAATAATAATTAATTCTAAAATAATTACAACAAACAACAAACTAAAATAATTAACTTAGGATTATATAAAATTTGGTACATAACATTAACATTAAAATATTATACATAAACAACAATACTTAGTCCAAAAACAACGAAAACCTTTCAAAGAGGAGGTGCTTTTCTGGGTTTAGATAAGTTCACTGAATTTGTAGAGCAGGTATTCGGATTCACTTTAGAATTGCGTTTTCTTTAAAAACAATTTTTGTTTTTGTTTTTAAGCGACTAGTTCAATTTATTGAGTTGTGTTCTAATATTGTGAATAGATAGATTATTTTTTGAACTGGTTTCATGATAATGTAGGTCTCTGTTTTTATGACAGCTGAGGTTAAAGTAAAGACCGATTATATTTCGAATAGACAGGTCATCAAGTACAAACAAATTAACGCACAATAACTACTCGTGTCTTAGTTTGGTATTGCCAGAAGCATCTACTTATTTAGAAATAACATAGATACAAAAATTATATATAATATTAAAATTAAGTATTGTGCGAGGCCGACAGCATCGGCCCTGGGCGTTGTGCTACGCGAGAATCTCTTGATAGATCTCAACTATACGGAATACAATATAAAGCTAGGATCCATTTAGGGGTTAATATATTTTCCAATGGATGAATCGTCTGTTCGAAGTATTATTTGTCTTGATAAAGAGACAAAGCTGCTTTAAAGCATTCTAAGCATCTCAGCCCTGCAAACACACTCACACATTTTCTTTGTGCAGTAAATACTTTATTTATCTATATATTTATTTAATTATTAACGGATAACTCTTTTTATGTGGTATTGAGACTTCAACAAATAAACAGACTGCCATGTGGAATATCAACAAATCTCAGTCAAGTTCTAATCGTTCATCAAATTGTCAAACTAACAACCTCAATGCTGAAATGTTTAACAACTTTTTTGTAAATGTAGCGGAAAACCTAGTAGATAAATTGCCACTTCCCAATAATTCTTTTTATAAATATTTGGAGGGCAGATTTAACCTTAACGCTGAGTCTCTTAAATTTGCCCCCGTAACATATAATATGGTGTGAGACAAAACATCTTTAAGAAATAGCAAAAGCAAGGATTGTTTAAAAAATATAATTATCTACCCATTGACCAACCTCATAAACAGTTGTATTTCAGAGAACATTTTTCCAACTGCTTTGAAAGTGGCTAAGGCTATACCCATTTATAAAAATAAAGGCTCAGTTGATGATGAATCAAACTATCGTCCAATATCCTTACTGCCAAATTTTTAAATCACTTTTAAAGGATCAAATATATTAATATTTTGAGATTAACATGCTGTTCACACAGCAACAGTTTGGATTCAGAAACAATAAATCAACAACCCTGGCTATAAACAGCCTAATTGTCTGTGTTTCTGACGGAATGGAGAAGGGACTGGATACCTATGCCTCTTTCTTTGATTTGACAAAGGCATTTGATTGCATATCTTTTGATATAGTTTTACAAAAACTAGTATTTTATAATTTTTTTTCTGATAGTGTGGCTCTTATTAAATCCCATTTATCCGAGCGGGTACAATATGTACTATGCAACAAAAATATTTTCAGTTACAGCTTGTACGATATTGGGTGCCCCAGGGATCATTTTTGGATCCCTTATTATTTCTTATATATATATTAATGATCTGCCAAGATATGCCCTAGATTCAAATTTAATTTTGTTTGCTGATGACACAACCAGCTTACAACAGTATCATTCTGCACAATCACTTCAAAATATCACCTCTGTTGCTCATTTGAGAATTCGAGATTGGTTTTTAGCTAATAGGCTTAGCCCTAATGATGACAAGACACCAAATCTTAACTTTACATTGAGAAATACTAGCCCAAATCTACCTCTCAACGACTCTGTCAAATTTCTTGGAGTATACCTTGACTCAGGTTTAACTTGGGTGAGTCATGTTGAGAAACTTGCGTCAAAGTTGTCAAAAATTACATACCTTATTAGAAGATTATCTGAGAATGTCTCAATAAACACTCTGATGACAGCATATCATGGCTATTTCTCTTCCAGCATGCCGTATGCAATATTGAACTGGGGCCACTCAGCACATGCAAAAAAATATTTGGGTTGCAGAGAAGATGTGTGCGTATAATAGCTGGTCTGCGCTTCCGTGACTGCTGTCGCCATTGCTTTTCAGAGCTACACATACCTACATTGCCGTGTGTCTTTGTGTTTCGCTGTTTGACATACATCAAACAGAATGAAAAAAACTTTACAACACATAGTTCTGTACATTCCTATTCCACCCGTAACAATGCTAATATTGTACCTGGTTTCCTCTGACTTGGGAGAACTCGGGGTGCTGACTATTATATTGCTTAATTGTATAATGTTCTCGCTTTGAACATCAGCCACATACAGAAAAAAATGTTTTTTGGAAGAGTCAAAGATTATTTGAAAGCCAAATAATTTTACTCTTTTGTGGAATATCTCCATAATAACTCTGATGACCTCGTTTAGTTCCAGGAATTCTATAATTGTTAGTATTATTTTTGTTGTTTTCTTGCACCGAGTTTGTTTAATTTGTCTGTATTATGCGGTTGTACATGTTATATTGTGATCTTTGTATTGTACTTTTTTCTTATTGTAGTAATTGTTTTATATTTTATAATTACTTTTTTATACTTTATAATTATACTTTCATCTTTGACGTGTAAAAACACTTTAGTGTAACTATTACCAATAAAAGTCTTTGTCTTTGTCTATAACAAAAATATATACAAAATTACACTTAAATTACCTTAAGGATACATAAAATAATCAAAATAAAAAGCAAACACAGGCTGATAGAAAAAATGAACAACGAACAGGAACGAGAGATCCAGCTTTTGGGAGTGTCTCCAACATAGACTAGCATAGTTAAGATGTGTGTGTCTATATCCATAATATTACCAATTATAATCACACTATGAGTTACACAGTTTCGAGTCACAGCAAGATATTTTCTATATTCTTTTTGTAAATTAAGTAGTGTGTTCCTCATACGTTAATTTCATATCTAGATACATACCAAGAAATTTGACACGTTGAGTAAATTTTTAGTGGACTTAAAAACAAATTTAAGCTTAAATTTTTCATTCACTTGTGTTCAGTTTATCCGAAACAAACACTTTTGTACATCATTGAACGTCGGCCGGACACTAAGATCCAATGTCTTTCAGAAGTCAGACTTATTGAAGACTGTTGTCTGAATGCCTGAAGTACATTTAGGAATGTCATCAATGTAGGTACAAAAAAAAAATAGATGTCATAAACTTGAACCTTGAGGAACTCCATCCTAAATTTCTTTGCGGAAATTTCAACATTAAATGACATAATATATATAAATATGATTTTATAAGATTTAAACTGCACATACAAAGGGATGACAACTTTCTCTGCCTCATGTTGTTTCGCATTCTGAAAATGACCTTTTGGTAGTTACAACATTAACTGGTATAGCCAAAAAAGGCAAGCTATAATGACTTCCAAAAACCACTTATAGCAGAATAGTTGTGTATAACTATTTATATCTTTAAAACATCCTCGAAAACCATAAAGGAATTCAATAAGTTATATAAAAACGTGATATTTTTTAGACAGTTTCAATGCTATAAAGTCTTGTGGGCCCTTTGGCATGCATGCCTTGATCCTACAGAACCCACGAAACCCCGCTGGTTACGCCCGTGCATGAATTCACTTTAATTTGGCACAAACTAGCACCATCAAGCTAACAAAACAGCACTGTTTTGAACGTTAAATCAAGAAAATATTCTAAAGAATATGTAAATTTAAGATTTACGACAACTAAAGTCAATGGCAAAGAAAAGGTTTTGTATGTGATCTGTTCTGAAATTTTTTGTAACTGTCTTCTCGCTGACCATAAATCATCCTTTAGAAAAAAACAATTTCATTAAAAGTAGAATCTGGACTTATTTTATTCATAGACTAAGGTTGATGTTATCTTTAAATGTGAAGGGAAAGCTACACTATCAATTTTGATTTTTCATTCAGAATGTATATCCCGAATAACAAATGTACATAAGCTTAAGGCATATAAATTATAAATGGAGCCGAAAAAAAGTTCGATTTGGTAAAGAAACACGTCTCTGTTTATGTATTTTTTGTTGTTATATGTAATCCTGATTGATTATATTATGTAATTTGGGTCAGTATGTAATACTTGTTCCGGACGAATTATTTCAGCCTTTCTAGGCTTTCTCATTTTTTTGCAATAGATTGTGATTTACTATTAAAGTCTAATAGAAATAGTTATATTTTTTTGCAATAGATTGTGATTTACTATTAAAGTCTAATAGAAATAGTTAGCGTCAGACTGATGGAGAAGAGTCTCTTCGGCCATTTATACCCGGTTGAGCCATAGTTTTGTCCTTACAAATATTTAGTTACAATTCTGGGAAACAATAAGTAGGATTCTATAATTATTCAGGCAGTGTAAAGGATCGAATAAAGACACTTGGGGGAGGAGGGAAGAAAGAGGAACAAGGCTATGGAAAAAAAATAACAAATTAATATGAAGACTGATTTTTTAATATAGCTGGCTATTAGTGTCCACACACGTTTATTTATTTGAAGGTTTAGTAAGAATTAAGTTAATAAAAAATTCTTAAAAGATTGTGTGTTATTAGTTTTTATCCCTCTTAGATCATGAGGATACATTTTGGGCTACTAATATATAAATTTATTAGGCATAAAAAATCGCGAAGCTCTAGTCCTAATACTAGTCATACATAGTAATAGTAAGATAAACTACCTACTACATTTCTGCTTCGTTAGCATCATTTTTTCCTGTATTACATTGTAATATCTGTAGCCCAAACTTTATTGCCAAATAATTATATATCTGAGCTGAAATTATTCTTTAAAGGCGTAATTTCAATTTTCCTAAATAGATGGCTTACAAATAGTCAAAATTATAATTTGCACTCTTAAATACCCGCCCAGCCACCTCAATACATGACAAAATTTGTCTGATATATTGACGCTGCCATTTTAAATTTTAACGTGTTGACTAAAAATTTATAATTTGTGCTCTTTTAAACACCTTCATATACAGGTTTTTAGTTTAATGGGATCATATACAGCGTGTAACAAAAGTAAGGAAATGGCGAAATATCTCAGATACTGCTTACCTTAATCTAATAAAAATATGTACACTTAAGTATGAAGTTATGCCGGGTCCAGTGCTCAACCTTTTTTCAATAGAACACCTTATAATATATAACTTTTTTAAAATCTGCGTAAAATTCTCAATAATTTTTATTAAGAGCACTTTTTGTTTTTGCGAAAATAATGGTGTAATATCTATAATTTAATATATATGTTTGACAATGTCAGTTTTGGTGATTTACAAAAATTGATCATTTAACTGAAACCTAAAGAATTAAATTTAAATTATACTGGGTTATGGGAATAGAATGCGAAATCTGGAAGATATTTGTAACAGTTTCAATGACAAATATCCTAACAGAAATCCAATAACTAAATCTAGCGTAGGTAAAATTAACAAAAAATTTCGTGAAATTGGGTAAAAGATGCTGTAAGTTATGGCAGATCGAAATGCATAATAGGCCAAATAATGTGGGAAAATATTTATTGTTTTAAAATAATACCAGCCTCTTCGATCCATCTACATTCGAATTATGTCCGCTCCTTTAAATCCCCGAGGTTATTGGGCTTAGTTTTATACACGACATTCTTAAGGTGTCACCAAAAAAAGTAGTCGAGGGGGTCAAGTCTGGAGACCGAGGTCGCCACTCTATTGTACCTCTACGTCCAATCTATCTTTCAATAAAAAACATTGTCTAAATATTCCTGAACATACTGAGCAAAATGCAGTGGAGCACCATCCTGCTGAAATCTTATTTCATCATTTGCTGCATCATTACCTAAAAAATCAAGTTTAAATACTTAATACAGCAGGTACAGTAAGGAACTTTCGGTTATTCGGACATAGTTCTGCAATAGCTGGGACAATTTGTGTCCTTAAAACATTTATCAACAGAAAAAATAATTTGACTGGCAAAATTTGGATTGGTATTGCAATATTCCATCATGATTTCACAAAATGTCAAGCGCTTATCGTGATCATCCTTAAGAGGTCTTGCACTAAAATTATTTTGTATGAATGAAGCTTTTCGGGTTTCAGAAGTCGGTCTACGGACATGTGTGAGACGTCATTTTATTTTCCTAATGTTCTGGTAGAAGCTGCGGATTTTCTTCTAAAATGATTAAAACATTCAAAACCTCATCACCATCTGTTGCGCTTTTAGATCTGCTACAACGTACAGCAGCTTTCCAGTTTCACGAAATTGTTTGGTAATTTCACTTACGGTAGACTTAGTTATTGGATTTCTATTAGGGTATTTATCATTAAACATGTTGCAAACATCTTGCGGATTTCGCGTTTTATTCCCATAACCCAGTATAACCAAAATTTTCATTTTTTGGGATTCAGTTAGACGATCAATTTTTGTAAATCAACAAAACTGACAAGGTAATCTTTTGTATGCAGGTATTTTAATAAAAGGTAATACATTAAATTATATATATTAGACCTCTATTTTTGAAAAAAACTGTTGACTTTTATAAAAAGCGCTCTGAATAAGTATTGAGAATTTTACGCAGATTTTAAAAAAGTGTTATAATAAGGGGGGTTCCCTTAAAAAATAATGTTCCTTTTATAACAGAAAAACAGTAAACTTGGCAGCGATGTAGAATTCAGATAAGCGTACCTGAGATATTTCCCGGTTTCCTTGCTTTTGCTACACGCTGTATAGCAATATGTGTCAGCCGTATTGGAGTCATCATCTTGAATTTTTTATACAGTGTTTGCAAAAAGTCCCTGACCGGGCAATTGTTGCCTGAGCTAGCTGAGGCAGGAAAAGAAGTTTATGATAAAATGTATACACCTCTCAATATTGTTTTAGAAAATTTTGTACATGTGGATTGAAATGAGGAGGGGCTCCATCTTCCTAAAACCACGTGTTATGGTAATTTGGTTCAACAATATTTTCAATTGACGAAACTATTTGATGTCGTATTAGTACAGATTATTTTTAGCTGCTAAACTGCCTTCAATAAAAGATGGTCTTATAACAATATTGTCTAAAATGTCTAAAATTAACTCTCTGCGGGTGTTGGGTATGATTTTTACGCATCCAATGTAGTTTTCAGTGATTTTTTCAGATTTGGTAAAGTTGTGGTACGAATTCAAGACAGCGGTACAAAACTGCGGCCAAATAAAATCAAAGTAAAAAAAATCTTATATATCTTAAATATCTTATCTTATATTAATTGACTTTAAATTTGGCAGAAAAGTTAATTGTGATATAGGGTTTAACTGGTACGAATTGAACATGCCGCACATATGGACAAATAGCTATATTAGGTTGCCAATAATAGTTTTAGCAATATACTCAAAAACATTTTTAATGCTCGTAACACGATATGCAATAGTCGGTCTTTATCATCCCGAATTATTTCTTTTATTAACATATCCTAGGAGGCTGTGCGTAAAAACAAAGTTCGCCTGTAAACGAAGACATCTTTTGTGTTAAATAGCGTTTCAAATTTTATCGGAATAATTACGTTTTTTTATTGTTGTGTTATTTGAATTTAAAAACCTTCATTATGGGGATTAAAACATCAGGTATGTACCTTAATATTCTAGTGTTAGTTTTTCTCTACATTCGTAAAATTTGTAAAAATAAAATACCTTTCATAAGACCACTCTTTTGATTTCGAAAATTCGATACAAATTCACATAGCAACGATTTCAAAAGAAGTTCTATTGACTACAACTGTTATTCTTTAATAACATAAAAGTTAATGCCTTAACAATCAATTTGAGACCAAAAACAGCTCCCCATGTCTCCCTCATTGCTGATTACATATTATTTTTTCCAGGTAGTCCCAATGAACCCTCTACACGACGATTACACGAGGTAAATATAAAACGAAGCGAACTATTTTTGGTGTTGAAAAATAAATGGACAAGTTCAGCATAAGTGAAATATCTGAAAGTGATCCTACGCAGTTGAAAAACGTTGTGAAGGTGTTTGTTAGGAAACTCTTATCTAAGTGGAGTGAATGTAAATACATGTACGAGAGATTTTGTGAAAAAAATGAGCCATGGCTAGATACAGAGCTAAAACTGTGTATAGACGTTTTACCACAACATCCAACAAAGTCTAGGCAATTTGGTTTTTCAAAGAAGCCAGAAAGGCCAAAAAAGTTCTTCGACGACAGTTCTAGCCGCAGTAAACGATGAAGCGTTGTATCATTGGTCACGGATCACCCCCTGAAAAAATATATTTTGCTGCGGAATCAAGCCTAATAAAAGCAGGCAAAAGAACAGCAGCGCAGGTTGTAAAACTTGCCGTAAACAGCACTCCAAAGCGATTAAAAAAACGAAAGCAATTCATGATGGATCTTCCTTTGATAAAGTTACATCATATAGTCCTAATGAAGTCTTAGGTGTTATGATAGGCTTGAACCTAACTAAGGTGGGATACATAATATGAGACTTGGAGCTAAGAAAAGAGGTGCTGATATTTATCCTTCTTATCATGTTGTTACCAGTGCCAAGTTAAGATGTTATCCACCAAATGTTCAAGTTTCAGAAAATGGGGCAGATGTACCAGTGCAAGACTTACTTCAAATATAATTTTATGTACTATTGTGCCCCTCGAAGTATCTGTATGTGAAGGAGCAAATAGGAAAATATTTTGGAAGAACATGAGCCCATCGTCTATCAAGTACTGCCGACCAATGTCGTTTAAATTAAAAAAAGAATCACACGACAATGTAAAAGAAGAATTCAATATAGTGCAAAATCAAATTTCACAACTTTTACCCATAATTGTTTTTATAGGCACTAAAGAGATGAACATTCGTGCACACTTCTATATGCACAATATTAGATGGTAAAACTATTAACATGTTAACAGATACCTTAAGTACTCAGTCATGTAATGTTTGCAAAGCTAGTTCTAAAGATATGAACGACTTAGAAAAAGTGCAAAAAAGAATTTGTGATACAAGCACATACAAATATGGTATTTCCGTATTACATGTCTATCTCAGATGTTACGAATATTTATTACATATTGCATATAATCTTGAGATTCAAAGCTGGCAGGCTAGAGGAATAGAGGCCAAAGAGAAGGTGAACGAAAGAAAGAAGAAAATAATTAATGATTTTTACTCAAAAATGGGTCTTGTCGTCGATCAACCAAAGCAAGGCGGAGGCAACAGTAATGACGGGAATACCGCCAAAAAATTTTTCAAAAATTCGGCTTTAGTCGCCTAGATAACTGGAATTGACAAAGAACTAATAAAACGCTATGTAAATGAACAGATTTTCAAAAAGTACTGCATAGAAACTGCTAAGAGAGCATTCTTTCATACATGCCTCTGACATCATTCAATAATTACCTGTACCTCCTGGTCAACTTTCAGAAGATGCTACTGAAGCTGGACATAGAAGTTACAAAATTCTCCGACAGTTTCACTCAACGAAAACCTCAAGGCTTGCAACTAATTCTGATATATTTAATTGGATGTTAATAGCCTCTGATCCCGTGATATCATCATCTAGAAAGTAAACCGGAAAAACTAAAATGACTTTTAATAAAGCAGTACTAAGCATGTTAAAAACGCCCGACTTTATCGCAATTATGGAACCGATCCGTAGTGGTGATGATGAAGACGAGGTCGATGATGCCGATAATATCGATAATGATAGTGATGATGAACAATCGGACAGTAATTAAAATGCCTTTTTAACTGCAACACTTATGTATTTATAAATACGATTAATTTTTATATACTGTTAAAAATAAAATTTGGTTACCTACCTATTATTCGATTGCTTTTTTTAATTCTCACAAACATGCGAAGTCAATGGCAAAAACTACATTTAATTTCTAAATTTTATTTAGGCGATTTTGACAAAATTGTATGAAAAAAAATTATAACTTTAAATATCGAATTATGGCCACCTAAATTCGCGATTTGTCCGTATGTGTGACGTAGCAAAATGGTGGTGTGCATTAATGTAAAAACTGCTTATTGACTTTATTTTACATTAAGCCCAAAAATCAAGTTTGTTTTAGCTAGAAAATAGTAAAATATTGGTAGAAATCCAATACGATTGAACAAAATGGTGCCAAATAGAAATGTTTTAAAAGACAGTATATATGTTACCAACTGAACTGAATGAATATGTTACATACTGAACTAAACTGGGTCACACTACATTATTCCTAATAAAAGGAAAAAAATCATAACGAGGGAAGCAAGCTCGGGGTAAAGGAAATTTACCGATTTGTAAACTATTTTTGTACAGTAACTTTTAAAGAACTATAGTTGAGCAGTCCCAAGTATACTCAAAAAATAACCAATATCATTTTAGAGTCCTTACAGAGGCCGAATCGTCGACTAATAAAAAAACCTGGTCCTTTAGTTTTTGTTTATTGACTTAATTCCAATCAAATATTCAAATTCATTTTTATATTTGAATAAGTTCTCTATATGCAAAACTTTTGCAAAAAATGTTTGCATGTTTTGACCATTTGCCTAATTGTCTCCCGACCAAACTTATTTTTAACCACACACAGGCTCGCAAATCCTGAATTAAAAAATGTATAAATCGGATCTGTTTTCGAATTCTCGGTATTGCAACATTATCTATTTATTGGATTCCCACATTTTGATACATAATTACGTCACTGCATGTGAATAATTTTCGATCTAAAAACAAATTTGATTCTATAAAATATTGCACAAGTTGCCGGTAATTTGATATTCATCGAGCCTCCATTGACTCGTCATCCAGGGCAGGAGGAATGTGCAGTTGATTAAACGCAATCCCATTTGTATCTAAATTATGCAGTCCTAACATATGGAAACTCAATTTCGAATCGTATTACGTCCTGATGGAGTTGTAGATGCCTGTTGCTTCAATAAGCCTAAATTAAATGATTATATTCTACATATAATGACCGAATACACAAAAAAAATTTTTGAGGAATAAATTAGGAATTACAAGAGCATATTGCCTGAATACACTAGGTATGGCTAACTTAAAAATCCAACATAGGCCCTATACGTAGATATCTAGGTACTCTATATTTAGAAACCAGGATAATCCAATAAAAAGCCTCCGCTCTTTCTCACAAAAGCACATTTTATTTGGATAATTATTAAGATGGATACCTTTTAATGAAATATCCTTCTTCAAAACAAATAAACGTAGAAAAGCTTATATTTTTAAATGGAAAATTTAAATAAACTTAGCACATAAATTATCGAATGGATTAAAAAGCACGTCAATTTCAAATGACTATATTTTCATTGTAAATAATTCAATCAAGATTATTTTTTTTTGAGAAAAGGTAATTTCTTTATCTTTTTAGAACGGTATATGTTTGAGGCATCCAGGTCTGTTATACAGGGGGGCAAAAAATATAAGACCGTATAAATTTTACTACATTTAAAGCTAATGTACAGGGTTTTCCCGTGTATTTTTCCACCCACCTAGAGAGTTTATTTGAATAGATACGGAAATGTCGTAAATATAAAAGTTGTTGGGTTTTTTATGAAGATTTAGAATATTATATCATTAGTGCGAAAATATTATTGGAAATGTCAAGTTTTGACAGGTTGTCAGTTTTTTTAAATAAACACCCTGTATATTAAATCATATTATTGAAGAACTTTTTTTTCTAATTTCAAATATATTTACTTTTAATATATTCTGTCAATTAGTTTTGGATATATAAGCGTTTAAACATTAAAGAAATGGTAAGGTAATTTGCGCTAAAACATAGTGAGCCATGGTCAAGATAATTGCAATGAACGACGCCTTTTCGACGTTTACCGGTCAAAAATATCTATTTACGAGCATTTTTGATATCTAATAGGTTGGACGATGGGTTACTCGAAAGAAGAGAAACTCGACATGATAGAATTATTTTATTTACATGGTAAAAATGCATTGATAGCTCGTAACGAATATCATGGACGGTTTCCAGATAGACCAACACCGACTCATAGCATAATATTAAACATCGTTAAGCAATTGAATGAAAGAAAAACACTTTATCTATTCAAATAAACTCTCTAGGTGGGTGGAAAAATATACGAGAAAACCCTGTACGTGAGATGAAATTTTTGTTTTATGAATTTCTGGGGTGCAGTTTACATGGAGGTACTTGCTTTACCAAAAATCCGGCCATGTGGTTGATGGTAAGAAAAAGATGACATTTTTTAGAAAATTATTTTTTTTTTTAATTACGGTGGGGGTGTAATGAAGTAATTACCCCCCATGAGGTAATTACCCCCCCTCCCCCACAGACCAGTCAACCATCATGTGTAATTTACATATTTCTACGTGAAACTTGGCTAGGAAAACTGTAGCATAACAGCGACCTGTCGGATTGGGTCTCTTGCGTACCGATAGAGAGAGTATTGATGTAAATATAAACAATGTAATTAATACATTTGCTGCAAGAAAAAAATTGGACGTTATTCTATAACTATTTATTAGAAGCTGTTTTTTTTTTACTTATGCCACAACAAGTATGATAAAAATATGGGCATTTATGTTGTTCTCATACCATTTATAATAAAATATATTCATAAACTTTTTTTTAAATTAACCTCCACCCAGAAAGGTTTCCCAAAATCGCCCTTGAGGCCAATGTGGTGTCAACTGGTGCCGCGTCCAAATATGGTGAAATACTAGTCTTATTTTTTTCCGTTTATTTCTTCAATAATAATTAGGTAGGTATCAACCTATATATAGCAGATCTAGGCTAGAGTATAAATTTAATAAATGAGAAAAAAATTTAATAAAACGCTCTACTCAGTCAATTTAATTTTTTGATATTTTAATGTATCTTGCCTCAAGAGGAAAGTAAAATAGATGAAAAAGTGAAAGCTACATACCAAACCAAAAAAGTATATTGTCCAGCAAGAACCACGATGCGGCCGGCCGACTTATAAAACAAATTGCAAATGATATTTTAAAATATTAACTCACCACATTTAAACTTGTAACATCGAGGATCGCACCTGCGGCCCCTGAGGAGCCGTCACTGGTATTTACTCTAGAACGGCCTTGTCCCGGTCTTCTCTCATTTGAGGTACTTCCTGTACCTTTTAAGAACTTCTGAGATAACTCCTTAAGTTTTGCCTAAAATTTGGCCTCTATGAGATTGGTAACAGGTAGTTTCAATGAAGCTCTTTAGAATCGTATCGATTTTGTTTGCCTCCCTGTATTTTAAGTCACCTGTACCTACTTATTGTCACAACTGAGCATGCAACTTACCAGTTTGATGTTTATCAGTTTTGTCATAGTGATTTTAAGGGGAACTTAGTTTTTAATTTACATTTACGTTTCTCAAAATCTTGTTTTCATAAGAAAAAAAAAAACAAAAAAATTAACCCTAACAGAAACTTGACACCCGAGGATTGCGCTTACGCAAGAGGACTTTCTGAGCAGGGCTGTTCCCAATTTCATATTGAGCAAGTTTTGGGCAAAACTCAGGGAGCAATTTCAAAAGTTCTTAAAAGGTACAGTAAAACTGGATCCAATCAAAGAAGACCAGGACAAGGCTTTCCTGGAGTATGCACGTCCAACGAAGATTATTTCCTGTGGGTGCAGTGCTTAAGGAAGCGATTTGATACGAATTCAAAGCTAAAAGCTGAATTTGTTGCTGCTCATGGAAGGCAAATTAGTCTACAAACAATACGGAACAGATTACGGGAAGCTGGAAGTTAAAAGCAAATCACTGAAGGGCATGCTTAGAATTCACCAACGACAGAAAAATTAAAGTTTACAGACGACCATGGGAGAGGGTATACCCAGTGTAATTTTAAGGGAACTGTAAGCTACGGAGGTTCATTTGAATGCTGAAGGCAAAAACGGACATGATATTTGTAGCACATTTGACGGTTGACCGATACATTACGGATATTTTATAGGTCCACGTTTTGCCTTTTGCTCCCGCCATTACAAACTTATTTTCATGCATGACAATGCACGTTCACATACGGCATAATTTGTAAAAGAGTATCTGGCAGACTCTGAAATGTTCGGTATGGATTGGCCAGCCTGAAGCTTTGATATTAACACCATTGAGCATGTATAAGACCACATGGGAAGACAGGTTCGGGAAGAAGTGAATCCCCCGCAAAATCTACAGGAACTCCTGTTGGCACTCAATCGAATTTGGCAAAACGTAAACCAACAATTTATCCGCAATTTACTTTTAAGCTTGCCCAAATAGATGCTTGCATAATAATCATAGGGGTGGAAATACCAGGTACTGAAAATCTTTATGTATTGTATTTATTTAGTGTAACTAATTTTGTAATTAATCCTGAATAAACAATAGACTATATTGTTTGTCTTTTTTGCTACATAAATAATGCATTTTTAAATTGTAGTAAATTATCCATTATTCACAAAGAGACCTATTTCTAAAATAAACAGCAAACAGACGCTAAGTCTCGGTTTCAATCAAAGTTTGTAATAAAATAAAACTGGTTACACGTGTTTCGCCCGGTCGGGCATCATCAGACCTATCAGAAAAAATTTATCCTAATTACTGACTAAAATCCTTTAAAATAAATAAATAAATAGTACCTTTGAAATTAAACAACACGTCACACATACAACGTTAAAACAGTAAACAAACAATCACATTACATAGTTCGACGGATACCGAAAAAGGTTGAAAAGAAATGTGGTCAAATGTACGTATAAAAACTTCTTATACTTAAATTATAAATAAATAAGGTAGTAGTAAAATAAGAAAAAATAAAAAAAAAAGAGGTGTACAAGTGGTGAGATATGAACCCGTATCTTCTGAGTGAGAGGCAAGAATAATAGATTTGCTGCTATTTGGCACTATAGCAATATTTCGTTTTGGGTGATTAGTTGTTAGGTAAATTATTAAAGATGAGGTTCGGTTCAAAATTAAATATATCATTCACGCAACATAAAACAGGGCTCTTTTTACCTTCGGTTATTACTATCTTCTCCAAAAGTTGCAATTTTTTATCTTTTTGACATTCATGAATAACTGTTACGTCATCCGATGCAATTGCATATGAAAAAAATGTTTTTTAAACTTAAAAAAAAAATAATTAGTCTTTTATATTGAACACTTTTTCTCAAACTGTTTAATAAAAAAGCTAGGACCGGGTAAAACTTGTCAAAATACCATGATACACCATGTATTTTAGCGGTCAGCTAAAACAGCAACAAGTTTAAGAACATTTAAATTTCATACACCAAAACTATAATAACAATCTTTAAAAGTCATTCTTTTTAATGGCGGTATTAAGTTTGTAAATATTTTGAATCACCTTGTAAAATTCGCGATAATTTTCATTAAAGCAAAATTTCTAAGACTTAACGTGGCAAAAACTTTAAAGAAAGGCGTGTTTCTCGATACGTAATTGAAAAAAAAAATAATTTTCGAAAAAATGTTATCTCATCATGTGTTTCTTACCATCAACCAGATGGTGGGGTTTTTGATACAACAAACACCTCCATGGAAACTGTATCCAAGACATTCATAAATAAACATTTCATCACCCGGTGTTTCCCGTACGTCAGTCTTAAATAGTAAATAGTAAAATTTATATGGTCTTGGTATTTTTTTGCCCCCCTGTACAATAGATGCATCAAAAATATATCGTGCTAAAAAGATAAAGAAATTGTCTACTCGTCAAAAAAAATCATCTTGGTTAAATTATTTACAAGGAAAATATAGCCAAATGAAAATGATGTTCTTTCATGTGCGAAGTGTAGTTTTCGTTTTACTGTTTATAGGTATTCTCCGGCATAAAACACAATGTGATGAGAGATCATTGGTGTTATATCAGTGTTAACATGTCAATAATTTACAGCATGTACTTGTACAGTCTCTGTAAAGCATTGTTCCTTGCGGCGCTATCATTTATTTTATGTAGGTAATCGGAAAGAAGAACTATTTGGTAATTAAATTAGGATATTCTGTTTAAAACACGTAGTTTGATATTTTTTGACGGCTTGTGGATGTTTAGTCAGATGAGAAATTCTGTTAATTCAGAAAAACTCTTCAACTTTCGTAGGTAAAAATTTTTGAAACGCCTTTAAATAAAGGCGGATGTTAATTACCTTGAGGGTTCCAACGGGGTAATAATAAATTGTATTTTTCGGTGTGCTTAGTGGAACTGTGGGGGAGATGCCGCTGGGGGAGAGACGTTGCATGTCACGTGTTACTTAAACCGAACAGAAGGAAGACACCATAAGACGTAATCCCGATTAAGTCTTGTCAGTTTTTGTATGATTGACAGTAGACAGTATCCAGGCGAGTTGAACTTAAGTACGCCATTTAACGTTAAATACGGTGAGTGAGTATATCTTAAGAAATTTTTCTTTAGTCTAATAATTTTAAAAATGTATGTCTAAGTAACCGGTAAAATTCTAGGCACTATTTATATTTTTGTATTAAATAGTGTGTTTTAAGAACTACGCGTATTTTTTGGGTTATAAATAAATAAAGAAATAAAATAAATAATGCCTTATATTACGGATTTTTTTACAAACATTAGATAAATATTCACAATTTTTTTTTGATGAATCGAACGTAGGCGAAGTCTAGCATAGCTATTCAAACTCAACCTTCAAGCGATTCGATAAATGTTAAGATTAAATAAAAAAAAAATACGAAAAAATAGTAAGAATGCAGATAGACCTGACCACTTCTCCAAAGCCCTCGTATACTCTCCCAAGCACACAGCATCCTCAGAACCAAAATTAACAGTAAACTTATTTTAGTTGCACAGTAGATATATTCTCAAATGATATTTAATTTTCATTCATGTAGCAGTTCAAAAATTCCATGATGTTTTAAAATTCGTAGTAACAAAAAGAAAAACAAAAAAACATAGCTATTTTGTGATGAAAAAAAAATAATGCGGCACCCAGAGGCCAGATTAAAAAGTAGTTTTTTTATTGCTTGTCCAAAAAATATTTTTTAACTTATATTTAAATTTGTTTATATTCAACAGCTTAAAAGTTTGAGGCAGTGAGTTATAAAGAGGAATGGATTGAAAAACGAATCTTCTAGAGCACAAAGCTGTTTTGTGATGAGGTAATACAAAATTGTAATTAAAACCTTGTGGTTCTAGAATGAACGCTTGAATGAGGCAAGAACCTGTTTTGTAGATGTAATGAAGCGCAAGTGTCATGAATAATTTTATGAGTAAAAGAACCTAAATGCAATAATCTTCTAAACTCCATTAACAAACTCTTATCTTCCTTGATTTTGTAGGTTATAGGTTCATATTTTCTTATTCCTTGTATTAAACGATAACAAGATGTTTGATTTTTTTGTATTCTATTACTATCATTATGAGTTAGGCAAGGTCCGTATAAAAAATAGGACAACACCAGAGAATCACATAACATTTTTTTGTTTTTTTTATCCAAAATATTTCGGTTATAATATATAAGTCTTAAATTAGAGTAAGCCCTTTTCAAAACCGATTTAAGATGATCAGAGAAAACAAGTCAGTGTCAAGAGTTAAACCCAATTTCGTATTATGTTCTGTAAAGAATAAATTCTTATTATTTATTGTAATAAGAAGGTTGTTTTTCACAAAATCCTTATTGTTTTTATTACCAAAGCACATAAATTTGGATTTTTCGGGGTTTGAAAGAAAGAGGATTAAGGGTATCAAGGTCACTATTAATTTTATGGTTTGCTTGTTCACATAAATCTTTAGGAAAATGAAAATAAATTTGTGTGTCATCAGCATATGCTACAATTTATTTAAATATTTCAATATACCAGAGGTATAGAAAATAAAAATCCAAGGGCTTAAAATTGACCCTTGTGGGACCCCAGATAATATATCTACACAATTTGATACAGTATTATTGAAGGATATTTATTGCTTTCTATTTGTTAAATAAGATTTAATGATTTGAACTGTAAAACCATCAAAACCAAAATATCTCAATTTGTCACATAATAATTTATGGTTAATAGTATGGAATGCCTTAGAATAATCAAGTAATACCAGCACACTGACTAATCCAGAGTCATAAGCCTCGATGATATTACTCGTGACGGTAGCTAAAGCAGATGCCGTACTATATCTTCTTCTAAAACCACATTACATCTCAGGAATTAAATGATTATCGTTAAAATATTCCATTATTTGATTAAATAAAACTTTTTATTTATTTTATTATCCGAAGATCAGAAAAAATCTTTTAGATTACTATTTTTTGGTAACGGTTTACCTAAGGCTATTTTCCATTCATCTGGAAATATCTATTTTCTATGCATACGTTGTTAATATGAACAATATATTTGTCAATAAAAGGCCTACAATAATTAATCATATTTAATGAAATTTCATCAACGCCCTGGGCATTTGTATTTATATTATTTAAAATATCACTAACCCCCTGGACTGTTGTAAGTGAAAATAAAAAATGTTATTTTGAGAGTAATTATTTTCATTATCATATTGTATTTTGTTATCACAATTATTATTTAGATTTCTAAAGAAAACTAAAAAATAATTATTTAAATCTTCAGCATTCGAAAGCGATGGAGTAGTTTCTTTGGATTTACAAATATTTAGACTTCTTAAGGCATTCCAAGATTTTTTAAAATTATTTTGTAAATTAACTGAATGCAAATATCTCCTTTTTGTAGTAAAATTACGCATATCGTTACAGGATTTCCAGTCTTTATTTATCTCGTTCTTTTAAACCTTTGAAGTCAAGGTCTCT
Organism: Kuschelorhynchus macadamiae; assembly: GCA_030620095.1. NCBI lineage: Eukaryota > Metazoa > Arthropoda > Insecta > Coleoptera > Curculionidae > Kuschelorhynchus > Kuschelorhynchus macadamiae. The sequence goes on from JAUTXW010003423.1 coordinate 172,216, forward strand.
TTGTTTCATTAGAAATTTAAAATTCTGTTAGCCAGGGAGCAGGGGGCTTGGTTACTCGTTTTTCGACTATTGGTACATGCCTATCAAATGTATTCAGAATAAACAAGTTCATTATTTCTATTTTTTTATGTATGTTACCTTCACTAATCATGTCAAACCATGGCAGATTTTTTAAATCACATAAAAAATGTCTAACTGAAAAAAATTTACTGCGAAAGCGAATAATTTTCGGCTTTATTTTATAATTTATAATATTTAAGATAACATATACTTATCTATGATCTGGGATACCTTCTGCAAGTAAAGTTCCCACTTCAGAAACACTATTATCTTGAGGAAAAAAGATTGGATCAATCACAAGGGTTATGATATTAGGATGGTTGCAGATGAATCAATGCTGCGTCTCTTCCTATCTAATAGGATAAAAGACGCCCCTTTTGGGCGGAAGAGACGCGTCATATGTATTAACGTGTTTATTGAATTTGGTATATAATATTTACGTTTATAACCCAAGTGCATCCTGGACAGAAGTACAGCTGAAAACCGCTACAATAAAGCAACAAAAACAGTGAACTGGACAATATAATATAATATAAAATATATATATATATATATATATATATATATATATATATATATATATATATATATATATATATATATATATATATATATATATATATATATATATATATATATATATATATATATATATATATATATATATATATATATATATATATATATATATATATATATATATATATATATATATATATATATATATATATATATATATATATATATATATATATATATATATATATATATATATATATATATATATATATATATATATATATATATATATATATATATATATATATATATATATATATATATATATATATATATATATATATATATATATATATTATATGGCTTAATTATTCTGATAAAGAAAAAGCAATTATTTTACTGCATAGACCCCATTTAATTTAATTTTAATTTATTTATTAATGAATAACAATAATAAAATATTTAAAAATCATTTCTAAATGTTTATACTTTAACATATATTTACTGTTAATTTTGCCCGGGACTTAGTTACAGATACTAAATTATTTAAATTGAGTTTAAGGAGTTATTTGTATGAAACAATTATCTGAATAATAATAGATGTTTTAATATCGATACCGGGAAGAAAATGAATCTACATGTTTTTTTTATTTAAAAATCTTGAAACAAGGATATTAAATATGAACTAACAATGAATAAACAAAAAAAATATTATTTATGTAATAGATTTTATTTAGTCTATCCAGACCCGGTAATTCTGAGACATTTTTTTAAGTTGTCTGAACCTACCAGTTATGGCTTGAAATGTAAGTTCTGGATTATTTTGGTGTAAACTATTTATTTAGCCTAGCAATTTTAAAGTCAATTTCCGAATCGTTGGTGGTTTATTATAGTAAACTTTATTTTTAAGGTATTCCCAAAGAAGGAAATCCAGAAGCGAAAGGACTGGGCTATTCGCAGGCCAAGTTACGACACTGTGTCTTCCTATCCATAAATCATATTTATTATTAAGGTATTTTGTAACTTCAATAATATTATGACAAGGGGCCCCATAGTGGTGAAAAATAATATTATTATAAGGCTGGAGAGGAAGCTCTTCCAGAGCCTGTTCTATCTCATTTCGTAATAAATTTAAATATCTTTGGCCATTTAAAGAACCATGTGTGACTATAGGCCCCAAAACTTTGTTTTCTATAATGCCACACCAAACCAAAATAGATTTTCGGCCCTGAATTTTTACAATTTGTTTTTTTTAAGTATTGGTAGTTGACCAAAAGTATTTATTTCTCCTATTGAACATCCCCACCGTAGAAAATATAGCATCGTCTGTAAAAAAGAATTTTCTTGGCGAAATTTATTTTCATCTCCCTGCATCCTCACCAACATTTCCCGGCAAAACGCAACCCTCTATATTCTGTTTAAGAGTGTTAAGTTCTGAACCGGCCTAAACTCATAATCTCTATATACTATATAGTTTCGTGAACTTTGCATATTTTTTCATTCACATTTAATACAGCGTCTGGGATCGATAGTTCGGTTTCGGTAAACTATGTTGACACTCTTAAATCCCGTTTATTTTTGTTTCTTTTTGTTTTTATCCACCATTCTAGCAGTCCAAATTGAGAAAATGTGTGGAAAACTCTCATCAAAGGTAATTTTGATTTCAAACATCTTTCCGATTGCTCCCATCGCCATGCTTGTTTTTAATTTGATGTGCGACGTTGCCATATTCATAATTAAAGAAATACCTATAAGTTATGATACATGTAAAACTAAATTTTTTTATAACAAAACTTAAAATTAAAAAAAATGCGGATTAGGTTAGGTTAGGATTGGTTAGGTTTTCTGTAAAGAAAGCGCGCGCTAGCGCGCCAACCGTATTCCGAGTCTATATTGAACCGAGTCTATATTCAAAGGGGGATGTTTATGTAACAAAAACTATATTTTTAGGTGAATCTGTCCCGCTAACGTTAGGTTAACCCACGTTCATCAATAAAACCTTCATTAAAACTATAATAATAAGAATAAATAATTACGATTCTGTTGTCCAAATAATTTTCAATTGGTCATTTCATTTCCTTTAACAAATTGGTAAATCTAAATTTTGGCAACATTGCTAAATTTTTCGTTTTAAGGCTGTCAAAATGTGACCGAGTGTAACTTTTAATTATTTTTTTAAAAAAACTCTTGCATATCCCGCAATTTTTATTTTTGAAATGTAATATTGGAAATGAGTACTTTCTGGAAAAAAGTAAAATATGCAAAAATCGTCTGTGAGGATAGTTTACCGGATCCCGATAGTTCTGGATCCTCTATAAAATATGTATTTAATATAAACTTATTTTAAAATTAATAACAATTAAAAATTAACTTCAAAATATAACAATATTTGCATATCTCTTTCTTTATTTCTAGTCACTGTTCGCTTCTTTCCTGTTACAGTCTTTTTGTTTTCAAAATTTTTCGCAATATAATAGATTGCAGATGTTGATGGATATATTTTCAAAATATTTGCTTCTTCTTCATCAGAATACCCCATAATTAAGAAATTAAGTAAATCAAGTGCCCAAAACCAGTGACAAAATGACCATGTTAAAATAAAAACAATGAAATCAAAGTCGCCTATGTTACATTTTCTATGAGTCAGAGCACTTGATTTTTTCAGGTTTTAGATCAAATTTAGGTCATAACCGTTAGTCTGAACATAGACAAAGTATATATTTTTGAAATAAGAACAAAATGTTCTTTCCAACGAATTAAAAATAATCAGGGTGTCTCAGTTAAAATGAAAAAGTCGATGCTCAATTTTTAAATTTGCAATTGTCATTTGTTAATCTTTTTAGCAAATTCTGGCGGTTCAGAGAGAACACGATAACTTTTGAATTTAACATTTTTTTCTATCTCTTAGAATAAAGCGTGTAGACCCCGTTCAAAATATAACCGAAAACCCTGTACATTTTCAAACGCAATGAAAATATTTACAAACAAGTTAGGTATAAATACAGACAAAAATTCTTATGATTATGATTAGGGAAAACCAACTGTACTTTTTTTATGGTTAAATAAGTTTTAATAGGGTGGTATTTCCTACATCTGTTTGTGAATTAACAAAGTTAACATTTGGGTCTCTATCGTGTTCTTTTTTTTATAATTAAATATTTATTCACTTTGCTTGTATGTATGTATGTATGTATGTATGTATCCATCGAGCCTAACGAAGAGGTCTTCAGCAATCCTGGTATCAATATTACAAATGTTTGGAGACTCCTTATGAACATTTCATGCTTTGTCGCTTAACCTCCTTTGCATTACGACTTGATAACACTTGAAAAATTCGGAGATGCATCACCGATCGAAATGTTGTGAATAATTTAAACTAAAGACAATGGAAGTCCGACAAGTTAATTTTGTTCTTAATCAGATATGTCAATTTCTAAGAACCAAAGCGCTTTGCAAAGGCTTTTTCAAATTATAAATAAACTTTTCTATCTGAGAACACACTCGCCAATCAATTCGTTTATCTATAATTACGTCTATTAACTTGCACAAATACGTAATGTTCCAAAACAAATTAGAAATACCAGCTGCCTTATTAAAATTAAAAATAGAAATAAAAGTTTTTTAAATTATGTACCCAGGAAAAACCAGAAGCTTGCGACCTCGTTAAAGTTTTAAGAGTCAAAGTTTAAAAGTTTAATGGCAGAAAAATATTAGTTCTTTTAAAAACACTATTCTCAAATTGGAAGATAATGAAGTATCTTCCATTTTTCTCTGAAGTTCTTTCAGTGCATAAACAAGATATACAAGGTAATCATTTTGCACAGTAGAGAACAGAATACACTTAGAAAACATATAAATACTATTGCGAATTCAGCCCTATTTATAGATTTATTAAGTGTTAGGTGAATTTATTTATTATTTGTTAATTTAATTAATTGGACATACCTTATTTTTTTATTCATGTAGCGACTATGATAATGTCAAAAATCAGTTTTGAATGTTCTGTTAGGCTTAATTCTTTCCACCCTGTAGTATTTAGATTTTTCTAGATGATTCCATCCTTTTCTAAAGGCTATATAAGCGCGCCGCGAGACCATATTTGGATTATTGATCTGACAGCTATCAAAGTCAGAACTTTTGTTTTGATTTTACTGGCAGTAGCTCTTCTGGTATTTCTTCATCCGAACTGCCCATTTTAAGCAGAATTACTTTTTTTGAAGCTGTTTTCAAATGATTGAATGTTTGTATTTTGGTTGACAGAGCAATAAGACCGAAATTGTCAAAATTGCAAGGAGGCAAAGAGAAATTATTGTTGTGTTATTTGACACTGTCAAGTAATGATACAGGTCTTTTAATTAGTTATCAAATTATAGTAATCTAATATACAATAAATTCTCTACAAGCGTGACAAAAAACACGATAAATCTTTATTTCTTGAATATTAATTAATGCAGAAAACATTAAAATATCTAAAAGCCCTGTTTAAGGACGATAATTCTGCGAATAAAAAATTGTGTGCAAAGAGTTTCCGTGCGCAAAGTTCAACTTTGCGCCCGTAAATGAGTGCGCAAAGTAGTCACATTGTGCACGCTCGTAGAAAAACGTGTTTTTTTCAATTTCGTCGGTCTGTCTGTCTGTCGGTCTGTCTGTTCGCGGCATAGCTAAAAAACTACTTACCCAATTAATTTAAAATTTTGGTTAAAAATAAGGGTTATAAAGGGATCACTTGATAACATTTTGGTTAAAATCCAATATGACAACAAAATGACGGCCTAGAGAAATGTTAAAAAAAATTATTACTAAAAAACTGCTCATCTAATTTATTTCAAATTTTGGTACGAATCCAAGATGATTTCATTGATTTCAAATTGTGTGCCATAAATAATTATGGTATACAGATGAACTAGTAAAACTGTGGTACTAATTCAAGATGGCGTAACAAAATCGGGGCTAAATGTAATATTCGTAATCGTGAAAAAAACAGAGTGACCTCAAATGATGGACAAAAATTAAAAAGCATGCGGGGATGACCTCGTAATATTTAGTTAAAATCGAATATAGCGGCCTAGTGAGACTTTAAAAAAATTAATTACTGAAAAAACTAATTATCGAATTTACGTCAAATTTTGCACAAAAATCAAGTGTTATATAGGATTGAACTGGTAACATTTTGGTATGAATATAAGATAGCAGAACAAAATGGGGGCCTCTTAAAAAATATACATAAATCAGCCTGAAAAATTAGTTTCAAATTTTGTGTAAGCGTTAAGTGTGATGTAGAGATAAATTGGTAAAATTGTGGTACGAATTCAAAATGGCGGCCAAATAATTTTTTTAAAAAATCAACGTAAATAAAAAATCTTATTCAATGGACTTTAAATTTTACAGAAAAATTAAATGTGATATTTATTTCTCTTTGGGACACATACTGGTCTAGCCCACAAGATTGTGTCCATTATTTACATGTTAATTTAATCGTTAACATACACCTAAAACTACGCAGCTACTTATTATAATCTATTACTTAACATATTGTACAATATAATTAATACTGGATATAAAAAACTTATGTCTTAATACCTATTTAGAAAATCAGCATTTAAAGCTTTTTTAATATTTTTGGAGGACATACTGAACAAATCAATGTTATCGCAGTGTACATTTGCAGAGTTTAACATTCTAAATATAGGAGAGTTTGCGCAGCTATTAGTGTGAGCCATAGGAGGGACAAACGAACGCGTGTTTCTTAGATTTCTTTAAGGAATTGCTATTGGAATTTGGGATAAAAGACTAGTTGAATAGACTTGTCAACAAATATTTTTTTTCAGAAAAACTATATCAATTATAACCTTGCGATCTGCCAGGCTTAAGAGTTTAAATTCTTTACGTAAATAATTGTAATCTGTGGCCATGTTGTTCCTAAATGCCAAAGGTTTTAAAAACTTGTTCTCTACGCACTCCATTCTTTGAATATAGACATCATACATGGGATTCCAAACAGAGGATGCGAAATTCAGTCGACTAAAAACATAAGCATGATAGAGGGTCAGTAAGGTACTATTATTTTAAAACGCTTTCGATTGCCTGTTTATGTATCCCAACATTCTAAACGCGTTATTAACAATATTGTCAATTTGTCGATCAAAAAGCGAAGCGAAGATAACGCCTAGGTCTCTTGCTTCTCCCTCTCTACGAAGCTGGTTTGAATTCAAACCATAATCGAAAACCACTTTTTGATGTTTACGGGTAACAAAGATCTGATTGCAATTGCTGACAATCGACGCTATCTTATATTACTTTATAAGTCTTCAAGTCATCCGCATAACATAAATAATTCGAAAATTTAAAGCATTTACTGATATTATTTATATAAATGATAAAGAGTAAGGGTCCCAGATGACTCCCTTGGGGAACCCCAGATGTCGAGATAAATGAATCAAAAGGATCCCGCAACCACAATGGAGTGCTCCCGATCGGTTAAATAAGATCTGAACCATTTGAGGATTATGCTGTCTACACCGATATCTGACAATTTATTAATAAGAATTTAATGGTGAATTTTATCGAATGCTTTGCTAAAGTCCTTGTAGATTGAATCGACCTGAAGTCGGTTATCCAAACTATTTAAGATGAATTGCGAGTAACTAATGAGGTTAGAGTCAATCGATCTATTTGCAAAAAATCCGTGCTGCTGGCTATTGATTATGTCTTTAACTAGGTAAAAAATATGTTTATAGACTAACTTTTCAAACCCCTGTGCAAACGTACAGAGTTTGCAGATCGGTCTATAATTTTTTATGTTACTCCTATTACCAGACTTATGGATGGGCACAACAATGGCCCTTTTCCATACATTAGGAAAATGGCCCTCATTGAGCGATTGATTAAATAATTTTAGAAGTGGTTGGCATAAACCATTGGCGCATTTCTTAACAAATATAGCAGGAATGCCATCAGAACCGGCTTCCTTTTTAGGATCCAGTTCCCTAAGCACAGAAAGAACTTCCGACTCACACAATTGAAGTCGACTGAAAGTCGCATTTCCTGAAAAACTCTCTGACGTTATTAGGTTGTTAGTTTTTGGCTCAAATACAGATTTAAAAAAAGTTACAAACATCATTATTATTACTAGCTGTACAGTTTTCAAAATACACTTCCAGAGGTATATCTGTTTTTCCGCGTTTAGCAGATACAAAATGCCAAAATTGTTTGCAATTTGTGGGAATTTCCGCCTCTATATGATTGATATAATTTTGGTAGTCTTTTCTAATTAGTGTCTTTGAATGGATTCTAGGAATTCTAAAGGTATCTAAATCACTCAAACTTCCATAAACTTTCCATTTATTACGGAATTTATTTTTTTCTTTGATCACCTTAATGGTGGAACTAGAAAAGTATGCTGGATATTTACTGTTACGGTAACCAGTTGGAAGAAATTCCGATATTATATTATTTATTCCGTGGTAAAATTTTAGAATGTTGGTTTCTAAGTTATTACTACTAAGTAAATTACTCCATGGGGTACGGAGTATTGCATCATTTATAATATTATAATTAGCTTTATGAAAATTTAAAAACTTATAATTTGGTATGTGCAGTGATCTGGCGAACCCTATATCAAGGAAAAACTCCAAACTTGGATGATAAGGATCCTCCAGCACCATCGGACATGTACATTGAGAAATAGATGTAATTGTGTTATAGTCGTTTGACAGTATTAAATCTAATGTTTTTTCTAGCCTATTTCTTAGATAGTTGAACTGGACCACCCCGAAAAAGGAAAGCATATCAATGAGATCTGCAGATTTTACATCCGCATTCGAGTGTACTAAATAGCTATGATCAGTAAAGGCCCAGTTTATGCCAGGGCAGTTAAAATCTCCGCATATTATAATTTTACTATTGCTCACCCTTTCAGTGATCCAGCCCAATTTTGACATAAAAGTTACCCTAGCGATATCATCACCCGGAGACAGGTCGACGCAGCACACATTAACACTTTCATTATCACTCGCTTTTAATTTTACCCAAATATCTTCAGCCTCACTATGAAACTTACGTACCAAGGAAGCAGGAAGAATATTGCGTGTGGCTATGAAGACACCACCACCATGATCCAGAAGTTTCGCGGTCTGGACGAAAAATATTATAAGTGTTGATCAATAACAGAGTTGTTTAACCACGATTCCGTTATGAACACAACATCAAAGTTATTAGAGCACACGTTCAAACGGAAATCAGATAGTTTAGTTCTAATTCCCCTAACGTTTTGATAAAAGCAGTTAGGGTTCTGTCAGTATACGACATTGCAGAAGATCAACACATATGATGTTTACTGTCTGGCATATGTGGCAGCACTAAAAATTCTTCAGTACTTCCGTGTTCTTCACGTGGATAACTTTGGAGCGGTCATCCTTACGTAAGAAGATATTTCCATTGCGTACCCATACAAATTTAAACGGTTTTTGTCGAGCAACAGCACGAGCCTCCTTAGATAAAGCTTTATTCGTTTGTGTTAAATGATTTGTGTTAAGTGATATAGGGATAAACTGGTATGAAGTCAACATGACGGAACAAAATGAAAGTGTATTTCAATGAAAAAACTGCTTATTCAATTTATTTCAAATAATACCCAAAAATCAAGTGTGGCATAGGTAGAAGCTGATAAAATATTGGTAGGGATCCAACATAGTCTAACAAAATGGCAACGAATAAAAATGTTTTAAGAGACGGTATGTGTTATTAAATAACTATGTACTGAACTAAATTGGGTTACACTTCACTATTCCGATTTTATTATACACTATGCCACTAGCTTTTCTATTGTCACTGCTGCCTATGTCTCCTCGAATCATTCTTACTTCTGCAGTTGTTGATCTCAGAACCGGATTCTATCGTAGTACAGAATTCATATTACCTTATTTCTGTTTTAAATTATAAAAGCAAAATCAAAGAGGTAAAATAAAAAGCAAAACAAGGATATAGTTTTATTGTAGTCAGAGAAAACGAGCCTTGACAGAGCAGGCAACAAAGGCACTTAAGAATATCAGAGACATTAACTATAAACTTTATTCAAAATGCCTATACAATATATAAACAATACACACGTTCTATTCACCTCTAAGTCTATTGTTCGAACACATTCGATAAGCGTTAAAATGAAAAGCTTTAATACTAGGCGAGAAATTCTACCTGTAGGTAGTCGGAATAAGCTTCAGCAACGCTGGTAATACTAGACTCAAAGACAACAATGCTATTTAATCCTTTCGAGAGAAAACAAATATATAACATAAAAGCAGACTTAATATATTTTAGAAGTTTCATTTGCAACGATATATGTTTAGAAGAAAACATTTTAGTTAGAGTAAATATAATATTCATTATCTATGTGACTAGTAAAATATGTAAATCAAAATATTACAGGTCTTCATGTTCTGTTCTTCACTGTCTGTCTGTTTGTTCGTGGCATAGCTAAAAAAACTAGTTACCCGATTAACGTCAAATTTCGTTTACGTTAAATTTTTTAACATGTTATTTGCCCGCCATTTTATTCCGCTATCTTGAATTCGTAACACAACGTTACCAGCTTATCTTTATATCACACTTGCTTGCACAAATTTTAAAATTATTCTAATAAGTAGTTTTTTTCAGACTGATTTTTTAAATATTTTATTAAGTCGCCATTTTCTTTTGCTATTTTATATTAATACTAAAATGTGACCAGTTCATTCTTATGTAACACTTTTTTAGCAAAATTTGAGGTAAATTGAATAGTTAGTTTTTTTAGTAATAATTTTCTAACGTTTCACTAGGCCACCATCTTGTTCCGGCATATTGGATTTTTACGAAAATATTACCAGGTCATCCCCATATTAGCCTTAATTTTTGTCCAAAATTTGAAGTCAATCTTATGAGAAGTTTTTATAATATGCAACGAACTGACAGACAGATAGACAAACCGATGGAATTGATAAAACATATTTTTTGGCATCTAGAAACGCTAAAACGCGAAAAATCTGCAAGGGTGATTTTTTTGAGATTACAAAAATTTTATTGTGCCGCCCTTTTATTCCGCCATCTTGAATTACTACCACAGCTTCACTAGTTCATCTCTATATTACAATTAGTTATAGCACACACAACAATAACTTCTATTCGTACCAAAATTTTACCAGTTGATTCTTATAAAATACTTAATTTTTGTGCAAATTGGATAATCAGTTTTTTAAGTAATAATTTTTTTAACGTTTCATTAGGCCGCCATCTTATTCTGGCATACTGGAATTTAAAATTTGGAATCAATCTGATGAGTAATTTATATGTTATGCCACGAACTGACAGACAGCCAGATAAACCGGCAGACTGACCAACCGACTTGATAAAACATTATATTTTTGGCATCTAGGAACGCCAAAACGCGGATATATGTAAAACCTGAGAGGGTGATTTTTAGGATTTCAAAAATTTTATTTGGCCGCCATATTGTTCCGCCATCTTAAATTAGTTCCAAACTTTCTGTAGTTCAACTCTGTACTACAACTGGTTATGGAGCACATTTTGAAACCCGTTTATTAAGTAGTTTCTCACGCTGAGTTTCTAAATATTTTATTAAGCCGCCATTTTGTCCCGCCATCTTGGATTCGTACCAACATTTTACTGGTTGATTCCTACATAATACTTGATTTTTGTGCAAAATGTGAGATAAATTGGATAGGCACCTTAGTAATAATTTTTTTAACAATTCACTATGTTGCCATTTTGTTTTGCCACATTGGATTTTTACGAAAATGTTACCAGGTTATCTTCATATGACCCTTAAGTTTTGACCTAAATTTGAAGTCAATCGGCTGAGTGGTTTTGTAATTATGCCGCGAACAGACAGACCGACAGACAGACAGACCGACGGAACCGGTAAAACATTTTCTTCATCCAAGGTCCCTAAAACGTGAAGATCTGAAAAAATCCTGAGGGTTGATTTTTTCACGATTACTATACTTCCCTTTTACACCCGTATTCACTAAAGAGTTTTAAATTTAGGCCAGGTCTAACTTGACAGTTATAGGTTTAAGAAGATATTTTTAACAATTGAACAAATAATTTTCTAAATGTCACAATTATAAAATGACAGTGATATAAGAGAAACATAACTGGCGGACGAGTTTTAAATATCATGGCAACTACACCGGGTCTAACTCTTAAAGCTTTTTAGTGAATATAGGGGATAGTGTTTAAGTTTAAATAATATTAATTTAATAACATACTTTCAAAATTAATCAATATATTCAAATCTAAATTTTCATCTCTTCTAACTCCCCTGGGTCTCCTTATAACTTTTAACAATCTAAACGATGTTTTTAATTGGATTTCTATTAGGAACTTTTCGGCCCGGACATAATTGAATAACTGATTATATCGCCTTTGAGCTAGAGCAGTATTTCAATTGTTTGAGTAATATAAATAATTTCTAGTTTTTCATTATCTGAATAAATTTTAAAAAATGATGACGTAAAATGTCAAAATAAAATATTTCAGGTGCCATAGTAACTAACAAATATGAGCTCGTTTGTTTCATGGAAACCTGTAATTCCATAAAACAGTGTCATATTCCTTCAACGGCTAAAGCGAATGCCATGATATCATATATTTTTTAAATCGGCAAGAGAAGATCTTTTTAAATACCAAATTATATGGATGTGCCATTTAAAAAACATAAGTTGAGTTACGTTCCCGTGAGAAATGCAATTCTGCATTTATGCACTTGCAATTCTTAGACTTTTATCTTTTCGTTCTCATGCAACATAAGCATTACTGAACTTATAAATATAACTAAAATGCATTTTGTAGTCAGTTCTCTTTGTACGCTTATGAAATAAAATTGATTTTTTAAAAATAATTTCTCGTGTTTCGAGTTGTTAACTGGCGCAGTCGGTAGGATTATTGCCAACAGTCGCGCATCGTGCGTATTTTCTGGTTTCGTCTCAACGATTTGTGGCAAAAATCGGACAATCAAAAAAAAAAATCTTCAGGGTGTACCAAGAAACTCACAATTGACCAGGGATTTGGAACAGCATCGTCCAGCGTCCTATTGGTGCGAGTTTGGGAACACACATCGTCCCACCCTCATAGCTGCTAACCAGGGAAAGGACCACATCGCCTCTCCTATTGGACCCTAGTTTAAGAATGAGAATTGGAATTATCTTCAGTACATTGCTGTAAGTGCTTCCTTTCAATTTTCCTTATTTCATTTTATTTTTATCCTATCTTAAATATTGATATTTACGTCTCTTGTAATTCCGCAAACTGGAAGATTTAACATCAGCTTTTGGAAATTTAAATTGTGAAGGAAATCTAACACCTTTTTCTAATTTATTTCAAATAAGTAAAATAATGACTACTGAACCTAATTTACAACTAGTCAGATATCAGGCAGACAATATTCCCTTATTTGATGGGAATCCAAAACAAATAAACAGATTTATTAATGCTTGTGATAATTTTTATAATAATCATAGAAATAAAACTGACAATAATGCACCTATAAATGTATGTTTACACGATACTATATTAAGTAAACTTGTAGGTAGGGCAGCCGATATTATTTGTTCTAGAATAGAATTAAATACATGGCCCGCAGTAAAAGCTGCAATAATTTCGACTTTTTCGGACCATAGATCGATTGATTGTATTATTCAAGATATAATAACGTCCAAACCAGAAATAAATGAAACACCGCAACAATTTGGCCTGCGTTTGCAAGACGCTCGCAGTTTGTTATTTTCCAAAGTAAATTTAAGCAATGAAACGCAAGCTCTAAAACTTTTAAAAATTAATGAATATGGAAATTTGGTATTAAAAACCTTCATAAACGGTCTAAACTACCATATGCAACTTGTGGTTAGATTAAAAAATCCAGTTACTTTAGAAGAGGCAATGAGCTGTGCCTTGGAAGAAGAAAATTTTATGTATTATAAGAACCGTAGTAACATATTACCAAAAAACCCAAATTTTAATTCACAAAAACCAAAAATAAATTTGCATACACAAGCACATTATCCTGCTAATGTGAGACCAATATTTTCGAATTACCCCGTTCAGCAATTTTCAAATTTTATGCCTTCTTATAAACAACCAATCCCAAATTTTAATAATGGAAATAATCAATTTATGGGCTTTGGACAATTTAGGCAACCCGCAAATAATTTTAGACAATCGAATTTCCCAAATCAAAATTTTATGCAAAGAAACACTTTTACCCCAAGACCATCTTTTAACCCCCAAAATCAACGCCCAACTTCTTCTGGAATATCACGCCAACAAAAGCCTGAGCCGATGGATACTTCTTCAGGGAACACAACCCTTAGAAGAAACCAACAACCACATTCTTCACAACGTAATATTGTTGTAGAAGAACTATATAATCAATCAGTCGAATCGATAATTGCCGATAATGATCAAAATGAAAATTTTCAAACTAGCAATGTTGAATTTCAATATTATTACCCGGAATACACCGATAATTCGCAATATTCGTATAATGACTCCAATACCGAATTTTCTTGTCTAGAAAATAACCCTTATGAAAATCAAATTGATTTTAATGAAGAAAATTTTCAGGAGAACCAAATTTCCAACAACCAAACATAATACTTTTAAATAATTATACAAATTCAGATTTACCAGTAATTTTCATACCCGAAATCAAAGCAAAATTTTTAATTGATACAGGTAGTGGCAAAAGTTTTATAAAGCCTAATTTAGCATACAAAATTTATTCAAATTTCATTTTTTCGGAACCTTTCTCAGTAAGGACAGCCCACGCTACGTCCATTCACAATGAAGTAATTAATATACCAATATTTCCTTGTTTTAATCATACAGGTAATCATAAGTTTTATCTTTTTGATTTTTCACCTAAATTTGACGGACTTTTAGGAATCGATTTTCTAACACATATTGGAGCTAATATAAATTTAAAACATTGTTCTTTAGATACTCAATTTGTAACATTGCCTTTATATTATCAAAATAATATATCAAATTTACATAATATTGAAACTATCGAAATAATAATTCCCCCACGTACATGTCAAAGAATCAAACTGCCTGTAAATCAATCGAATGGTTTAGGTATTTTAAAATATACAGATTTTGGTTGCGCAGAGATGCCAGAAGCTTTAGTACAAGTCATTGACTCCTACGCAACAACTATAATTACGAATAGTCGCGAAAACCCAGTTAAAATAAAAATATTTAATCCCATAGATATCGAAACCATAAATGAAGTAGAAAACAACTTCATAGAAAAAATGGAAACCGATACAGAAATAAATGAATATATGGATAATACACAAAAACAAAACTTAAAAAATTTAAGACTGTCACATTCGAAACTTGTGTTACGAATATCGTGACATATTTTATTGTGAGGGCATCCCACTTACATTTACTAATCAAATTAAACATAAAATAAACCTAACCGATGACACACCTATATATACAAAAACTTATCGATATCCCGAAATTCATAAAAAAGAGGTTAAAACCCAAATTAACAAAATGTTAGAGAACGGTATCATTCAAAACTCAACGTCACCGTGGAGTAGTCCAATTTGGATTGTCCCAAAAAAGATGGACGCGTCCGGTAAACGTAAATGGCGTATCGTTTGCGATTTCCGTAAAATCAATGAACGCAGTATTGATGATAAATTTCCTTTACCAAATATATCGGATATTCTCGATAAACTTGGAAAATCTCAATATTTCAGCACATTGGATCTAGCAACCGGTTTTCATCAAATAGAAATGGAACCGAATGATATCCCTAAAACAGCCTTCTCAACCGATACAGGTCATTATGAATTTAGACGCATGCCTTTTGGCTTAAAAAATGCGCCCTCTACATTTCAGCGAGTCATGAACAACGTCCTTCGGGGACTTCAAAATGAAATCTGTTCTGTATATCTTGATGACATAATAATTTTCTCTACGTCACTTCAAGAGCACATCGATAGATTAAAATCCGTTTTTGATAGACTTAGAGAATCCAATTTAAAAGTGCAGCTAGACAAATCAGAATTTTTACACAAAGAAGTTGCTTATTTAGGTCACAAAATTACAAGCGAAGGTGTAAAACCTAATCCTGATAAAGTCACTGCAGTTAAAAATTTCCCCATACCAAAAACCCAAAAAGACATTAAGTCATTTTTAGGACTAGCCGGATATTATCGTAGATTCATCAAAGACTTCGCAAAAATCACAAAACCCCTTACACTATGTCTCAAAAAAGGAGCGAAAGTTGAACACTCACCAGCCTTTATTCAATCCTTTAACCATTTAAAAGAATTGCTTATTAATGCTCCAATACTAAAATATCCTGATTTTGAAAAACCCTTTGTCCTTACGACAGATGCCTCAAATATAGCTCTAGGCGCTGTTCTCTCTCAAGGCAACCCGCCAAATGACAACCCTGTAGCATTCGCGTCGCGCACTCTAAATGAAACAGAACAAAAATACTCAACGATTGAAAAAGAACTTTTAGGAATCGTTTGGGCATGTAAATACTTTAGACCTTACCTTTATGGCAAAAAATTTAAAATATATACTGACCATCGCCCATTAGTATGGTTATTTAACCTCAAAGAACCAAATTTGAAATTAGTACGTTGGAGGCTAAAACTTGAAGAGTATGATTATGAAATAATCTACAAAAAAGGGAAACAAAACACTAACGCTGACGCCCTTAGCCGAATTCAATTAAACGCAATCGAATCCGAATCATTAATAAATTACCCAGGCGATATAGACACCGACGTAACGCAATTCCTAAACGACCAATTCAACCCAGATATCCTTGACTCTGAAGTAGTGTCACAAACAATAGAAAGACTAGAACACGAACCTGAAACAACACCCAAAATTAATATTATTTCTGACATTCTAATAACTCCACCTATAACACAACTAACCCATTCTAATATTCCAATAAAACCACCCGTAACGGAAACAATACATAGTACAAATGCTAACGAAAATCATTCCAATATGACTATATTAGATGAAATTATTAATAATAAAGCTCATCAACTTATTATTAAAAAAGCACCTTATGACAAATATGTTAAAACCAAACGTGAAAATTTCGAAGGACATCAAATTATTCACGCAACATTACCCACTAATATTATAGTAATTACTAACTTTTTGAAAGAATATTTAACAAATAAAACAACATATGTTTATTTCTTTTCCAAAGAACTAAGAACCTATTTTCAACAAACAATGAATAACCATTTTAAAAATTTAAAACTTATAGAATGTTCAAAATTAATAAATAATGCTCAACCTGACGAACGAGAATTACTAATTAAATATCGTCATGAAGGCAAAACAAATCATAGAGGAATCGAAGAAACTTGCAAATTTTTAAAAGCAAATTATTATTGGAAATCACTTAAGGCAGATGTAACAAAATACATCAATAATTGTGAAATCTGTCAACGATCAAAATATAATCGAAAACCACCAGATCAACCTTTGATATTAACCGAAACGCCAAGCAAACCTCTCGAAATTGTTCATATCGACACTTTCATCATAGGTAAACAAAAATTCCTAACTATTATAGATAAATTCTCCAAATACGCACAAGCCTTGCCTTATACTGGAAATGCAGTGTCGTGCTGTGAACAGTTAATTAATTTCTTTTCCTTTTTACGTATTCCAAAACAAATAGTTTCAGACAACGGATCTGAATTTCAGAACGAAGTCGTTAAAGGCTTATTAAATACACATAATATTAAAATACACTTCACTACCCCCTACCACCATGAATCAAACTCCCCTGTTGAAAGGCTACATTCCACATTAATCGAACACATTCGATTACTTCGAGAATCGGACCCCAATGCAGAAGTTACCAAACTTATGCCGTACGCAATTATTGCCTATAATAACACGATCCATTCTAGTACGAATTTTACCCCATACGAACTTGTCTTCGGACACACAGACTCTAGAGATCCTATGGATTTAATACCCGCTCATGTATATACCGAGTATGTCAATAATCATAAAAATAACACACAAATTTTGTACGACAAAATTACAAAAGAATCACGAGAACTAAAACAAAAAATTATAGATAGGGCAAACAAGGATAAAACCCCGACTAATTTAATAATAGGCTCACAAATTTATAAAAAATCAGATAATCGATCTGGAAAAATAAAAAAGAGATATTTAGGCCCATTCATATTAACGGCTATATTAGAAAATAATAAAATACAAATAGAAAATCCCAAAAATAAATACAAAGAAATTATACATGTTAATGAAACTAAAATAATACCCCTTGTTCCAGATGCTGGACCATCGTCGGCGGCTACGTAAAAGTCCATGATTTAAATAAACATCCAGGAATACTACCATTCAAAATGGGAACCGCTAAACTTAAATCCAATCACTGGACATTCGTTCAAAATATTAACCTAACCCCTTTAATTAACCAATTTCAAAATATTCAAAAACAAGCAAAATCAATATATATAAACATTCAAAATAACAGCGAATACCATAAGGAATATTTTAATTCTTTTAATACATTATGTACACTTGAAAAAAGAATAGAAACTTTATTAGAACAAATTGTCCCAAGTCAAGAAAATTATCGTAGTAAAAGAGGTCTTTTTAACCCCTTAGGTTCATTCATAAAAAGTATAACTGGAAACTTAGATCAAAATGACGCAGAGCAAATTGATGCCAAAATCACGAAATTACAAGAAAATCAAAATAAATTGAAAATTGACGCTATCAATCAAATTACACTTTTAGAATCCACTATTAATAAATTTAAAACAATTATATCTAATATCACACATAACCAAATGGTACTAAAGTCACGCATTTTACAAATAGAAAATATAATTAATAAAGTTCAAATGGAAGAAATAAGTAATCACGAATTTTATTTAATATATACAATAATCAATCAAATAACAACAATTTATCAATCAATCTACGATATTCTGAATAAGATTGAAATAGGTATCACTTTTGCAAAAATTAATGTACTTTATAATTCAATAATAGAACCAAATGAACTATTTATAGAAATAAAGAACTTACACGATCATCTAGGCTCAGATAAACTCCCTTTAGAAGTAACTTATAAAAATATACTTAATTTCGAAAAAATTATAGAAATTAAAAGTTTCTTAAAAAACTTTAATATTGTATTTATATTTGAACTTCCTCTTGTGGAATCGGAGATATATCAATATTTTAAGTTATTTCCTTTACCAATTCCCAATAATCGATCATTTCTTGTAAATATTCCTTATAAACCCTACCTAGCATTAGGCAATACAAAATATGCCCATATGGACCAAAGATGTCACGAAATCCAACCACAAAAATATTTGTGTAAAGAAGCCCACACCACGTTGGTCGAAGACAGCCCCTCCTGCGCTGTTCAACTTATCAAACATCACCCAAATATTACGTTTTGCCACCCATTCGAAACTCAACTGCACGAGATCCAGACAACAAAAATAATCGACGACAAATGGCTAATAACAGTACCAATACAAGTAATCGCCGTCATAAATTGTCAAAAATCCGAAGATAACATACCCTTATATGGTTCCTATCTTCTTGAGTCATCCCCAGGATGTAAAGTACGGATAAAGTCAATTACGCTTGAAACATATAAATCAAGCCAATTAACATTTAATGGAATTAATCTACCTACCCTTAATTTAAGTCTAATTAAGGAAAACCGAGATTCATTCTACAGCCCTCCTAGTATGGACTTAAACTACGTAAACCTAAAAACTACTAAAGAAATCGAAGCCAAATTGGAAAACCAAAAGAAGGCCCTAGAAGAAATGACCACAACGATTTATGTAAAGAAGACCAGTTTTTGGACAATTTTACTTTACATATTCATTTCAATAATTTTTATATTTTTCATATACAAAAAACTTGTAAAAAAGTCTAAGAAAAAACAATTAAATGCAAACTCTAATACTTTAGATATTGAAGAAAATAATAGAATTTTCTAAAATATTAATAATCTTTAAACCTTTTTGGAAATTTTTGAAAACACGTCTTTAAGAACGTGCTTTCAACTAAGAGGGGAGGAGTTACGTTCCCGTGAGAAATGCAATTCTGCATTTATGCACTTGCAATTCTTAGACTTTTATCTTTTCGTTCTCATGCAACATAAGCATTACTGAACTTATAAATATAACTAAAATGCATTTTGTAGTCAGTTCTCTTTGTACGCTTATGAAATAAAATTGATTTTTTAAAAATAATTTCTCGTGTTTCGAGTTGTTAACTGTTGTGTAGTTTTTGCAGCTTTTCGATACTCTTTTGTTCTTTATCTCATCAACAAAAAGTATCATACATCAAGATCTATAACTTTCATCCTAACACTGGAACCTGTGGTGGAAGATAGATCAAAATACAAGAGTTCTAACCACACTACACCCCGACTTGTTACGTTCTGGACGCGCGTTTCGCTAACCAAGTTAGCATCATCAGCAGATGATATAAACTAAAGTAACTTATCCTAACCGAGACTATTTATAGGTAAATGTGGTCACACTTGGTTGCACCCGACTGCACCGTTGTCAAGTAAACAATAGAGGGGACTATAGGGAATAGGCCCTCTGTCTTTATTTAGTGCTTTCTTACCACATTTAACTATTTCTATACTCTCAAATGCATCCAATAATCTATTATTAGATACATTTTTAATCAACTTAAGATTATTTATTCCTATTCGGTGATTGTTTTCTAAAGCATGTTGGGCAACGCTTGACTTTTCTGTTCTTCCGTATCTTAAATGTGCCATGTGTTCTTTAAAACGAATGTTTATGGGGCGTTTAGTTTGCCCAACATATTTTAGATCGCAGTCATTACAGCTAATTTCATAGATGCCACTCCTCTCCCTCAAGTCGACTTTGTCTTTGGGGTTTCCAAGGAGATTCATTAGAGAGGCTTGCAGAAATCAAATCGATCAATCAAATCAAAAAGATTCATTAGAGAGGCTTGCAGAAATCAAATCTCAAAAAACGTTGTTAACAACAAGTCAAAATATGTTTCTCGTAAAAACACTGAAGTTATCCAGGGACTGAAGAAAAAGGAATGTTTTTATTTAAAAGCTGACAAAGGAAACAAGGTTGTTATACTAGACAAAACAGATTATTTTGAAAGAGTAGACAATTTGATTCAAACTGGTCCTTATGATTTAATTGAGAAAAACCCGTTATCAAAAATGATAGCAGAAGTAAAAAGAACTTTAAAACAGTGTAAAAACCTTGTGTCCGATAAACTAAAACTCAAACTAACACATAGTAACCCACAGTTATCTAAACTGTATTGCCTTCCCAAAATTCATAAACCTGGGAAGTCCATGAGACCTATTGTTTCAGCTGTTGGATCACCAACGTACAATATTTCAAAATGGTTAGTAGAAGAATTCGGCAAATTAAATATCTCGTATGATAACTTTGAGGTTACTAACTCGTTAGAATTCTTAGATAAAATTAAGAATGTTCACTTAAAAGAAGGTGAAATTTTAATATCTTTTGATGTAAGCTCATTGTTTCCTAGTGTACCCATACCACTAGCTTTAGAGTACCTAAAGGAACTACTTGAAATCAATAATTTGAAGAAAGAAATTATTGATGAGTATTTACTTCTCACAAAATTATGTATGAATCAAAATTTTTTTCAGTACAACAATAAATATTATAAACAACTAGAGGGAACTGCGATGGGCAATTGCTTATCTCCGTTCCTTGCAAATTTGTTTATGGGCAGATTAGAAACCCAATTCAAAAAAGAACTCAAGTATTTCCCAAGGGTGTGGTATAGATATGTAGACGATATATTTGCTATTTTTGATACTAAAACAGAAAATTTGGACACTTTCTTAGAAACATTAAACAATAAATATCCTTCCATTAATTTTACGTACGAAAAGGAGAACAATGGGCAATTACCTTTTCTCGACACGTTAGTTATTAGAAATAACGATAAATTAGAATTTGATATTTATAGGAAATTTACTAATACTGATAGATATATAACATCCGACTCATTTCATTGCCGTCAACACAAAATGGCAGCATTCCATTTCTTAACTCACAGGTTAGTCAATTTTCCACTAAGTAAAGAACGTTTTAACAATGAAATGAATCGGATTAAAAATATAGCTAAAAGTAATGGATATAATGATAATTTTGTACATAAACTAGTAAATAGACATAAGCATAAGAAAATGTTAAAAGATGCCACTACTCTTCAAATACCTGAGGCCTCCAATAAATTCATAGTAATCCCATATGATCCCAGATATACGAGAGGTCTAGAAAAAGTATTTAAAAACGTAGGTTTTAGAGTAGCCTACAAAACGGAGAATAGTTTAAAAAATCTCCTTGGAAACCCCAAAGACAAAGTCGACTTGAGGGAGAGGAGTGGCATCTATGAAATTAGCTGTAATGACTGCGATCTAAAATATGTTGGGCAAACTAAACGCCCCATAAACATTCGTTTTAAAGAACACATGGCACATTTAAGATACGGAAGAACAGAAAAGTCAAGCGTTGCCCAACATGCTTTAGAAAACAATCACCGAATAGGAATAAATAATCTTAAGTTGATTAAAAATGTATCTAATAATAGATTATTGGATGCATTTGAGAGTATAGAAATAGTTAAATGTGGTAAGAAAGCACTAAATAAAGACAGAGGGCCTATTCCCTATAGTCCCCTCTATTGTTTACTTGACAACGGTGCAGTCGGGTGCAACCAAGTGTGACCACATTTACCTATAAATAGTCTCGGTTAGGATAAGTTACTTTAGTTTATATCATCTGCTGATGATGCTAACTTGGTTAGCGAAACGCGCGTCCAGAACGTAACAAGTTGTGGTGTAGTGTGGTTAGAACTCTTGTATTTTGATCTATAACTTTCATATTTACAGTTTTTGTATTTCAAAAATAAGGGGTGAAAATGCATGTCAAAATATAAAAAAACCACCCTGTACAAAAATTATATATAAAAAAAAAACTTCGACTTACATCAATAAACTTTCATATTTAACTTTTTTCGTAACTTCTACAGGAGAACCACTCCAAAACATAAAAATCACCATTTCAATATCTCATGCCTCATAATGGCTTAATGGATGTTGACGAACTTTTAAGATTTCGAAAGCTTATTTGCAGAAGGAAGTCCATGACCGAAGCCTTTTTCTTCGTTAAAATTTTCAAAAACGACCGAAATGTAACACATTTTAAAACAGCTTAAAATCTTGATTGATGAGTACTTAGTAATCAGATAGTAGTTTGAAATCGATTTCAAGTCAAATTTCGAAGGTGATTTAAAGTGTTTTTTAAATCGATTTTCGGTTCTTCAAAATCTTTTGTGTTTATTTTATATATTATCCAAATATTTATTTACTATAAAAAGTAAAATGGCAAGAGAAAAACGCTTATTGGAAACCATATTAAGAGTTTTTATTTAACTTGTATTTGTATGTTAGTAAGTTAGTTAGTTAGTTAGTATGCATGTCTAGGTTAATGCTTGCAAGTAACTTTTGAAGCAGTTCGCATTATCGGAATTGACTTAATTAAACTGACTTGTATACCTACAATATTATGGTGTCAAATTGTGAATGTTTTATACAGGACGCCTAAAAATACTGCTAAAAGTACAAAATAGTTCTTGTTGTCGGATTTGATTGAGACTTGGTATACATACATAAACCCGATGACAATACAATATTATGGTTGTTCCAATCGTGAATGTCTTATACAGAGTGCTTAAAAATAATGCTGAAGAGTATAAAAAAGTTCCCGTTATCGGAACTGACTGAGATCTGATATACATACATCAACCCGATGACAATACAAAATTATGGTGTCCAAACGTGATTGTTTTATATAGGGTGTGTAAAAAATGATGCTAAAAAGTACGAAATAACATAAATGTAAAAAAAGCTTCTATTTATAAACTACTGAACTTAAAAGTAAAAAATTACCAAACTTACATAAACAAGTTTTTAAGAAAATATTCAAAACTTTAAAAGATTTTATGTAAGATTAATTATTTTTTCATTTTCAGTTCATTAGTTTATAAATAAAAGCTTTTTTTAATTTTTTTAAATTTAAAATAATAAAATTGATTCCAACGAAATGTTTTGTTATTTTTTTGAAGTTATTCATCATGATAAATAACGGAAAAATGTCGATGATATGTAATACAATATCTTTAAGGTTTTTAACTAGTGGCGTTTAATTTTTGTTATTAATAATTATAATTTAATATTTGTCTTAGTCGATTATGTATAATGCCTTTTGTTACAATTTCTTGCACAATGTTTTATATATCACTTTTTCAAACAATAGCTAAACACCCAAACTAAAGCTAAGTTCATTATAGTCCCAAAGAATTGTACCACTATAATATTACAGGCCCGCCATAGTTTTAATTAACTGAGATGTTATTAATATTACAAATTAATGTTTACACTAAACAGCCCACATTCCCAAACTGCTAAATTTCTAACCCTATTCCTACCGTTAACATAATAATTGGACTTTATATATTAATATGTAAAATTCCATTATATTACTGATTACCTACAACTTAGTTACGTTGTTTGCTAGATAGTTCAGTATCTGGAGTATGAAACCTCAGGGAAATTAAAAAGCAGCTCATTTAAGAGTTTCTTTAAACTGCCTGATGTTTACATTGCTGGATTCTCTGTAAGTTCAATTTTTTTCCAATATCTTCTTTAAAGATAGAACAATTATGCAATGCAAAAATTTAGGATTAGGGTATCCTTAACAAAATTGGTCGCTGTGATATTATCCTAAATATGTGAGATTCTGAGATAAATCATTTGTAAACTACAGTTAATTGATCTACCACTGGTATGTCCTGTGAAGATAAAAATAAAAATTGTGAACGTGTTGAAGGACAAAATTTAAAATATCCCTACTATAAATTATTATTCTATGATGCGTAAAAATATATTTGAAACGTGGTTACAATAATAACAATTAATGATATTATAATAATAACGATAAAAATAATAACATTCACTAGATTAATAATAATAATTAGAATAATAACATCCAATAAGCTAGGCTTCTCCAGGATAACCAAGCTGAAAGATCAGCACGTTCAAAGAGTGCGAGCTCTTCTGAAGACAGAACTGAACGCCAGAAATTTTCAGCAATTAACACATGCTGTGCCCGTGCTGACATACAGTTTCAAAATATTGAAATGGACTAACACGGAGCTAGAAGGACTACAACAAAGTACTCGCGTAATGATGACCGAGTATAAGTCACACCACCCAACTCTCCGATTGACCTTACCACAAAGAGAAGGTGGAAGATCCCTTGTTGACTTGATCAATTCGCACTCCCGACAGCTGCAAAACTTGCGAGATTTCTTCATCAACAAGCCAATCACATCAAGCCTCCATCGCTTAGTGACCCTAGGTGACAACTCATACTCTCCACTCAATTTCGCAAGTGACAACATCATCCTAAAGTCACTCTCAGACCCCGACAAACAAGAACAGTGGTTCAAATAGCACTGCACGGCCGACCTCACATTGAGCTGAATCAGCCACACATAGATAAGGAAGCATCCAACAGGTGGCTGAAGGATGGACAACTATTCCCAGAGACAGAAGGATTTGTGATAGTAATACAGGACCAAGTTATTAACTCATGAAATTCATAATCAAAGACCGGTCCGTCAAATCCGATAAGTGTCGAAAGTGTAGCGAGAGATCAGAGACTATACAGCATATAACATGTGGTTGCACTTACCTAGCAAACACGGATTACCTCCAGCGACATCACCAGGTGTGTAACATCAAACACCAGAAGCTTGCTAATAAATACTGAATACCTTTGTGCCCTACCAACCAAGTTCAGTGCTTAAATTGTACTACTGCCGAAAAATGTTCACCGACAGACGGGTTACGAATAATGATGAGCTTCACTGGCTCTGGCTCACTTGACTGAGTCAGCTCACTGAGTCGGCTCAAATGAGCTGCGAAACGAAGAAGTGAAAAATACACTCCTAACTCATGAATTGACTACCGGACCACGGTTCTGCCACCCTGGCGGCTCGTAGTTTTAAAAGACAGTGGATGGGATATCGTGCTCGGTTAGTACGGCGGAGAATCACCACGACGAATTGGTCAAGTTTAGTGTTTTATTTTTTAACGTTATACAGTTTGACTATGCAGAGTTTCTGATGGAGATATATCAAATAAAATAGGGTCTTATTTATTTCGTTTAAGATTAAGGTATTAAAACTTATAGATATTTGTATAATTAATATTAAGAATGACTTCACGATATTAGATATAATGTTAGAATTAATAATATTTAAGTTTATTACATTTTTCAACCTATATTATTTTCTTAAATAGTAAATTGCCTTATTTTGTATGCGTATTTACCAATAGGCAGTTCCAACCATATCTGATATCTATATTTGTATTTATTTTACATCTAAACAGCACATATTGCAATGCAATTCGACTTTTCCGGTGGTCGATGACTCTGCGGCTCTTAATCGTCGCAAGTCTTTCCCGCTCCGTTACGCTGTAAGTGACAGGTGAGTCAGAATCGAAAAAGATCTGTACCGCGGAGCTGCTTCAGTGACTCACTTAACTGAGCTGATTCTTTGAACCAACTCACTCCGGAGTTACACATCTCTAGTACTGTTAAATAAGGAAATAACAACATGTTGGATAAATATCAAGAGAAAAAGGCAAAATATGCGAAGCAGGCCATCTAGTTACAGCAGATATGGCGACTAAAAACACTAGAACAGAACCTGAAAATCATATGACTGCATACTAACACCTTCATCGACATCCAGAAGGCAGTCCACCTCAGTACTTGCCACATAGTGAGAAAATTCTTACAGGACCACACATAGAACTAGAAAGAAACCAGCCCAGTCCTTTTGATGCGTGCATCCGAGATGGGCTTGGAACCCTACATTTGTTGTATTGTCAATTTCGATAATAATAATAATAATAATAATATATCAGTTCCGACATACTCGTTTAAGGAAATATCATAGACAGATACAGACCTCGAGAACATCATCAGGAAGACCAGAATTGAGATAACAATACACACTACTCCGCTGGTTAATACCACGGCCGGTTGATTCCCAACTTTTGTTGAGAGAAATGGTCTATGGCGGCTTGATGAGCTCTAAAAAGAGCGAAATCGCGATCATCGTTCGACTGAAATGGATCATTGCGCCTGCGGCATTCCAGGACATGTTCCAGACAGAGATCATAGTATCCTTGTTGTGACGTTGGTGTAACGTGAAACAAAAATACATGAATTACTTTTTATAGTTCTTAATTTGTTGTTACCGTCCGTTATCTCAGTAACATTTGAGAATTGAACACTATAACATTTTCACATGTATGTATAATTATTTAGTTTATATTGAGGCAATTACAAAATTTGGCTAGTTATATAGTTACTGATTTTCACACAGTCTTCCGTCACCATCCTGTCGAATAACTCTACGAGTTGGATATTTCCAAATTTACGTATCATGCACTTTAGAAAAGAAAATTAATAGAACCTATACTAATACGGTGTTACTACTGGAAGTGACATATTTTGAAATTATAATCAGTTTTAGTTAATATGATACTGGCCTTCTTTATTAATGAAAACAACAATTTTTTCATTTACAATAAAATATTCTGTTTTTTTGGCTTCTTCTTTCAGTCCATTTCACTCACATGATACATGATACACAATTATGATAAACATATTTACTCTCTTCTTTCTTGTAAAATAGCAATTTAACACTTTGAGAACATTTGAAATATTAGGAAGTTTCTGTTTACATAGCTTTTTCTTTTCATTTATCCAAGCTGCTTTTATTTATGTTTGCTTTATATGGAATGTTAAACGGACATTTTGCTGATGGTTTTTCATTATTTTAAGCCCATTAGTAATCTGAAACGAAATTAAACATTATAATTTTGCAGTTAAATATAACATTTAAAACATCAAGACTTATATGTAGATTGCATCTTACATACCTTAATATGTTTTATTCATAATTCATTGGATTACATTTTGTAAAGTATTTTTAACTTCTTTAAATTAAGACAGAAGAATTTTGTTTTTGTTTTGTTTACAAATATTTGGAATTTGCCTGCCTTTCTCTTCTGTCATTATAGTTTCATTGGTTTCTTATTTTTCGGCATCTTTGCCAGCTTTGACAATGTATGCTTTTTTTTATTTTAGTTATGATTTTGGTTCTGCTCAGGGGCAACTCGCCAGCACTATTCGGGGAACACCGAATATTATCAGGTTCTTACTCCCTTATACTAGTGGTGCCAGCAGTGAACTCCACTGTAATTATAATTTTATTTTATGGTGTTAGGTTGGCATAAGTTCCTTCTGAAGTGAGGAAGAATGATGGAGGGGAATGTCAAACTTCTTCGAATTTTCTGGAGTTGATTTTCTCGCCCCTTTCTATTGGCTCTCCTTGGAGGTGCAACATGTGTCTGGCTTTACTTAATGGACCAATCTTTTAAAAAGTACTGAAAGTATGCCTAAGTAATCTCTTTTAAAGTGCAGTGCCGTTGAAAGCTAAAACCTATTTATAGACATCATCTGGCCCTAAATTTTAGTCCCGTTTTTGTTTGGTTCCACATTTGATCAACCACGTTGTAAGCCGATTTTCAAATTAGTTTCCTGCTGTGAGCTAATTCGCAATCATCTTTTATAAACAGAATGGCGTCCTGAATTTTGTTTTGGCTGTCGGTCCCCGAGAAGCCTTTCTAGATGTCTGGAAATTCCCTTTGTTGGTGACCGTTGACGTCGAAGGAGCCCTCTAGATGACTAGAGGTAAGGCAATGTCTCTGAATAGTTTTGTTGTAAATAACTTGTTTTTCCACATTTCGTGTCGATTTTATTTTAAGACAAATAATCGTTTGTAAGCTTTCAGGTTAAGAATTCAAGATATGGTTTTGGGATATAGTTACAAGTTATGGTGTAATTTTTAGGGTACATAAACCAAGAGTTCTACAATGGTTTTGGAGTTCCTTCCTGCAAGACTATGAGGAATTAATTTTTAATTTTATATTTATAAATTTTTTATAAGGTGGCAGAAAGGAAGTAAGTAACCTATTTTTTGTAAAACAGCCCTAGCGAAATACTTTATATTTTTATAGGTTTTTCCTTGCGGCAGTGTGGTCAAAGAAAATTCATGAATTGTTGATTTCCCTGCGCACTATTTAATTTAATTTTCATATTTACATATTTGTATTATAACATTTCGCCAGATGTTCACAGGTTGATGATATAATGGTAATAACTTATGATCATATTTCACATCTCTGATGTATTTTATATTTTTACGTAGTACTTTCTTGATGTATTTATTTTAATTTCTTAACAACACTTAAATTGTAAAATGTAAAAAATATTTTGTTTCAAACTTAATTTATAAAACAACTCTTAAAAAAAAAGACAAGAACAAGGTGATCATTAAAATTTGACAGTCTGCACTTTATACAGTGTTTTATTGGAAAGCCCTCCAAATCTTAATTTTTTTAGCATTTAAATCAATATACACACCTACGGATATTCCCAGTACTACTGAAGGCTCCAGCAAGCTGGCTTGTAATAATACACAACGGTGGCACTATGTAGTCGTAAGAAATTTTCCTGCAGGGTTTACGCCTAACAACATAGTTCACTACGTTAAGGAGAAGCTTGGGACTACAGAGTTTATTCGCTGCTACCACCTAATCAATCATATCTCAAATATTGATTTTAAAATTGGAACTCAGTCAAAAAAGTCAGCTGAAAAGCTTTTAGACAGCAATCTATGGCCCCATGGCGTAGTAATAAAACGGTCAGCTGTATCCGAACCTTCTGAAAAATCTACACCGAACCTCCCACCTCCCTCCACACCGAAAAAACTGCCCACCAACTCGAGCTCCGTCAGTTCACTGGTTGTCTCCTCTCCAATTTCTCAAAAGGGCACTATAATATCTTCTGACAAAGAGGCCATTGCTGCCTGCAAAGCAAATGTCTTGTTGAGCGACAACTGCTACAATCTTTCCAAGAAAGCTCCTATTGACCAAGAACCTATTTTTGATCCAATGTCTCCCCCAACAGTGAAGCTTACGCGAACCGAAAAAAGTTCTGATAACCGTTTCCTCATGTCTAGACTAAGAGAACCAGCCATTTTAAAGGCCTTCAAGTTATATCTCGCCTTCCTGCACGACCAACCTGCGCCAATTCACTTTGAAGGGTTTACAAATACAAGCACCAGGCTGTTTTTGGCTTCTGAAGGCATTCCTATAGATTATAGAACCCTACATAAGATATATTTCAATTTTCATGCTGCTTACGGATTTAACGCAGCAGAAGTAGAAGCGGATCTTGCAGCCTATGGCTCCTATATATCTGCGGAGAGAACGATCCATCTTCAGAGGACCAGAGAATGCCATAAAAACTATTTTACCAGCAATTCTCCCAAAAAAAATTTTTAGAAAACACGACGTGTCCTGAGGAACTAGATTCCTCAAAACTTCCTGTTGTTACTAGTCTTAATATGGTTCTAATTAATATTGCTTCTCTAAGTAATAAAACTGACGAGTTGTACCTATTTCTGGAAGAATTGGAGTTCCCCCAACTTGTTGCAATTACAGAAAAAACTTAGCTCATGGGGGAACACTGATTCTATCCCTAAATGGAGATTTCATGTCGGTATCTAAATATGATCATTTGTTAGCGGATAGCTCTTTTGAATTCTCTATGGTATATAATCAAAACCTTGATCTTTATGTAATTTGTATTTATAGATCACCAAACTCTGATGTACAATCATTTTTAAATAGCCTGGTAAGTTTGCTAGACAGTCTACCGATTAAAGGTAAAAAAATTCTATGCGGGGACTTTAATATTGACTATGCTATTATTTGTGCCATCCAAAAATATCTAATTTCTATATTCGACTCTTTCGGTCTTTCAATGCATGTATCCTCGCCAACTAGAATTTCAAAAAACTCTTCTTCTATCATCGATTACATGACGTCTGATTTTTCTCCATCAGAGGTGCATTCACAGGTCTATAACTCAGGTCTTTCCGATCACGAGGCGGTAATTTCTAGGTTTAGTTTACCTATTAGGCCCTTACCAAGATCTCGCCATCGGGGCAGAATTTTCTCGGCCGCAAATTTCTCAGTATTTCATAATATTTGCTTTAACACCAATTGGAATTTTGAATCTGATAATGTCAACACAAACTTCAGAACTTTTTTAAATAAAACTTTAAGTGCCTTTAACAAGGCCTTCCCGCTTAAGAATATCAAACCTAAGCGGCATAAACCGTGGACCACGAAAGGAATACGAATTTCTGCTAAAACTATGCGCTCGCTCTCATATATAAAAAAATTCACCGACTCCTTTCTTATTCTCGACTATATCTCTAACTATAGGAGGATCTACACTACTCTTATTAAGTCAGCAAAAAAATTACACTACCGAAAACGTCTAACAAACTCAAATAACGTTTCAAAAGAAACCTGGTCCATCATCAATAACCTCAGAAACAAATCAAACCCTGTGACTCAGATCTTGCCAGGGGCTAATGATCTAAATGATTATTTTATTAATGTAAGCAAAAATGTTACCTCTAGTATCTCGCCAAGTTTGAACCCTCTTTCGTTTCTCCCTCCTTCAAAAAATTTAGCTGATAGCTTTTTCTTAAGTCCCGTTAGCAACACTGAACTATTGAAGATAATAAATAATATCAAAAGTAAATCTTCGTGTAGCACTGATGGCCTATCAATTAGAATATTCCTGAACTTGCCACTCCCAGTCATAGAGGCCCTTACAACATTAATAAATGAGTCCTTTATAAAAGGTGTATTCCCTGATTGCCTTAAAACAGCTATAATTATTCCACTTCATAAAGGCGGCGAAAAAACTAACTCTTGCAATTATCGCCCAATTGCACTACTACCAGTGCTATCAAAAATCATCGAAAGGCTACTGAAGAATCGTCTTATGCCATTTCTCCTGAAACATCAGATAATATCCCCGGAGCAGTTCGGATTTCTACCCAACAAGTGCACCAGCGACGCCATGTTCACGTTGCTTAGAGGCGTCTACTTATCTCTTAATAACAACCACCCAACTGCCTCAGTTTTTTGTGACTATGCGAAAGCATAGAAGCAAAGAAGTGTTAGTCATGAAATTCTGATAAACAAACTAAATTTTTATGGAATTCGTGGTACTTCTTTAAATTGATTCAAATCTTATCTTGGGAAAAGGCAACAACTTGTAAGGGCTAATGGTTCCGATTCTGATTGTAAGTTGATTACAAGTGGAGTCCCTCAAGGTTCAGTCTTGGGACCTATTTTTTTTTTGTTATACATTAATGATATCACGAACCTTAAAATTAATGGAAGAATTTCTTTTTTTGCTGACGACACAAGCATAACTTGGACTGATTTTGATACAACGTCTTTACACTCTAGTATCTCCAAAGACTTGGTTATAATTAAGGCTTGGTCCAATTCCAATATGCTTTGTTTTAATGTCGATAAAACGGTGGCGTTATCTTATAAGGGAACCTTACAACCACCTCAGGTACATAACAGCAATATTGAATACGTAGACTCGGTTCAATTCCTGGGTTTAAATATAAATAACAACCTAAAATGGTCTAATCATATTGACACCTTAACTAAAAAACTTTCTACCGCCTGCTTCGCCATTCGATCAGTTTCAAAAGAACTAGACGTTCCTTCTGCCAGACTTACTTATTTCTCTTTATTTGAATCCCACTTCCGCTATGGCCTTCCCTTTTGGGGCTGCTGTACCACCGAGCAATTTCGTAGTATTTTTATGCTTCAAAAGAGAGCCATTCGTTATTTGTTTGGTCTAAATAATAGAGCTCACTGCCAATACTATTTCAAAAAACATGAAACATTAACACTTCCTGCATTATTTATTTTGGAAACGGTATGTTTGCTGAGAAAACATATAAACACCCTCCCAGAAAGGCCACAACATGTATACCCTACCAGAAACTCTAGGCATGATATATATCTTCCCATTCCTTCCTCAGAATTAATAAAAAAATCAATTATTTACAACGCCATAAAACTTTACAACAATCTACCAGTACATTTAAAATCTACCCCTATGCTTGCACAATTTCGAAAAAACACCAAAGCATACCTCATTGAGAGACCATTTTACAGCATTAATGATTTTTACAGCGAGTAAGTCTCTTTAAATTGTCACTAAATTCGCTTGTTTACTTAAATCTTTTGTGAGTCATGTCCTAACTCGTAGCATAGAATTTTGAAAATCATCATATAGAGAAAAGAACTGTCGAACATTCACTTAAAACTTAATTATTTTTGTTAGGTATTGGATTAAAAACAAAATTTAATTCTTTTTTGTATACTACATTCTACACTAGTTCATTATACCTTCCGTTTAACATCACAATTATTTGTATAACTATAATAACATAGAGTTTAAGGTCGCATAGTTGCAATTTTGATTTCAATGTCATCGAAATTATTCACCTCGTACATGTGTGTTTGTTTATTTTTATAAGGTTATTAGGATTCATTAACTGTTTTGCGGCATATATATATTCTAACGTGTGTTTTACGATTTGGTAAATTGATAATTTACATTTTTAAAAAGCATTGACGTATCGAAATTCTTTTCGATTAATGTTTTGATATGTCTTATTTTAGGTATATTTTGCTTTGTCCATAAAATTGTAAAATTTTTCTGCGGCAATAAAGCATACTTTTGTTTGTTTAGAGTTCTTCCTAATTGAGTCACAGTCAATTAGGTGGCGCCCTTTTTAGTTTCTAAAGGTGTACCCGAGAACCTACAACCTACAGCTCTCCGAAAAGATGACTGGCTGCCGTTCGCATGTATTGGTAAATTCATAAGGACTTTACGCCATAACACATGTGTGTAGGAAATTTTCTACTTCTTTTTTGTCACTGAACAGGTATTTAAAATATTGCCCTTCCATTCTGAATCACCCTGTAAAAAAATGTTAAAGATGTTTATATTAAAAATTAATGCACTTTCGTAGAGGTCTCTATCTGCTTTCGTTTAAGGTGAAATTATTTTTTAAATAACCATTCTCGTGATAAACAAATCGTCATAACTCGTCAACAAATTAAGTCACAGGGTCGATATTTTGCACTTTTATTTATTTGTACGATATTTCAAATCCAGGTGTTACAAATTGCATAAGTTCTTGACGTTTACGAAACGGCTCAGTTTTAAGGGATTTCCGTGATCTTCTCGGAAACGAATCAGCACTTTTCCATCGGATACATTTCAATAGTTAGAGTTTTGAAATACCTATAACTTTTAGACAAATACTTTTTTATAAGACAAATCGATTTTAATGTGGAAGGAAAATGTCAATTTTTGGCATTTTGTATATATACATCTCCCCAATTAAGAAATCATGGTTCTTGGGACTAGACCGTGTCATATTGGAATTACTATCGGACGTTTCGTCGTCGATAGCACGAGCCATTTTCAGGAATTTTTATTCCATGAGATCTGAACACTGAATAAGCTCGTAGAGATTCAAGCGGGCTTTTATACCCGACTTGTGCTCGCCGAACCGTGACCCTGTGTTAAAATCGGTTTCCACGTGTGATGTAGACCGTTACCAGTATCTCTATTGAATTTTTTTTTGTATGTTTACAAATTTCAATATATTCCCTAATTTTTCGTTTATAAAATCCTGGAACCGATGCTAGAAATATGGCCAGTGCTATGCTGGTGTTCAGCTACAGCAGATTGAATAATTTGTTTCTTTTTAATACATCGTTCATGTTCCTTAAGTCTAGTTGATATGGAGCGTTCTGTTTCTAGACTAAAGGAACATGAACGATGTATTAAAATGAAACAAATTGTTCAATCTGCTGTAGCTGAACACCAGCATTCCACTGGCCATATTATAGATCTAAAGGAAACCAAGGTTCTAGCATCAGTTCCAGGATTTTATAAACGAAAAAATAAGGAATCTATTGAAATTTCTAAATATATAAAAAATTTCAATAGAGATACGGGTTACGGTCTACATCACACCTGGAAACCGATCAGGGTCGCGGTTCGACGAGCACAAGTCGGGTATAAAAGCCCGCCTGAATCTCTCCGAGCTCATTCAGTGTTCAGATCTCGTGGAGTAAAGATCTCTGAAGATGCCTCGTGCAGTCAAAGGCGAAACGTCGGATAGTAATTCCAATTTGGCACGGTCTGATCCCAAGATTATGATTTCTTTATTGACCAAACCCGTGAAAGCTTCCGTTCTATGTTACATCTCCCCAATTTTTGATGAAGCAGGAATTTTTAAGTCCTTAATGAATTGTTTTCATGTACCTTCGTTTCAGTTACGGTTACTGCTAGTGGTTGCTTTATCAACTTGTTTGCCCCCGAATTTTTTCGCTAGTAGTGTACTAGATAGTACATACAATAAGGAACAGTCAACATAAGAGATAAAATTTAATTAAAATCCAAGAAGATCGCATCTTACGAAACGAAGGAACACTTCACACAATTGATTTTCGTCGCTTGTGTAGGTTCATTATTTTTAGTATGTTACTAAGGAAATAGAATTGACAATTTTTATTGTTGCCAGAACGTTTCTGTTATCAGGATCAATGTAACAGGAGAAAATATACATGTCTTAAAATTCTTTGGAAACATTAGACTATATAGTGAATTTTTATCTTAGAATTTTGCAAGAATACGTCTTACATTTTCCGGTTTACGATTTTTAACATGTTGATTGGAGAGGCTGTATATACATATATATATATATATATATATATATATATATATATATATATATATATATATATAAAAGGTTCGTGGGGGTTTGGTTCATAAAATAATTAAACTGTAACATTCGTATTCACTAAAAGGTTTTAAGGTTTAGACCAGGTCTAGTTGCCATGGTACTTAAAACTCTTAGTTCGCCAGTTATGTTTCGTTTATATCACATTCATTTTGAAATTGTGACATTTAGAAAAAAGATTTGTTCAATTGTTAAAAATGTTATCTTAAACCCATAACTGTCAAGTTAGACATGGGCTAAATTTAAACCTCTTTAGTGAATACGGGTGTAGATGTTTAATTCAGTTTTAATTTCTTCATTTGCTTTTTCTAAACGTTTCGATGGCGTTTATCACCTTTCTCAATGGATTTAGAAGAGCAATAAGCACATTTTTTAAAATATAAATAGTTGAAAGTTTATAAAATGAGGTTTGCTATGTTTGTTTTCAACAAGAAAAAGTTACAAAAAAGCATAACAATAACTTACCCAAGACAGAAATTGTTTTAATACATGAATTAACTAGATTCTAATTTTAAAAGACATCACGAAATAACACATTAAAACTGTGAGTCAAACTATTTACATTGTGGATGTGTAACCTATAATGCTCAACATAAAAACAAAAATACACATTTAGGTGTTCATTATTGTTAATTGCACGAATACATTCATACGAAAAGCATCCACTCTAAAGAATTTTAATGATTAATATCATGTTTGCTAATTGGTTTTGATTATTTGATTTTCTGATAAAACATCATATTAAAACATATTATTTGTGTAAGACCTATTAGAATAACAAGGTATATGATCTTTGACCCTATA
Source organism: Kuschelorhynchus macadamiae (assembly GCA_030620095.1). Classification (NCBI taxonomy): domain Eukaryota; kingdom Metazoa; phylum Arthropoda; class Insecta; order Coleoptera; family Curculionidae; genus Kuschelorhynchus; species Kuschelorhynchus macadamiae. The sequence continues at coordinate 208,561 of JAUTXW010003423.1, forward strand.
TATTAAATACGTATTAATTAAATTTCGTTTACCAAAATGTCATCTAGCCTTTCTATAGGATATTGTATTTTGCTGAAGCAAATTAAATCCTGATATATACCTGTTCTTGACAGCGTCTGATACGAAATTGTCTCTATCATACCTACTGTGTTATCATTCGGTAAAAGGGTCTAAGAGGTCATGAAGTGTTAAATAATCAAAAGTAATTTTCAGAAATAGAGATTATACTTCCACAATTCTTTGTTAAAAACTGATTTTCGTTTTTCTTGTGCAAACTAAGGATACAATAAAGAAAGGGTCTGCTCCTAAACAAAATAAACTAACTTTAACCTGGTTGAAAACAATTTAACTGTAAGAATAATGTGTGATATTTACGTGCATAGGTGTTATAAATTGTTTTTCAAGTAGGATTTTTTTTCATATTTTTTTTAAGTGTATTAGAATTGCATTTTCTAACACTTAATTATGAAGATAATTTTTATGCCTAGTGCAGTTATGATTTACTGACGTATATATACAACCTCTGTACATAAGGAAAGGTTGGGAGGTTTCCATCATCTCGCCATTATGGCTGCATTGTACTGATGGGGTGTCTAAGATAAAATGAGTTAGTTGTCAGTTATGCTAGCAGAGATGGTCGAAAGCGCTCATAAGTTTGTCTATATAATATAGTCCATTATTCTTGGACACTTATACGGAAATATATATATAAACTACATTTTGTCAATTTACAAGAACATAGCGAAATGATGGATTAAGGTAAGAAAAAAATCGAAGACTTATATATATTTCTATACTGGGTGAAAAGGGAACTACTACCCAGGATCGCATTTTAAAACGGCATTAGATAAATATTTGAAATTTTGGTCGACGATTGTGTTGAATAATATGCATATTTTAGGTAAAAAAAGAAACAAACGGCAACAACTTCCGGCTTTACCACAAACGATAAAAGGTTTGCTATTTTGCATATTTGAATTCTACGAAATAATTTTTGTGTATCATGTTCTATGTATAAACTTAATAGATTTTAACTGATGGAGCTCTAAAGTTTAACATATATTTGACATTTATTTGAATTTTTCAAGAAATTGGGCTACGACCAAAACAAATGATGCAATTTGTATTTTAGTCAAGGCACTCTAGGACAGAATAAAAAAATTCAAGTTAACTTTCAAAAACGGATAGTTTCGATATAACGATTTTAAAATGTTCGTCGATTTTTGTGTGAAAATGGTATAACTTCTTTCAAACAAGGCTTTTTTATTGTTCTCTCATGATGGACCACCATAAGACTTTCACTACTCAATCGTATTTTTTTATCCTCTATCGATTTATATCCTCATTTTTTATTTTGAAACAACGGATAATATTTTTGGTTGTACAGGGTGGTCCACTTAAGATGCTCCTATACTTTATCTCAATAAATAAGACACTGAGAAAAAAAGTTAAATTCCAAAAGTATTTGACCCTAATTTAATTTTTTTTTAATATTTTTATGTATACAGGGTTCCATTGTGCCAGGACAGTAACCAACTTTTTTCTTTTTAATGAAACGGTATGAATATTTTTAGAAATTCTAATTTTACGTTTCATTTTAAGTATTTTTTGTCATCACATAGCATACGAAATTTTGAGTAGTTTTTTAGAACAATTAACTTTTCTAATTTTTTTCGGAAAAACAACTTCTTGGAAAAATGTGATTTTTTCACACTTGAAGACTAAAATTGTGAATTTTGGTTATGGATCCATGGGAGTGGTTAATATTTAATATTTTGATCTATCAAAAGCGAAAATCCATTATACAGGGTGGTCACAAATGACCATCAAAAAAAAATGTTTTTGTAACTAAAAAAACTTAATTTTTTTAAATGGAACACTTTGTATTTAGCACTTTTATTGTGTTTAGGATTTAATTCTGCATCATCCCATATATATAGTTTATATTCCAAAAATTAGTAGTTTAGAAGTTATGGCCAATTTTCAATAATAATTCAGGTATTTTTGTTAAAAATCTAAATAAACCTAAATAATATCCTATTCTAAGTTTTTTTTAACATTATAATTAAATTTAACATTAAATCAACAAGTAATGCAAGAAAGAAAGTAACTAATTACTTATTACAAAACATTTTCGCCATAACCTTTGGCTTTGGCAGTACAAGTAGTATAATATTACGGTTACGGTTTTAATTTTCGCAATAATAGCATTTCTAAACGCGTCCTAATTTTACAAGATATCCATGGAAAAACAAAACTATTAAAATTGTTGCCTGGATACAAATAAATACACAGTTTTTATTTGACATTTAGTTGCCTCTAACTCTTTTTAAAGGAAAAATGGCTTTATACAGTGTCCAAGAGCGTTTAAATCTTTATGAATGTTACACAAGAAATAATAAGAGTCCAGCATTAGCTCTGCGGGAATATCGGTTGTTGTATTCTACAAGACGGGTACCCACGAAACATATTTTTTCACGAATTGTTCGTGATCTTAAACCTAAAGTGGTAATCAATAAACAAAAACGGCGCCCAAAAATTGTCCTAACAGAAGAAAAGCAATTAGAAATTCTCCTGTATTTTGAAGAAGACAACGAAAATTCGCAAAGAGATGCATCCCGAGATCTACCGGGAATTAGTAAGACTAGTGTTCAAAGGACTTTAACTGATAATAACTACCATCCGTTCAAATTTTTACCAGTTCAGGAATTATCCCAACAGGACTTTCAAACGAGGCTTTTTTATTGATCTCTCATGATGGACCACCATTTTGAAACCGACATTTTTAAAAATATTTTATTTACCGATGAGGCAATTTTCAATACGGCCGGCATATTCAACCGAAAAAATACTCATTACTGGTGTAACTCAAATGAACATCGTGTAAAAGAAATGAAAAAACAGGGTCGGAGAAGTACTTATATGTGGTCTGGTATTATCCGTGATCGAATAATAGGTCCAGTATTTTATGACTCTGTTCTGAATGGTGAGAGGTATTTAAATTTGTTGGAGTACGAAATATTTCCGTTAATTGACAATCTGCCGAACGATATTAAAGAAAGGCTTGTTTATCAACAAGATAGTGCTCCATATCACACTGTAGTGCCTGTTAGAAATTGTTTGAATCAACGGTTTCCATTTTGGATTGGTCGGTACGGACCATAGATTGACCAGCGAGGAGCCCCGACTTAACACCCCTGGATTTTTTTTATGGAGCAACCTAAAAAACGAGCTGTATAAAAATAGGTGTAATACTGTTCAAGATTTAAAAAGGAGAATTAGGCAAGAGGCAGAAAGACTTAATGCAACAGACGCGGTTAGGAATGCTATTGCGAGAGTTGAAACCATGTATACTACTTGTATTGCCAAAGGCGGGGGTTATGTCGAAAATGTTATAAGTACTTAGTTACTTTCTTGCATTACTTGTTGATTTAATGTTAAATTTAATTATAATGTTAAAAAAAAACTAGGATATTATTTAGGTTTAGTTAGGTTTTTAACAAAAATACCCCAATTATTATAGAAAATTGGTGATAACTTCTAAACTACTAATTTTTGGAATATGATCTATGTATATGGAATGATGAAGAATTGAATCCTAAACACAATAAAAGTGCTAATTACAGAGTGTCCCATTTAAAAAAATTAAGTTTTTTTAGTTACAAAAACATTTTTTTGATCATCATTTGTGACCCACCCTGTATAATGGATTTTCGCTTTTGATAGGTCAGAGTATTAAATATTAACCACTCCCATGGATCCATAACCAAAATTCACAATTTTAGTCTTCAAGTGTGAAAAAATCACATTTTTCCAAGAAGTTGTTTTTCCGAAAAAAATTAGAAAAGTTAATTGTTCTCAAAAACTTCTCAACATTTCGTATGCTATGTAATGACAAAACTTGTAACTTATTTATTACCAGAATTTTACGCAGATTATTGCAAATTTTTGTGCTTTATTTCGTGATTTTTTTTTTGCTGTAAAGTAAACATTCTTTATAATTTTTTTTAAATGCCAAGTTTTACAAGAGCTGAACAAATAATATGCTTCTCGTTTATGGTGAGTTCTTGTAAAATAAAAGGCAGGCTCAAACTAACACATGGAGTTAGCAGAGAAGATGCAAGAAAAATTTTAAAGAAACATAAATATACACCCTACATATACCAAGTCTACCAACACTTGGGTGTTAACGACTTTGCTAATCATTGCCCATGGTTTATGGAGAATTAAAACCATAATAAATTTAGTACCATGATATTGTTTGCTGATGAGTCCAGCTTCACGGATCTTAGAATGTTTTACAGGAACAATGTGAGATATTGGGCGAATAAAAATCAACATCTGTCCAGGGAGGATCTTTTCAAGAACGCTTTGGTGTTAACGTATGGCTAGGTGTTTTAGGGTTTTAACGAGTCACTTACATCGCAAGTTCATATGAACTTTTTGGAAACAACAGTTGATGATTTTATGAAAAATTAATCTCTTGCTCAAATTCCAAAGATCTATTTTGAACAGGATGGCGCACCGGCTCATAATGCTAGGACAGGTTTGAGGATCAATAGATAGGGACGAATGGGTTTGTGAGGTGGCCAGCCCGTTCCCCAGATTTAATGCCCTTAGGTTTTTTCTTTTGAGGTCATATTAAAGAAAAAGTCTATTGAGCTATTAATCATGTACCACCGATACCTGCCTATGTATTAAACTGAAAAATAAATTCTTAGAAAATCAGAGATAAAAATACCTATAAATTAAATCATTTGTTTTCGCCTCATCATGCTTGGTTTCTTTAGTAAAATTCAAATTATTCAAAACAGGGTGAACTTTGAACAATCTCTCCAAACTCACAGGTAATAAATACGTTACTTGTCAAAATTAATTTTTTTTGAATATAAGTTATTTATATACTAAAAAATGACATCCTTTATTTAAGAATAAAATTAATTACGCTTATTTCAAAATTTTAACAAGTTGATTTTAATAATATATATTTTTTTAACAATTTTCGTTTTTTGGAAAAATATATATTATATACCTCGTAGGAAAAGCCACACTTTTGGACTCCGTATTCACTGTCTCGACCGGCAACCTTCACGGTCGTCCGGGAATGTTTAGCTTTTACTACTAGGTATACAATGTACTATTGTTTATCCTTTATTGATGTAATAAACTTGGCGACCCGTCATTTAAATTCAGACTTTACATATGGGAAGTGATGCTTTAGTTCTTTTTTTTATTCCTAAGATAAATCGTTTTAAGCACAACATTTTTGGAAAACCCCAATTCGAGTAAAAATGTTTAAAACTGATGGCCTAAAAAATTTGTTATAAAACTTCTAACATTTCTATCTTTAAAGCAGGCCCAATTGAAATGCTATGGTTTACCAATATGATGGAAGGCGGTAAATAAGTAAGATATGTTAGTCACCAGACGCAATACACTCACCTAATATCGACCCAATAATATCTCTTAATGATGACTATTGCTAGCTCTAGTCGGGTAGGTTCGGATTCTTCTTTCTCGTTACTCTACCTATACTTCCATATCACAATCTCTTACTTTAGATGTAATATTTAAGTTGAGCGCCATCAAGTTTTAATTTAAGTTAAATAAAACTTGGAAAAAAAAGTTGCATTGGATCTAACCACTATCAATAGGTAAAGTCTTATCTTGATCAATTGAAAACCAACACGTTGGAAACAAATGACTTTTATTGTTTAATTCACAATATATATATAAGTCACTATCCCCAAGAAAAAAAAAAAGAAAAATGTACTGAACAAAAAAAAATCGATTGTTAACTCAATTCCATCCCCCAGGGAGCTTAATAGCATCCCAACAAGAAGTGAAGGAATTAATTTTTCCCTAACAAGAGTTTAAATTTATTGTAAAGTTACGCTAACTGAAATCCCAACTAAATTATTTGATTTGGGGTACGTAAATACAAAACCCAGAAGCTTATTCTTTATCTACATCACTCGAGATTAATAACATATGGATTACACAATATAGACAAGAATTAGATCAAATAATCAGTTTAGAATCCCTATAAGTTTCTTCCCCCCCCTTAAATGATTGAAGTTTAATTCTAGTTAAAACAAATAATTGTGTTACAAACGATAATGGTTAGGGATAAGTATTAAAAAAAAAATTGATTAGCCACACAATGAGTGGCAGCACAATAAATATCTATAAAATGTCTATTACATAGATTTGAAGGTCTTAGATATTACCAATAAAACAGCAGTAATTAGGTAGCGCTACGAAGGCGGCTGCGTTTCACCTTACAGAAATTCTGCACAGTATGCTATATACTAGACAAGGTAACACCAGTAATTAAATCAATATGCATATACAGTTTGATTAACAGAAATAGTACTATATGTTAAGTTTCCAAATATTAAACCACTACTTAGCTGAACACTCTAGTCACTAGTGTAGACTGTAAATGGTGGTAAGGCAGGTAACAAGCAAGTGTTACTCAGTGATCACTATGTCCTACAGCTCCGCTACGTAGACCGTATCCAAGACATCATGTCTATTCCATCAAAAGAAAAGTTCCAAATTCCATAAATAACTAGCAGTTAGGAAACCATACCAAAACCTTGCTAATGGTTTGTCTTTAAAGTTCCAAAATAATCCCAATGAACTTCAAAGGTTCAACTTTATATAAAAACCCTGAAACAAGAATTGCCCCATGTAGAAAAATCTCTACAACAAAATTTGGAATATAATGCCAGACAGGCAAAACAGCGCACAATATATACGAGAATATAATACAAAATTCTTACCTCATTGTAGCTACGAGGGTACCAAAAAAAAATAGCTTGATGAGCACCAATGTTAAGATGGCCGATGTTAGTGGCACGTGGAAGTAATTAAGACAAAATCTCCATGTAGGCCATAAAGTTGAAACCCAAAATTTACTAAACCATAATATTCAACTTCACTTCGTCAAATCGGATCCTTCTAATCTCCAATTTGGGATGGAATTTAGTTAACAATAAAAAAACAATTCAGAACATTCGATACTTCCGTCGTTGATGAGACTTGGTGCTAAAAAGAAAGATTTTTTCTTAGCCCTTCTCACGTACACAAAATGGTTTCCATCACACAATATTACCAAACCCGGTAAATCTACATTTTTTTTTTCTACATTCCAAAACATTATTTGAAAAAAACAACTTTTCTCAATATCAACAAAATAATGTTGGTACCATAAATCCACTAAACTAAATATTAACTTGTCAAATTCCAGTTCGGTTTATAACAAAAATAGCCTTTATATCCATGAGTATTGGAAAGAGATGAAAATATATTATTACTCCTCAACTAATCCAAGCTACCCTGTATTTTGTCCAACCAAAGAATAACCATCTAAATTAGTAATATTAGCTCGCCGATACGTCAAATCAATAGGACTTATAATAAGAAAGAAAAAGAGTGAGACAATACTTCCATGTCTGTGCTTATTTCGACCGCATTACTCTATCGATTGAAAGCATGTGGTTTTGAATTGACCTATCATAACCCCGTGTAAAAATCTGACAACTGATAAACAATAACAAAGTAAATCTTTGTAGATTTCGAAATATATAATAATGAACAAATTTACCTTACTAATTAATGCAAAATAGTGAACCAAGTTATTAAAGAACATTTGTGTTTAAATTTACGTGCTTGTGAAATTTCCAAACAAAATGTGATATGCTATTTGACATGTAAAAAATAAAATTCTTCTGAACTAACTGATATAAACAAATGGAATCTTAGAATATTAACGCAAGAAAACTATATGCAGGTAGATTTTTGAATGTTCTATTAGATTATCTTATCAGAAACATATGTCATTTAGATTTTACCTTCATTTGTTTGCCTTATATGATTGTTAACCTAGTCTTAGAGTCACAGCATATTAAAAATGTTAATTCCTATTAATTGGAATATCTTAAAGTTAATTCTATATATAAAACAGTAATTATTAGATAATACAGTACAATATGAAAGTATATTACATTGGCTCTATCAAAAATAAAGTAAATTAACATAAGGTTCTAATTTTGTATTTTTGCTTTCGGCTATTTGTAACAAGAAATTTCTGAAACTAGCATTATTTCTGTAACTTAGATATCAATGGTAAATGTAAGCCTAAATATAGTATAAAAGAGTGTTTTTAATTATAAATTAGATTAAAATGACGTATGATATCACAAATGACATAGTACTAAAAAAATGAAAAAGTATCAAGCGAAGATTTATTTTACTGAATTTTACTGCCCTATGTACTTACAGACATATATGACAAATCTAACTGTAACAAACTACACTAATAATACAAAAAAATTAAAATAAAAATAACTAACACCCCTATGTTCGACGGCTAATTCGCAGCTTTAACTTGGGATCGTTAAATTTGTAATGACGATTGTAGTTCTGCCTTCAAAATGTCACAGCCTTAATTGAATTGTTCGAAACTTTGTAATTAATTTTTATATATCAGACTAACATTCTCTAAACATGGATTAAAGGAGGAAAAAAAACAGAGCACGAATTGGGAACTATAAAATATTTTTTGACACATATATTTTTACATACCCCTCTTTTAATATAGTCGAATGCGTTCTTATCGTGCGGGTCCAAAGGTCAGCAACATTATGAATCAAATCAGAAAACACAGTGAATACCAAAATGTTGTGTGATTCTTTTATCAAGCTATTAAATCTCGATGGGCTATTTACAAATATACAGGGAGAAAGAAAATAGTTTTTTTTATTATATTACGCAATATTATTAAGATAGCCACTTAATATTCTTTTATATATTAAATGCCGAGGGACTAAATAAGAAAATTCGCTAAATAAGTATTTGGTTAAAATTTTTTGGTTGGCAAAAACAAAAATACACAAAATGGCAAGCGCCTTAATAAAGTCGGAAGGCGGTTCGAATTAGTGGAACAATCAGGATATGTTCTTTTATACAGCCACTTAATAAAAGTGAGATTTTTTTATCAATCACAAAAATTATGAGCCCCGCTTGACCTAAAAACCTAACCACTTATACAGTGTCATTTATTTAAATGCGGGCCACCCCTGTGCAAAGAATATTATGGAGTTTTGTTAAAAGCACAAGATAAGTAGTTATTACTTCCCTCGTGAGATTTTTCAGATCTTTACGTTTAAGGATCCCTAGATGCCGGAAAACATGTTTTCTCAATTCCGTCTGTCTGTAGGTATGTCTGTCCGTCAGTCTGTCTGTTCGCGGCATAGCTAAAACACTACTTATCTGATTTCTTCAAATTGCAGTCTAAAATTAAGGGCCATGCATGCGAAAAATACAGGCTATATATATATATATATATATATATATATATATATATATATATATATATATATATATATATATATATATATATATATATATATATATATATATATATATATATATATATATATATATATATATATATATATATATATATTTTTCGTTAGCCCCGAGTTTCTGGTAAAGCGATTTTACCGATTTTTGTATATCAAATTTTGTCTTATAATTAATAAAAAAAATTACTTATTTTAAAGACGACGTTTTCAAATTGGAACAAGTATTCTATAATTATTTATTTATTGTCTACAAAATTACAAATTAACTAGAAAATTTTAAAAAAAATGGTGTCAAAGCTAATAAAAAAATTTTTAAATTAAAATTCACTAGCTAATATCCAGGAAACAGAGGCAAAGGCTCTGAGAATCGGTATAAGGAATGTACAGAAACTTGTGCATGAAAAAAAAACATAATTTACTTCCGAAGAAGGATAAGAAATTTACACGAAAAAATCCAAAGGCAAGACTTAAGTTATAATGCAAAAATGGATATTCATAATGCAATTTATGATTTATACGCGTCAAAGACTAATATAATCCTTCAGAAACTTTTTAATATTATAGACTAAAAAATATTATCATCACTTAAAAAGTCCTCATCTTCTGAGTCGTCCTCAAATGGCGGAATGATCATTGGTGCTATTTCCACATCTAGAACTCGTTCTCGATTCCACCAAGCCCATATTAATTTCTCCGTATGTTTCACAGATTTCCTCCAGTACTCTGGCGTAATATAATTTAATGAATCTTGCCAAACAATTTGCACTTCATCTGACGTAAGACGTAATATGATTTTGCCCCAGCCCATATCAATTCTATTGCGTTAAACTGGCAATGGTATGTTCCATATTTCATCTACGGCATATATTGTTGGTTGTTTAATAGATTTTGCCATTAAAAGAAGTTCTAGTTCCAGCATATTGGGTAAAGGATTTTGTTTTCGTTTTATTAGCCAGTCATAAATATCACTTTTCTTCCAGGATGAAGTAGGATGTTTATTTAAGATTCTTGACTGTTAAGATGCATTGTCCAGAATGATTAAAGATGGAGCATCTTAATTTGGAATCAGTTGTTCTTTTAACCACTTTTCAAACAGTTCACAGTTCATATTATCATGATAGTCTATACTTTTGGATGTTCTTTAAAAACTGGATACGTTGACTTGCTATATGTGGCAACTCGCATACAAATTTTCGATTACAGTCCTTTTTATACCGAAAACATTTTTATTAATTTTGACAACGATTTAAGTCCAATTTCCAATATGCCTCGATTTTTTAAAGCTTCTTTTAAAAATTAAAGGGTTATATTAGTTTTTGATGTGTATAAATCGTAAATTGCGTTACAAACTTCCATTTTTACATTGTCACTTAAGTCTTCTGCCTTTGGCTTTTTTCGTGTACATTTCTTAATTCTTCTTCACAGTCCTTATACCGATTTCCAGAGCTTTTGCTACTGTCTCCTGGATATTGGCCGTTTAATTTTCATTTTCGTAATATTTTATTAGATTTAATACCATTTTTTTTTCGCTTGTGGATGCAAAAAACCCGAAAATTGTTTTCTATTACTCATTTTGTCACTGACATGTCAATCTGACTTTGAAGTGACTGAGCTCAAAGATTTTTGCAACTGCTGGTATTTATATGTTTATCGTCTTTTTTCATATGAAAATATCATAGGTCTATCTAATTAATCTTCCGGATTTTATGCGGAGGATATGATTACACGTAATAAAAGAAAAACAAACTTAAAAAGCTTGTCGTTGATAAATCGCATGACCCGCACGATAACACTGCTTTTGACTATCTAGTTTTTTCCTACATAATATTCTGGCATCTGACACACCAGCATTTTTGAGAAGAAATACGGAAACTGTCGCTGAATTCAGTGCTGATGTGATTTCTTTTATTATCTATAGTTATTAGGCATACAAATTATATTTAATGGTTGGGTAAACAAATAGACTGTTGTAAAGCACCTGAAAAGACATTTCAAAAATATTGCAAAGGGGAAAATTAACAACTATAGAAATCACCGCATGGCTTCTCTGCTTTTTATTTCTTTAATGTTAGAGTTAATTTAAAGTTATTATATATAAGATTCTTTCACGCAAATGATATTTTATATACTAAAACTGTATTGAAATATAAGTAGCTATGTAAAAATAACCTTAGGATGATTGACAATAGGGAGTGCATAAAAAATGTTAGGTAAGTATTTAATTTATGTTTAATAACAAAAGAAAATACAATGCATTTAGGTGGGAAAATTAACTGCGAAACCACTACCAATAGGGGCGTTGCATTCCCCTTTCCTTTAATTTAATTAAAAGTTGTACTGTGTAAGCACGAAGTTCAGTCCCTGTTTTGCAGTACATATTTTTTTGAATCTCAAATGTAGATATATTTGTTGGTGCTTTCTAACTCTCAGAGCTTGACGGCATTCTAAGTGAAAGGCATCCATACAAAGCATACTTAAACTTCAGTAGTAGTTTTTAGCTACAAATTATATCTTAATTGAAAAGGTCTCTGTCTTGTACTTCATCTGTAGCCGCCCTTACAGTTATGTGGAGGCTTTACAAAACTATTTTTAACTGCATGATTGATTGCACGTTTTTAATTTCAAATTTTATTCTTGAGGAAACGAAAGGAAAAAAGAAACATTTTTAACAACAATAAGGAACAGTAAATTTTAATTTTGTTATACTATAAATCAAGTGAGCGAGCTAATTTGTTTGTATGTTCATGAAAGTGCTCAATGTTGTTTTTTTACTATAAGGTTTGGAGTTTAATTTAATCTTAATGGCTTTAATAAGAAGAATGAGTGTTAATTTATAAATTAACTGTTTCTATTTTTGGCAATAGATATTTGTTGGTTTAATTATGCCTTTTTTTTCTTTAAAATAAGTTAACGGATCAAATAAAACAGGTGACTAATATAAGGTCCTAGTTAGGTAGACCTATGAAATTCCAGGCTGTCAAAATGTGGGTGGCTTTTCTCTTATTAATTAATGTTTTGCAGTAAAATTAACATTGTGCACTCTTTTACAGTTTAACTTTTTCAGGAAAATAGGACCGTATCAATATTATATATATATATATATATATATATATATATATATATATATATATATATATATATATATATACAATATTCTCTCGGTATGAATCCCTCCGTTTATTAGGAACCGTGAAGGGTGACTCAACTTAGTTCCGCTTTTAGTCATTTAGTAACACAACTCAAACAAAGATACTCTCTTTTCAAATATTTTTATTGGGCACCATTTTGTTGTACCATATTTAATTCATACCAAAAAAATTTAAGTCAGTTGAATAAGACAATTTTTTTACGTTGATATTTTAAACATTATATTGTGCCAACATTTTGTTCTGCCCTATTCAATTAAATACCACAATTTTAACCGTTTATCCATATATCACACTTAATGCTTGAACAACATTTGAATTCAATCTAATAAGTAGTTTTTTTAGGCTGATACATTGAATAGTTAGTTTTTATTATTTTTTTTTAACATTTCACAAGGCCGCCATTTTGTTCTGCCATAACAGATTTTTATCAAAACATTAACAGGTTATCTGCGTATGACCCTTAATTTTTAAACAAAATTGGAAGTCAATCGGGTAAGTGGTTTTTTGCTATGTCGTGAACTGGCAGACAGACAGGCCGACGGATTTGGGAAGCATTTTTTGACATTTAAGGTCGCTAAAAGCAAAAAAAAAAATCGGGGAGGAATTTTTTTCCCCTATTACACAGAATTTATTTCACCTTCATTTTGTTCCGCCATCTTGAATTTATACCACAATTTAACCAGTTTACCTCTATATACCTAATTTTTGCACGAAATCAAATAGATTTTCAGGCTGATTTTTTAAATATTCTACTAGGCCGCTATTTTGTCTCGCTATCTTGTATTCGTACCCAAATTTTGCCAATAGATTTGAAGTAAATGAATTAATTAGTTTTTAAGTGATATTTTTTTTATTTCACTAGGCCGCTATTTTGTCCCGCTATACTGGAGTTGTTCCAAAATGGTCATCTCCATATGATCCTTCATTTTTCACCCAAATTTGAAGTCAATCGGATAAGTATATTAGTAATGCCGCAAAGAGGCGGACCGATAGACAGACAGACTGACGGAATGGAGTGTGATTTTTTTACTATTACAATACTCCAATTTTACGCAGGATGTAAAAAGAATAATCCCTGCGAGTCTGATGTTCAAGATATTTGTCAGACCGCAGAGCCCCAGATAACATATAAACTCAATTTCTTGCAACTTCTCCCTCAATTACTATAGCTCCGACTGGCCTTAGGGTGTACAAATATAGGAGAGGTATCACACGGTCCTAATTAACCACGTGATGGAAATACGCTTTGGTTAAGGGCTCCAGAACTATTAGCAATAAAACTGATCATCAGTTTATTACTTCGCTCGTAAAAGTATTGTAATCGTGAAAAAATCCCTGTCGGAGATTTTTTCAGATCTTTACGTTTCAGGGTCGCTAGATGACGAAAAACATGTTTTCTCAATTCCGTCGGTCCGTCTGCCTGCCTGTCTGTCTATCCGTCTGTTCGCGGTGTAGCTACAAAAACTACTTATCCGATTGACTTAATATTTTGGTCAAAAATTAAGGGTTATATGGGGATGGCCTGGTAAGATTTTCAGAAAAATCCAATATGGCAAAACAAAATGGCGACTTAGTGAAATGTTGAAAAAAATATTATTACAAAACTACTCATTCAATTTATCTCAAGATTTCTGGTATCATTTTAGTACAAATCCAAGGTGGCGGAACAAAATGGCGTCTTAATAAATTATATAAAAATTCAGCCTGAAAAAACTGCTTAATGGTTTGATATCAAATTGTGTGCCATAACTAATTGTGGTATAGGAATCAACTAGTAAAATCGTGGTACTAATTAAAGACGGCCGGAAGCGTAAAAAAGTTACCCTCTCACTCTTACACATCTTTACATTTTAACGTCGCTAAATGCCAAAAAATATTGTTTTATCAACTCCGTCAGTCCATCTGAGGTCTTTCTGTCAGTTGGCAGCATAGCTTAAAGACTACTTACTCGATTGACTTTAAATTTTGGTCATAAATTATAGGTCATATGGGGATGGCCTGGTAAGATTTTCGTAAAATTATTCAAAAAACTACTGATTCAATTTATCTGAAATTTTGCAAAAAACATCACGTATTATGTTGGAATTAAATGGTAACATTTTGGTACGAATCCAGAATGGCGGAACAATAAAATATTTAAACATTCAGCTAATTACTTAATGAATTGATTTCAAATTGTGTGGCATAGCTAATTGTGGTATAGGTGTCAACTAGTAAAACTGTGGTACTAATTACAAATGGCGGAACAAAATGGCGGCAAAATAAAATGTTTGTAATCGTGAAAAAAATCACCTTCTCAGGTTTTACATATCTACACGTTTTAGCGTCCCTAGATGCCAAAAAATATGTTTCATTAATTCCGTCGGGCCGTCTGTCTGTCTGTCAGTTGCGGCATAGGAGTTAAATTAAGAGTCATATGGAGATGATCTGGTAATATTTTGGTAAAAATCGAGTATGCCAAAAACAAAATGGCAGCCTAGTGAAATGTTAAGAAAAAATATTATGAAAAAGCTACTTGTCGAATTTATTTCAAATTTTGCATAAACATCAAGTATTATGTTGGAATCGACTGGTAAAATTATGGTAGGAATCCAAGATGGCAACACAGAACAAAAAACAAGAAACTACTTAATGATGTCAAATTGTGTACCATAACTGATTGTGTTATATTGCTCAACTAGTAAAACTAGTTACTAATTCAAGATGGCGGAACAAAATTGCGACGAAATAAAAATTTTGTAATCGTGAAAAATTCACCATCTAGATTTTACCTACGTTTTAGCATATCTAGATACCAAAAAACATATTTTATCAATTCCGTCGGTCCGTCTGTTAGTCTGTCTGTCAGTTTGCGATATAGTTTAAATATTGACTTTATATTTTGACCAAAAATTAAGGGTCATATGAGAATGATCTGGTAATATTTTGGTCAAAATCCAATATGGCTGATCAATGTTAAAAAATCTTTGTTAGAGTGGTGTATTATTTGGGATTAAGATCCTCGGGACCAGGGGCGTGCGTTGAAATTTTAAGGAAGGGAAGCAATTTGTAGAAACTTACCTATTTGTAACGCAATTCGATTCTTCGATCATTTTTTGCAAATTCGTCAATGACGTCATCATAAAAACGTCGATGCTTCGACATATTTTGGAGAAGTTTATTTTTAATGAACAACAGCGATGTATGCGGAAGTCTCTCCTGCCCCGTTGAATTTCTCTGATGAACTTGTGGCAGGTGTTGTCAATACTAATTCACACAATTTCGACACTTCGGTGTAGGCATCTTCTAGCTCCTTGTCTTTTAAAAACTGTCATCAGTTTCGTAAATGACTTTTAGTTCAGATCGCAGTAACACTCGGTCGAAGAACTGGCCATAATGAAGAAGAAGAGATTTAAACGCATCTTCTGGAAAAGTTTTTCCTTTAAATGCATCAAAATTGCAGAGCTCGAGGAATTTAAAATCATTTAAACCGTTAAATTAGTTTATTTGTTGCTCACTGACCGATTATTTCATAAAAGAGGCGTCTGTATGATGTTTGAACATCTCCGACCTTGTCTGTTCGAAGACGCTTGGCTTGTGGCTCTACATTTAACGTCATCGTTTTCTCCCAAAATAGGTCAAAGTCATCTCTTTTTTGGCTTAACATGGACTTAAATCATCCAGTTTTTTTAGACAAAAAGCAATATCATTTGTTTTAATTTGTAATATATTAAAAACATTATCTGACACATTCTTAAAACCTAAAAATCGCTTTTGAATACTTCCGTCTGTTTTAACGTGGCGTATTATTATAGATAATTGGCTAAAATTAGTGATATCAGTTGTTTCGTCCAGAACAATAGCAATGAACCGCACCTCGCCAATTTCCTGCTTAATTCTTTTTAGAATAATGGTTGCAACAGCGGAAATTAAATCAGTCTGGATACGATTCGACGTTCGGCGAAAAACGCTAGACTGCTCTAAATGATTTTTTAAGCAATCGTCATATTTAGCCATTAAACTACGTAAATCTTAATAATTTTCTCTATTTGAGAAAACCCTTGTTTCGTCATGACCTCTAAATCCCAATTCGTGCTGTCCGAGAAAACAAACAACATCGATACGTCTTCTTAATACTTGCGTATTTTTATAGACTAGTTCATTGTATTGGCGGTGACTAATTTCCAACTGTTTATTAAGGGCGTGTTCAATTCTGGTTTTGCCGAAGACTTTTTCTTTTATGACGGCCTGTAAATGCGCTTTGGACATAATGTGTCTTTTTACAGCTTTATGGAAATTGTTTAAATCGGAAAAACCAGTTTTATTCCAAAGACCTTTTTCATTTTAAAAAAGTAAACATCGGCAACAAAATAATTCACTTATATTTTCACACCCTGTTAGCCATTTAAATTGTTCGTATTGTTTTTTCGGATAAAAATGTCTAATACAGTTTTTCATTTTTGTGGTTAAATTTTTCATAGGCGGTTTTGCCCTTCCTTGGGAAATTATTTGAAACTTATCAGCCAGGTTGAAAATCCCTTTATTATTAAGATACACACCATACATTCACACACACTCTTCTTACTAAATCCTCCAACATTTTAAACGTTATTACCGACAGCCGAAGTTGACGGTATTTGCATATCCAAGTCCGTATTATTGTCTTCCATATCGCACCATGCACGACGCGACGTACGTATCACACAACACACGGATAGCCGTTCAAACAAAGAATCTACTCCAACGATAGCTTCTATCACCACTTAAAGCAGAGAAGCTAGCGGCCCGCATAGGTTCTTTTCGATATTCTATTGTGGCTGGGTCGGAGTCAAGGCCGCATTTATTATAGGCTTGATAATTAAGATAATATTTTAACATTTTTAATATAAACTAAATTAATGGTTTCCTATTTCAAAAATTACATTTTAGATGTTTTGTAATTTTTTTTGGGGAAACACTGCTTCCATGGACTGCGCGCTGCTGCTCGGGACACATATATAGATCCTATATTTTCTCAATCGGTCCGCAGATATTTCCTCGATATTAAGTTTTTAAATGGTTTTCGTTAACAGACTTTTTGTTGGTATGTTACAGTTATGTATTATTTGGGGTTAGGGTCCAGTAAAAAATAAAATCTATTTTAAAATAGTCGACGTTTAGCAAATTTATTGTTGCATCCTCAGGACACATATATAGTTTCTATATCCTGCATGAACCTCATATTTTCATTCTTTACCTACTCCGTTCGTGCGCAGATATTTCCCAGATATTTTGTTTCTATGGTTTTCGTCAACGATCCTCTTGTAGTAAGGGTCCAATAAAAAAACAAAAGTCTATTTTTAAATAGTCGACGTTTCGCAACTTTACTGTTGCATCCTCAGGACACATAATAGATTTTATATCCTACATGAAACCCGTATCATCAGTCTTTACCAACTCCGTTGGTTCGCAGATATTTCCCACATATTAAGGTGGTTAAAATGGTTTTTGCTAATGATATTCTTGTTAGAGTGGTGTATTATTTGTAGGTAAAGACTGATAATATGGATGTCATGCAGGATATAAAATCTGTATCCTGTGGACGCAACAATAAAGTTGCGAAACGTCGACATTGTAAAAAACAGCTTTAATTTTTGTGCTGGATCCTAATCCCAAATAATACACCACTTTAACATGGCAACAACATGATCGTAAACGAAAAGCAGTAACAAACTGCTATTGCGTACCAGCGGAGAAGGTAAAGACTGATAATATGGGTTTCAATTTAAGATGGCGAAACCAAATGACGGCCAAATAAATTTTTTAAAAAATCAATGTAAAAAAATCCTGTTCAATTGAATTTGCAGAAAAATTAGATGTGAAAATGGCATAAACTGGTACGAATTCAATATGACCTAGCAAAATGGCAGTATGTGTCAATAAAAAAACTACTTAATAATAGTAAATAATAAATAAATAAAGTAAATTTTTTTGCTTAATTTTGCAATTGTAACTAATTGACTAATACACAAACTTAAAATATTTTTTTAAATAAGCATTGCTTTTTGCCATTTGTAATAAAATTATAAACACCGCACAGACTAGTTTGTTTCAAATTACTATACCATGTAACGATGGCTAATTTGCAGCTTTAATTTGGGATAGGTAAATAGGTAATCACGATCATAGTTTTGCTTTCAAAATGTAGCAGCCCTAATTGAATATGCAGAATTAGTTAGCTGAACGGGCCTTAATTTTAAGCAAACAGATGTTCAGATCGGTCGGTTTTGGAATTTGCAATTTTGGCGAGCGACCGACGGTTAAACCTTTTCGTTTTGACAAATTCGAATTATGATAATAATCTCTGTAATTGACTAGCGTTTGCCCCCTGAATAATGATTATAAATATGTTTTGCGGGAGCAACGCAAATAACAACAAATAACCTCTATGATTACTAGGTAAAACGCGTTAGTTTACGTTGAAAATAATTTATTTTATCCAATCAGAATCATACATAATACGATCGGATAATGCGATTGATGAGATAGCTTGCCACATTCGGATGATTTAAAGATTGCCTAATCAACATTATATGTTTGTTAGTTCGAATCCATTACACATATATATCGTGGCAGGGGCGTACCTACTTTTTACTAGTGTTGGACAAAACCGTATTATGTTAACAACACTGGGGAACAGCAAAAATGTTTCCGAAGCCAAAATAGCAAAATCTTACTTATTTTATTATACTAATTTACAATCTGTCTTGCAAAATTCTCAGATGGCTTCGGTTTTATAGACTTATGCTTATTATTATAATTTACTTACGTGCCCTTAATGTATGTAAAAGTTCGACCATTAAGTGAGAAATGTCTGGATTTATAATATCAGGTGTACTTTATAAGGTGTTTAAATACATATAACATAAATCCTAAATTGCTAGTTTTTTGTTTGACCTTTTCATTTTTGGAATGTACGAAATTTACTCTCTAATTACTTTCAATATTTCTATCGTATTTGTCTTTTTTTAGTGCTAAATAAAAGTATGTAGAGGTTGTATAGCTTTAGGTGTAAATTTTGACAATAGGTAAATAAATATTTGAAAATAGGTATAAAATTAGTGTTTGAAAATATGTTCGGATAGAAAGTACGTTTATCATGAATCTTTATGCTCTTATGGTTTTTATATACGCTTTTATATACGCTTATTTCGTGCTCTGATCAATTTTGTATTTTTTACCGCCTTAAACAATGCCATGTTTATATATTTTTTTTGTATATAAGTATGAAGTTCGTTATTTGGCTTACCTTATTCACATAGTTGTATTTTTTGGTGATTATTTAACTCATAATAATAATTACCAGGTATCAATTAATTAATTAATTGATACTTGCCATTGTTTGAATTTTGTATTAGCCTCTTGTTTTTATGAATGATTTAATTAAAATTGCACATTTAAATATAAGATCAATTTTTACAGGTTTCTTGGAGTTTAAAATAATAATAGAGCATCATGATTTTGATCTAGTATTTCTCACCGAGACTTGGCTCTCTGATTGTGATAGGGTAATTGTATTTGACATTCCGGGTTATCGCATGAGTCGGAAGGATAGAGTAGATAAAGGCGGAAGTGTTGCGGCATCTATAAAAAAACAGCTTTGATTTTGAAGTTTTAAATCTTCAATTTGCTGTCAATAATTCTTTAGAATATTTACTTTTAAAAACTAAAATAAAAAACAACTTTTATGCGTTTTGTGTATTTTATCGTCCCCCGAATTTAAATTTCAATTATGTTATTAATGGAGCCGGTGGCCGAGAGCGTAAAGCTTTAGGTTTACACCGGAGTTGGTGTCGCAGGTCCTGGGTTCGAATCCTAGGTGGGTGCACGACTTTTCAAGTCTACAAATCCAACAGGGAAGAGTGTAAAATGAAGTTCACTGTCCACGCTGCAATTCGGGGGTAGTTTGGGGGTAAATTCACACTCCCCGCCATCACATACCCTCTCAGGTGGAGGAGATGGCCGAGGTTCGGACTCCTCGATAAACTGTAGAGCCCGTCTGGTTGACATTCCCCAGACGTAAATTCCTTCCCCCATCCTTGAAGGGTGATTCTTGTCCCCCTTTCCGCGCATATGTGTCCCCCCATTCCCCCTATATGTACTTGTCTGAACAAAAAAGGTACCATGTGTAACAATCGGATGTTCGGGCAGGGCCACGTTACCCGATCAGTTCCGAACATC
The DNA here is from genome assembly GCA_030620095.1 of Kuschelorhynchus macadamiae. Classification (NCBI taxonomy): domain Eukaryota; kingdom Metazoa; phylum Arthropoda; class Insecta; order Coleoptera; family Curculionidae; genus Kuschelorhynchus; species Kuschelorhynchus macadamiae. Next base: position 229,283 of record JAUTXW010003423.1, read on the forward strand.
CACGAACAATTAGAATATGTGTAAATGTAGCAGTTATTAATGTTTTTAATAATGTTTTTTTCTAGGATATATCTGGAAGTAAAAGATATAATTTGTTTAGGTGATTTTAATGTTAATTTGCTTAATATAGATAACCCTTTGGTTCCTTTATTTGAAAATTATAACTTTGAACAAATAATAAATGAACCAACTAGAGTGTCCAGAACCTGTGTTACCTTGTTAGATCCGAATATTTCTTACAGATAGCAGTTTACTTCATGAATCTGGTACTGTACCAGTGTGGAATATATCGGATCATTGTTTAGTATATTGTTCTTTAAAATTCATAAAAAACATGTAGAACCTAAAATAATAACATATAGAAATTTTAACAATTTTAATTTAGAAACATAATAATCTTTCAAATGAGTTGCAAGTTTTTCCAAATAGGCTCTCCTGTGGTGGCGCTGTTAAATTCTAAGTTGCAAGTATTTCTTAGTACCAAGCTATACATCAAATTTAATGTAATTATTGGGCACGTGTCACGACTACTCATTACCCAGAATGCGTTCTCGCTATGTTGCACAGGCGGCAAAACTGCCACATTTGATAAGTCGCTATTTCAAATCCAGTATCAATTTTAAAGCATCAATAACAACAAATGTTGAACTTAAATCCCGGAATAAATATGAAGGAATTGGCACGAAAGGTTTATTATGTAAAAAGTAATATCCAAACTGAGCTGTTAAAGACATAAATTTTAATGTTTCACCAATTTTTTGTTAAAGTGGCACCTGAAATAACGTATCACACTAATTGGCTGTTTAATTTAGTCCATACCTTAACCATAATTCTCTTTTAAAAGTATGAGCTTTCAAATCACTTTCTAAATTTTAATGTAAAAATCAAAGTGGATACGCCACTGAAAACCGGAAACAAGGTGTGGTCATTTTGACGGCACATCGCTTTGATTCTTGGGACCTTCGCGGTATCGTCAAGGTCACGGCTAGGCTCTTTTCTGTAAGTTTATTTATTCGATGTGTCGTATCACTTCTATAAAATTGTTTGCTACAAAATGTTACAATCATCATGTTATTATGTCAATAACACAAATATACTACTTTATTTCATCATTTTTCAAGTTTCTAAAATAGTTTTTTACTCAGCGTATTAAAACACGACAGAAAAATCAAATTAACTCAACAAATCAAAAAGCGCTGAAGCTTCAGTAAATCAAATCTTATGCTCAAGCGGTATGAAATTTACGGCATTTCCAATTGAACGATTTTATCTTACAAAAAATCAATTTCGCACTGTTTCTGAATGCACGGGGTAAATTTATCGGACAATTTTGACGAAGAATTGTTGAAAAACCCGATTCAAAATGTGATTCAATTTTCCGCCACTTCTTATTAACTACAAATACGTGATAGAAATATTTAGTTATAACAAATATATTATATTGTGTATTTTCTCTGTACGTATACTTATAGTTCGGTATCGTGTCAAAACTTTAACCTAAATCATTTAAATTTTAATATTGTTTATAATATTCAAGCAATATACAGGGTGGTCTAATAAGAGAGGACGTCGGCTGTAGCTCGGTAACCGTTAATGACAGGACTTAAAGAATAAATTATTTTCAGATAAATCGGCCAAGAAAAATCTCTGTAAATTATTTTCAAGTTCCCAAGTTGAGCGCTAGGGGAGTAACAGCAATACGAAAGTATAAATGCCAATTTTCTCTTAAATTCCCCTAACTGAGGTAGTGGTGGGGGCAGGTCAAACATTTTTACATTCAAATGTTTATATCTCTGTTTTATATGAACCAAATTTATTCAACTTGGTGTCGAAAAAAGTGCCTTTTCTGCTTTACTCGTGAAGCCATAAATTATACCGTAATACCTTTGTTAGTGGTAACTGAATATCCTGCGCAATTTTAAAAATAAACATTTGGATAATTTGCCGCTCGTTGATCATAAAAATCTATTATATCAACATGAGGGTGCTCCTCCACATGGTGGTTTCTTAATCGATGGTTTTTACAAGTTGTTTTTTTATGACAGATAGATAGCCAACAATGGTCTTCTTCTTTGGCCACCCCGATCCCCTGATCTAACTACACTCGATTTTTTTTACATGAAGTACAACAAAAAATTGATTTTATAACACTCTTGGAACTCATGGAAGGCTGTATGCAACGAGTTCCGAAACTAAATTTGAAAATCAATAAGAAAAGCAACCCATGAAGAACTACTGCTACAATGCAAAAAATGTCTGGAAGATCAAGGACGTCAGTTTCAACGTTTACTAAAAATAGTTTCCTTTAAACGTAGTGTTATTTAATCTTATTGTTTTTTAATAACAAGTTTTTGAAGTTTGAAATTTTACCATAATGTAAAGTGATGGTTTCTGTTTCTGCAAATATTCAATAGCAAATGTATCGCATGTTCTTGAGTATGTTTGCAAAGGATATTATCGGGAAATTAACCAGCTTTAGAGCATATATTCGTTAATAGTTTGAAATTATTATTTTAATTTGGATTTTTTAAACAGTTAATTCATTATTATTTATTTTGCACTTAATATAATTATTTTTAACATAAGATCAAGGCCCCAAAAATGCAACCTATCAATCTTAAATTAATTAAAATAAATGCATGTGGTCGAATTAAACCAGAAAAGAAACATAAGTGGTCCTGGCATTCAAAGCCTCTGAAAACCGATTTTGTTGAAAATAAAGTTCGTAGGCACCAAGCGGCAAGGACCGAAGATATTTTATTTTCGATGCAGATGGGCGTAATTCGTATTTGTGCATTCTACGTTTTACTCTAATTGAAACAGTGAGCTATGGAAATAGAACATTTGAAAATAAAAGTCTTGTTAAAAGTGTGCGATATAATTTGATTAATTTATTTTTAGGTCGGTAAATTACACATTAAATTACTGATTTCAGTATGTTATTTTTTTGCTTCATAATTTATCTTCTTTTTTGGTAAAACGTTCCATTTTTGTCTAGTATTATTAACTTTACTGCCCTACTTTCCAATCATGTTGAATCATCGTTGTTATAAAGATGGTTTTGTTTTATTGATTGATACAAACTTTCACAATACATACGATGGTCTATGGTAAATTTAAAATTTTGTGGACGTTTCTCCTAGATCCCACTGGCATTCTTAATTCTTACTCTTCGACTTTCGTCGGTAATTTGAGGAAAGTTAGGAGTGGGGCGAGTATATAAATGATTCGTCAGCCATAGATTATAGTGCAGCATAGTCAACGTTTGTTTAGTTCCCTCCGCCTTGTCGTCACTTGTAGTATCGCCTATGTTTATGAGGTTTGTTCTGGGGTTTGCCGCAGGCGCCGTTGTGTTTGATGTTTTATTAGGAATTTCGAAGCAGGGTGTAAATTTATTGCATCATCTCTTCTTTAAGGAGCCATCTTTTCAACTTATATTGAATATTTTTATCATAGTTTGGTAATGCTTTGTGTTTGATATTTGTTTACAGATGTCAGGGTAAATCTTGCGTCCAGTCCTTAATTAATTTATTTCGAATACCTAATTTGTGTTATTCGATCCTGGCAGATATCCTACTGTTTGTATGTTCTATTGATTTTGTCTTTCAGTCGTCAAGTAGGCTTTTCATTTTGTTGGCGTTGTCTTTTGGGTTACATGAAAAGCCTACTTGACGCCAAGCTAGCATGCATACGTCGTAGTTGAAAAGAAAATCATGGAATACCCAGAAATTAAAAGGAAATAAAATCGGGAAACAGACAGACCGACCGACAGTTAATTTGCTGAACTTAAATTTTAAATTTTATAATATTTTCGAATAATTTAAGATAATAACTAAACAATTAATATATTTTTGACTGACATTTCATTGTCTTATCTCTCTGGTAGTTAAGCGTTTTCTAGAATAAAATAGGAGATGAGGAACTTTCTATATAACGTTTGCAAACATAATTGTGGCTAAACCGCCTCGTCATCATAACATAAAGTGGAACAAATTAATTATCAAGTTAGTTACGTGTTCTTCCCAAGTTCGGACTTCGGTCGAAAATTTACAAATGAAGTGGATGGTGTGGCAGTTGAAACCAAGAAAGTATACAGGGTGTTAGGGCTTTGACTAAAAATATTTTAACACGTAATTGTACGACTCATTTTGATTATTAAAGTCTTATATATCGTTATATATATACATATATATATATATATATATATATATATATATATATATATATATATATATATATATATATATATATATATACATATGTATATATACGTATATATACCAGTTTCCATTCGCCTCTATTCATCCAAGTTCCTGGACGCAAATTTCTCTCTTGCTTTCTGAACTCCGCTAATCCAAGAGGGTTTTTCTTCTCCTTTTGTCACTTTCAGATTATTATTGTTCATTTTTTTCGCATCCATAGAGCACGAAGCTTTTGAAGATACTGTTATACAGTTATTTTTTCTTGTGTTTCGAAATTGTTTTTGACCATAGTATTGAGTTCAGATATTGACGCTCAGGCCCCACTTTTCGTTTTCCCGCATTAGCCGATTTATCTTAAACTCTAGGTGTTTTCAGTATTGTCTCGCTAGAAAAGTGGAATGTCTCGTCTCGAGTCTCATCTCGCAATAAAAATCTTGTCTCGCCTCATGTCTCTCGCAACATTTTTATGTTTTCTGTCTAAATGAAATACACAAGCAAAATAAGTTCTAAATTTTATTCTAATGAACAAAAACATAATAATCTAAGAAGATAAAGAGAAAAAAAAAACGAAAATCTATCATAGATACATGAAATACAAATAATAAAATCGGTTCTAATTTTCATTTCAACGAACAAAAACAAAATAAAATACAGAGAAAATCGCAATCTGACCTTCTGAGTACACAAATTGCTCAATTTAAAAAAATATGATAATCATTTAAATATTATGTAATTCGAAATATTACGATAACAAAGTTATTATAAAGTATAATTCCTAACATAGTCAAATTTACAGTAAAATGATGATTATTTTAAACTCAAATACCAAAATCTAAAAAAATATTCCAGCCTAATCAAAATTAAAACACAGATTTAAGTGCTGGCATCGGTTCTTTAGAAACGTTTAGTATATCGTTGTTATTCATAGAAAATATAATTGGAAAGACTTAAGTCACTTAAAATCTTCTAGACGACTTTAAATTTACCCGATCTACGAAGATTTGAAAGTCATCCTAAGTTATATTAAAAACTTTAAAATAACTTAAAAATCTTATTAGATTTAAAATTCACCTCAAATCTATCAATATAAGAGACATCATAAGTCTTTTATAAGTCTCTTAAAAGTCTTATCATTTATTCAAAAGTAACTTATAATTCACAAAGACTATAAGTCCTTATACAATTTTTTTGGAGTTATCAGCTCCTCAACCTTACCCCATCACGGAGATATGCAAACAACAATGATCAAATTAGCTAAGAGTCCTAACAGCTTCTTGTTATTTTTTGTCTAGTAGATAGCGTGTATTTTGTAGCTTAATTTTATCTTTTAATATGTATTTGGACATTTCACTTTATTAATTTTAAGGTAACTATAGCGAAAGTTAATTGTATAAACATCGATCAATATATTAGATTTTTCATTTATTATAGATCCGATGATCCTCACAGGGACGAAACGCGCGTGTCATCCTTTTAATATTTGACTGACACTTAGACTTAGTGATTTTATTTTTATATTACTAACTTAAACCAACCCAAACCAAAAAACAAGCTCTAACTCGTCTAAAGAAAAAATTTAATGACAACAAATAGAATAAGAGCTTTGGTAATTGCAGAAAAGAAAAACAATGTCTCAGTCTCAGTCAAGTGGTTTAATACAGTGAAAAAAAGGCTATGATTACACGACAAACAAACAGGCATCATCAGATCTTAAAACAACAAAAACATGTAAAATATATGACACTGGCACATACAACCACATAATTAGACAAACACTCAGGTTTCTTAGAGATATTATGGACGAATTACTTCTTCTTCGGAGATGTGGTACAGATAATAGTCGTAAGTTATTGCGATGACCAAAATTATTATGCCGGCTTGCAATTTTAAAATACATATTAAAAAGAGCACATAATCATCAAATTTCTTTCGTTTGTCCCAGGCAATGTTATTGTAAACATAAACTGTTAACGGATTTAAAAAATATGTAGTTAGAATAATTAATTAATATTTGATATTTTTATCTGCGATTCTTCGAGACTTTGCGAGACTCTCGTGCTAAATTTGAGACAACACTTTTTGAAAGTCTCGTCTTGTCTCGCAAGGAAAATTTAAGTATCGTCTCGAGTCTCGTCTCGAAAGTGAGACGAAACGAGACGAGACTCTTGCAAATGAGAATATCGTGGGCATTACTAGTTCCCGTTTATGTGCAATCACCACTTGGTCATCGGCAAAATGGAGCGGGTTTAGGCTTATTTGGTCATTTAATTGAATGCCCATTCCAAAACACCAGCCTCTTAATTTTTGCAAAGCTGCATTTAGATAAATCTTAAATATAGTTGGGGATAAACTGCAGCCTTGTCTCTAGCCTTTAGTCACGATGAAACTATCTGAAAATTTGCTGTTAATTTTAATTTTTGATTGAACATTATGATGATATTGTCGGATTGCTATTATTAATGTAATGCCAATTGTTGTATTTTCAAGTACATGCTATAGTTTATTAAGAGGAACAGTGTCGTATGCTTTTGACAGGTCCACGAAGAGCAAATGATTTTGTCTGTCTCTAGCTACTTTCTTTTCGTTGAGTTGGGTTAGAGTGAATAAGCGGCCAATGCATGAGCGACTAGTTCTAAATCCCGTCTGTTCTTCTAGTTCTGTTGGTTTATATTCATCCTCAACCAACGCTTTCAATAATTTTCCATACAGTCTGAGGAACGTGCTTGTCACCGAAATGCAGCGATAATTTTTGTAGTCATTTTTATTACCTTTTGTGTGTATTGGTCTTAGCCATCCATCTTTTCAACTATTTGGTACTGGGGCTTCAGTAAGATACCTGTTAAATAGATCTGTGAGCATATTTCTGAGTTTTAGTGTTCCGCTCTTAAGGACTTCCGCAGGGATTTCTTCTGGCCACTGACTCTTTTGTTTTTCATTGATTCCGTATGGTCTCATCTGTAACCCGCACTTCAGGACCATGTACTTGATATCTTGTAGATGAGTGGTTGGTTCACGAACTGAGCTTTAGTTTCTTTGACGTCTTCTAAATAGTATAATAACAAATAAATTTGTTTATATCAATGATTTCAAGATTTGCCTTGTTCTTATTTTAATTTCTCAGATTACCTAAAAATCTTCAAACTTCCGAGGATCTACTGCCTCCCAAGTGAGACTCCACTTTCCTGCATTTGTTGTCCCAGTTCTGATTTTTATAGGATATTATCATATTCCTGAATTTTGTTTGTTCTTGGCGGTATTCATTTCTATCTTCAAACCTTTGAGAGTTTAGCCATTTGTGGTAGGCTTGTTGCTTTGTTTGTTTTTATTGCTCGAGCTCGTCATTCCATAGCAAGTTGTTGTTTTTTTTGATGTTACTCTTGTCTCCATTTCCCAGTGCCCCATTTGCTGCTTTCCGTATTCATGTGCATGTAGAGTGTATCTGTATCTCTGTTTAAAATGGGCAAAAGTAAATATATCAACATTTTAAATTTAGAAAATAAAAAAACGCTTCTATTTTTTAATTTTACTGTAAAAATGCTTGCTGAAAATGGCAATCTGGCATAGAATTAAATAGCAGAGTTGAATGAAGATCTGATAATCACAATGTCGCAAATGTAGAAATTGCAATTGTTTGTTTTTTTTGAAGCTTCTACCTGGCCTACTTTTTTGTCGTTTGAAATAATGTCATACCGATTTAACGTATAGTATATATTTTCAAAATATGTGCAAATGATGGATATGCAGGCATATTACTTCTTTATAGAAAATGAAGACAGAATCCACATTTGGCCAGCACATACCGGGAAAGATAGCTTAAGAGCCTAATTCAAAAGTTTTATAGTTTCTTCTGAACAGTCAGGTTTTACTAAAAATATAAACTAATGATAAAGGGAAAGTAACAAATGAGCATCGACTTTCTTGTTTTAAATGGGACACGTTTTATAATATTATTTCAGTAAATGGAAAACTTTTTGCTGATTATAAAAATACGAGCTTTCATACCTCTATCTTTAAGGATAACCGATAAATTTGACAATTACCCTGCTATAAGGGACAATGTGTTAGAAAGAGAATATATTAATAAGCAAAGTCATTAGAAAATAATACACTGCCTCTTATGGCAAGGTTCTTGTCAGTTTTTTTACTTGTATCTAAAAATAAAGATATCAAACATAGTATTTTTTAAATCAGCAAAAGTTCTTTTTTTTCTCTTTCTCCCACATACATAATAAATCTATCATATGGGGTAATATTTTAAATTTGTTTAACAAACAAAAATGTTAATGTCTTTATTTTAAAGTTTGCGATAAAGATCAGTTGGCGTGGTGAAAAACTAAGGCCTTACTGAAATATTAATATACTGATGTTCCTTTTAAAAAAACAAAGTCGATGCTTATTTTTCACTTTCGAATCGTCCTTTTTTATATTTCTAACCAATCTTGATGATTCGGAGAAAATTATAAAAAAATTGCATACATACAATAGAAGTTTGTATGCAATTAGGAAATCATGGTTCTTGTCAAATTAGAGTTACTATATGGCGTTTCGTCTTCGATTCCACGAGTCATCTTCCTGGGATCTTTACTCCACGAGATCTGATTACTAAATTAGGTCGAAGAGATTCAGGCGGGCATTTATACCCGACTTGTGCTCACTGAACCGTGACTCTGTGTTAAGATCAGTTTTCACGTGTGATCTAGATCATAACTCTTATCTCTATTGACATTTTTTGTATGTTTAAAAATTTCAATAGATTCTCTGATTTTTCGTTTATAAAATACTAGAACCGATGCTAGAACCTTGGTTTCCTCTACCGTTATAATATGGCCGGTGTTATGCTGGTGCTCAGCTAGAGCAGATTGAATAATTTGTTTCTTTTCAATACATCGCTCATGTTCCTTAAGTCTAGTTGATATTGAGCGTCCTGTTTCTCCCACATACACTTCTCCACAGGAGCAAGGAATTTTATATACTCCTTCTGTTTTGGAAAGGTACAATATCTTGCTTAGACCGTGTCAAATTGGAATTACTAGCCGACGTTTCGCCTTCGATTGCGTGAGGCATCCTCAGGATCTTTACTCCACGAATTCAGGCAGACTTTTATATCCGAGAATGAAATAATATAGGGTAAAGAAAACTTCTTGTGCTGGGGTTAGTGCAAGTTAAAATATAAAGTAAAAAAATTATCCAAAAAATTAAAAGGAAACCTATCCGTGCAATCTACCAAGCTCTCAGCAAAATAATGCAATCTCTAAACTCCCGCAAAAATACAATTGCAATGTACCTAGATTTGTCAAAGGCATTTGAGAGCGTGGATCATAGGACTCTTCAACAATTAGAAAAGTACGGATTTAGGGGTATTGCCAACAAACTCATTGAATCCTATCTTAAAGATCGTAAACAAGTTGTTGCCGTACAAAATGAAAGTGGTGCTCTTTTATTGTCTCAAGAAGGGTTAGCGTGTTCCACAAGGTTCAGTCCTGGGGCCCCTTCTTTACATAATATATATACAAACGAACTTCCCACTATAGTTCCAAATACCATACAATTTGCCGATGACACATCGGTTGTACTCTCAATTAATGACAATGAGAATGAGTCAGACACAATATTTGGCACGCTAAGTGTTCTTGAGACCTGGTTCCTGAATAATGGTCTTTTCCTAAATGTTGATAAAACTCAATTAATTAAATATTCATATCAATCTTCTTTAGTTCCAACTACATTTGACAATAATGGTAGATCCATGAAAACTTTCTCGGTATCGAAGTGGACCATCGTTTGGACTGGAGAACTCATACTGACAGTCTAGCTAAAAAAATAGCTGGATATAGCTATGCTCTAATACTCATTATGGCCTATCATCCACATATCCACGGTTAAGTTATGGAATCATCTTCTCGGCTCGGGGCCCAGAGGCAGCCATGATCTTGCTACTGCAAAAAACATGCATAAGAAATATTTTCAAATTAAAATTACTTAGCACTTAAATTAGTCCAACAGTATTGTAAAATTTAATATTTTATATTGACAAGTTCTACACCCACTGGGTATTGTATTTTACATGTTTTATGGACAAATACAGACTATTTCATTTCATTTTATTCATTCGCAAGTAAAAATAATTCAAGCAGGTGTCCCAGAATCAAATCGACTTCCAAAAACAACACTTAATTTGTTGACTCTGAATTTTAAATTTTGTGATATGTTCCAATAGTTTCAGATAGGGTTATGTGAGAAACTAAACAGTTAATATGTTTTTGACTTAAAACAGAAGATTAAATATTTGCGATTTAACATTAACAAACCGCCTCGTCATCACAACTTAAAGTTTAAATCCGGAACAAATTAATTATCAAGTTAGTTACAAGTTCTTCTTCTCAAGCTCGGACTTCGGTCGAAAATTTATAAACGAACAATAGCCCAATTAAAATTGAACTTCTCTAAGTGGATGGTGTGGTTGAAATCAAGAAAGTATATAAACATAATAAAATAGTGTTCCAATAATTAAACTAAATTTATTTAGCCGAATTAAACCAGAAAAAAACATAAGTGGCTCTGGCGTTCAAAGCCTTTGAAAACCACAAGCACCGAAGTAATTTTATGTTCGATGCAGATGGGCGTAATTCTGTTTTGTGTATTCTACGTTTTACCCTAACTGAAACAGTGAGCTATTGAAATGGTACATTTAAAAATAAAAGTCTTTTTAAAAACGTGCCATCCCAATTTAATTAATTTATTTTAAGGTGGCTAAACCGAAAATTAAATTGTTGATTGGCCCCGTTGTGTTTAATGTTTTCATTTATAGGATTTACCAAGCAGGATGTACATTTGTTGCATAATCTTTTTTAATAAAAAACAAAAGTATTAACGCCCGTAGATACATAAATAAGAAAGAAATTAACGGCCATTCGGACAAAATAGTCTGCCTGTAGTAAGCTTATTCAAGTATAGGGTCCAAAAATAATAGACCATTATACTGACAAGCCTTTAAGTGCTTTCCATCATCTCTACCGACATAATTGACGACGTTTAGCCCTATATGGGGCTCATCAGGCCAATGCAGCCGTGACTCACTTGAGTGTTTTCCATCATCTCTACCACACGGCTGCATTGGCCTGATGAGCCCCATATAGGGCTAAACGTCGTCAATTATGCCCTGTAGAGATGATGGAAAGCACTTAACGGCTTGTCAGTATAATGGTCCATTATTTTTGGACCCTATACTTGAATAAGCTTACTACAGGCAGAATATTTTGTCCGAATGGCCGTTAATTTCTTTCTTATAATCTTTTTTGTTTACAGTAGGAATCTTTTCTATTTCTGCTTCCATTTTTATCCTAGTTTTGTAATACTCTGTGCCTGATAGTGGTTACAGGTATTAGGGTGATTCTTGTGTCCGGCCCCTAATTGATTTTGAAAAAGTGCCAATGTGGTTTATTTATTTCGAATGTCTAGTTTGTGTTTTTTAAATCTGGCAGATATCTTATTGTGTATAGTGGCATTATTTGGTGGTATCCAGGGGTGGCAGTTATTACCCCAGAATTGGCCAACCCAGTATTTCGCCACCCCACAATATTGAAGTACAAATCGCAATAATTTATAAATAATTGGAAAATACAATTCTAAAAGATTGTCACTTCCTTGATTATTCGTTAATTATACCTAATTTAGCATAAAAAATTAAAATGTGTGTTTAAAATATGTACAGTATAAAGTGTACAATGAATGTTGTAGGGTAAATAGGGAATATTAACTATTATTTTGTTTAAATAGGCTTTAAAAATGATCATTTTAACGTTTTTCTTTTAATCTTTCCGTGAAACTTCAGTTAAAAATTTGAAATTACATGTGCAGCATGCTATGCTATATACGCCTTGGTATACTTATTTGACTATTATGTCGTCAAGGAGGCTTTCCATTTTGTTAATGTAGTCTTTTGGGTTCATAAATGAAAAGGCCATTTGCTGAAGCCATAGCTGAAAAACTTATTAGAAGACGCGATGTCCATGACAGACTGCTTCGGAGAGTTTATGCTAACTTCGACATCCCCCGGCCTAGAACCGAAACTTTTCGAACAGGCTTCTCTTATCTTGCACCATATGCCTACAACCAATCAGTTCATTGACTATTGCCAAGCTTGACTTCTAAATCCAAGCTCACTGTGAAACGAACACTGAAGGAGGTCAGAAAAAGTTTAACAGCTTTTAATCTGAATATGTTTTAATTATTGTTTTTTTTTGCGTTTTGTTTTCGTTTTAATGTTTTCATCTATTTTGACATTTGGAGCCTGGTTGTTAATACCACTATGTAGGGTACCTTATCCTTTTGTGTAATATTGACTGTTTTTTTATCTTTACACAATAAATGTTATTTGAATTTGAATATTAAGGGTATATTACAAAATTTCGTTTAATTTCAAGTTAAGGTATCACTATATCAGATTTAATTTCTCTGCAAAATTGAAAGTCCATCAATAAGATTTTTTTTACGTTGATTTTTTAAAAATTTTATTTGGCCGCCGTGTTTTTCCACAATCTTGAATTCGTACCACAAGTTTACCAGTTTATCTCTATATCACTCTTAATGCTTAGTGCTTAAGTCACTGTGGAAAGTAGTTTTTAAACTATGCCTTCAATTGACAGACACACGGAACGACGGAATCAATAAAACATGTTTTTTGGCATCTAGGGACGCTAAAACGTGAAGATTTAAAACCTGAGAAGTTGATTTTTTCACAATTACAAATATTATATTTGGCCGCCATTTTGTTCCGTTATCTTGAACTGGTAACACAGTTATACTAGTTCACTTGTAACCACAATTGTTTATAACACAATTTTAAATCAGTCCATTAAGTAGTTTTTCAGGCTGAATTTTTGAATATTTTACTAGATCGCAATTTTGTTCCGCCATCTTGGTTTGAATCCAAACCAAAATTTTACCAGTTGATTCCTACATAATACGTGATTTTTGTGTAAAATTTTAGATAAATAAAAATATTTTTTAGTAATAATTGGCGGCCATTTTCTTCTGCCATATTGGATTTTTACCAAAATATTACCAGGCCAGCCCAATATGACCCTTAATTTTTGACGAAAATTTGAAGTTAATCGTGTAAGTAGTTTTTCAGCTATGCTGTTATATGACAGACAGACAGACAAATCGACAGACGGCCGACGGAATTGATAAAACATATTTTTTGGCATCTAGGAACGCCAAAACGTGAAGATGTGTGAAACCTGGCGGGGTGATTTTTCACGATTCCCATATGTCCCTTAATGTCTGCCCAAAATTTGAACTCAATCGCTTAAGCAGATTTTAAGCTATGTCGTGAACTGATCGACAGACGGATAGACAGACCGACGAAATTGAGCAAATATGTTTTTCGGCATCTAGGGACCCTGAAAAAATCTTGGAGAGTGATTTTTTTTACGATTACTATACTTTCCTTTTACGAGGAAAGTAGAAATCAAGTAGGTGTCCCAAATGAACACCAACAGCTCTACTAAAATTAAACTTCTTTAAGTCAATCTAAGTAGTTAGTGTGTCAATTGAAACCAAAAAAGTACATACACATAATAAACCATTGGTTTTGGCAATAACTTCTGTATATGCTTGGTATTGTTAACTTATATAATCAAAAAAATAAAATAAATTTAACGTGTTTTGTAATTTTCAGAAAATAATAGTTTTTTTTGACCTTTTAAAAAGCGATTTTACCCTCTAAGAACCGGACTGTTAGGGAACAAAAATTATATACAAATATAAAAAAAAGTCTTCCAACATTAAAAAAAAATTGAACTTTTAATTGGGTGTCATCCCCTTTACAGTAACCTTATACGAACGAAAAAAATGCTTTTATATTAAAAATCATTAATTTGATATGTTTGACAGAACTTCCCTCGTTATGAATCTTTTCTTTTTAACCGACATCAAAAAGGAAGGGGGTTATCAATTCGATCCAATGTATTTTTTATGTATGTATATCGATTACTTCGTCCTGGTTTGACCAATTTGGATTACATTTCAGGAAATATTCGGGATATTACTGGAGTGTTCCCACATTAAGCATGTTAAAAATTGCGGAGTGTCGCCATTTTGAATTGTTTAGTCAAGTGCCGGAGACAATATCATCGGGAGAAAAAATAAGCATGTTAATACCTAATAAATTTAACTAACTCTAATAAACATTTTATTAGAGTTACTTAAAGTTAATAGAAATGGTTTAATCTATTTTAGTTTGTTTCAAAATGAGATATTGTTCTCAAATATTATTTTTCTTTTTTCATTTATTGTACACAATATGGGCTATTATTGACGGACTTTGCTAATGTTTCATATTTCGCTATTAGTGTGGTATCGATAGAGTTTGGTTGCTAGGCATCAGAGTCTCTCATCATTATTTGAGTCATAGTTAAGATGTGGTTTTGCGTTTCGGGGATTTGCAGCAGCTTATGAACTCGGTGTTCATTTTTCAAAAGATATATGTGTAAGGCTATAGTCAAAAGCAGTGTTATCGTGCGGGTCATACGATTTATCAACGACAAACTTTTTAAGTTGGTTTTTCTTTTATTACATGTAATTATATCCGCCGCATAAAATCCGGAAGATAAATTTGATAGACCTATGATATTTTCATATGAAAAAAATAGGATAAACATATAAATACCAGCAGTTGCAAAAATCTTTGAGCGATGTCACTTCAAAGTCAGAATGAAGTGAGTCAGTGAAAAAATGAGTAATAGAAAACAATTTTCGGGTTTTTTGCATCCACCAGCGAAAAAAATGGTATTAAATCTAATAAAATATTACGAAAATGAAAATTCACCGGCCAATATCCAGGAGACAGTAGCAAAAGCTCTGGGAATCGGTATAAGGACTGTGCAGAAATTTTTGCATGAAAAAAAGCATAATTTACTACCGAAGAAGATTAAGTACACGAAAAAAGCCAAAGACAGAAGACTTAAGTGACAATGTAAAAATGGATGTTCGTAACGCAATTTACGATTTATACACATCAAAAACTAATATAACCCTTCAAGTTTTAAAAGAAGCTTTAAACAATCGAGGCATATTGGAAATTGGACTAAAATCGTTGTCAAAATTAATAAAAATGTTGGGTTTTCGATATAAAAAGGACTGTAATTGAAGATTTTTATGCGAGTTGCCACATATAACAAGTCAGCGTATCCAGTTTTTAAAGAAATACACGGAAAATGTTAATTCAAAATTTAGAAAAGTGTTATTTTTAGACGAGACTTGGATATTTTCTAATGGAAGTGGTTCGAAATCTTGGCAGGACGAGTCTGTAAAAAGTGTCAAGAGAAAAAAGGGATATGGGACGGGAAAATGGTTCATCATTTGGCATGCAAGTTCTTCAATAGGATTTCTTCCAGGTGCAAGTTTACTGTTTTCTTCAACATCCAAAAGTATGGACTACCATGATAATATGAACTGTAAACTGTTTGAAAAGTGGTTAAAAGGACAGCCGATTCCAAATTTAGATGCTCCATCTTTAATCATTCTGGACAATGCATCTTATCATTCAAGAATCTTAAATAATCAACCTACTTCATCCTGAAAGAAAAGTGATATTTATGATTGGCTAATAAAACAAAAACAAAATCCTTTACCCAATATGCTGAAACTAGAACTTCTTTTAATGGCAAAATCTATTAAAAAACCAACAATATATGCCGTAGATGAAATATTACGAGAAAATGGATATGAGGTTTTGTGACTGTCGCCATACCATTGCCAGTTTAATGTAATAGAATTAATATGGGCTGGGGCAAAATCATATTACGAAAAACACGTGAACTATGGTCTTACATCAGATGAAGTGCAAATTGTTTGGCAAGATTCATTAAATTATATTACGCCGGAGTACTGGAAGAAATCTGTGGAACATACGGAGAAATTAATATGGAATTGGTGGAATCGAGAACGAGTTCTAGATGTCGAAATAGCACCATTGATCATTGCGCCTTTTGAGGACGACTCAGAAGATGAGGACTTTTTAAGTGATGATGATATTTTTTAGTCTATAATATTAAAAAGTTTCTGAAGGATTATATTAGTCCCTGACGTATATAAATCATAAATTGGCCATCCATGGCCCTTAATTTTAGACTGAAATTTGAAGAAATCGGATATGCCGCGAACAGACAGACAGACAGAATTGAGAAAACATGCCTTAAACGTAAAGATCTGAAAAAATCTCACGAGGGAAGTAATGACTCATTATCTTGTGTTTTTAACAAAAGTGTATAATATTTTTGCAAAATAAAATTTTTTTGCTATCACAATACAAAAGAAAAACAAGTTTTCTTTGCACAGGGGTGGCCCGCATTTAAATAAATGACACTGTATAAGTGGTTAGATTTTTAGGTCAAGCGGGGCTCATAATTTTTGGTGATTAATAAAAAAATCTCACTTTCATTAAGTGGCTGTATAAACAGAACATATCCTGATTGTTCCACTGATTCGAACCGCCTTCCGACTTTATTAAGGCGCTTGCCATTTTGTGTATTTTTGTTTTTGCCAACCAAAAAATTTTAACCAAATACATATTTAGCGAATTTTCTTATTTAGTCCCTCGGCATTTAATATATAAAATAATATTAAGTGGCTATCTTAATAATATTGCGTAATATAATAAAAAAAACTATTTTCTTTCTCCCTGTATATTTGTAAATAGCCCATCGAGAATTAATAGCTCGATAAAATTATCACACAACATTTTGGTATTCACTGTGTTTTCTGATTTGATTCATAATGTTGGTGACCTTTGGACCCACAAGAAGTAATACATCTATTTATTCTGGAAATTGTTTTTTAATTAATCGTAAACCGTCGCGAGGTGAAGATCTTTAATCATTTAAGCATCGATTACAGAACTTTATCATACTACTTATAGTTGCTCAGAAGTGTGAGGGATACTTTGATTCAGAAGCCATATTACAGTCTGAATGAATATTTTAATGACTGTTTTTAACGTTTAGTGTTTCTTTTTTATTGTACATCTCCTATAAATATCTGTAAAAATACAGAGCATGCCCCCGTAGAGTTTTGTAGAAAAACTTAAAAATACATAAATTTTTGTTTGTATTTGTCATTTGGTCAATGTAAAGGTTGTAAAGGCGGAAACAGACTGATATCATGTCACATAAGCTCAGACGTTTTCATGCTCATTTCCCCAAACGTTTCGCTTAAAACTCCAAACACTGTTTTTTTCGGGAATTAACGGGGACATCAAAACTATCAAAGCATTTACTTGAACGGGTAAAATGTATTTATTTAAGGCTAAAACCAAAATGACGTTATAGTAGGGATAGGCGTAGCGATGCCAAGAACAAACAAAACAATGACTTGAACTTTAATAGTTTTAGAATTCATTCATTCATTACTGTAATGGTTACTGAGGTATACAGGGTGTTTCACTTAAATTGTAAAAGTCAGTTTCTGGCAAATTAACAGGGAAATCAAAACTTGGTAAAAAGCAACTTTTTAAGTGTGACGACGCCCCGCAGAAAAATTGTAGAAACTGGGGTTAAAGTTACTCAATAACAAGGTTTAAGAGTTAGGCCAGGTCTAGTTGCTATGGTACTAAAAACTCTTAGTTCGACAGTTATGTTTCGCTTATGTCACTGTTACTTTGTAATTGTGCCAATTAGAAAAATTATTTATTCAATTGTTAAAAATATCATCTTAAACCTGTAACTGTCAAGTTAGGCCTGGTCTAAATTTAAACCTCTAGTGAATACAGGTGTAAAAGTTTCAGCTTTAAATCTACGGCTATTTCTAAGTCTCTTAGTAGAATAAAAAAAATTGAAATAATGATTTTTTCTTTAAAGTAATAGTTTTGGGAGAGTAAAAAATGTTCTAGTTGGGGTTATTGAAAACAAAATCATTATTCTACTAAAATACACGCTATATCTCAGAAACCAATATAGCAATCAATTTGGTGTAAATAACAAAAAAGTCCTAGAATTAGATGTACTTTGAAATCTGGGACTTGTAAAGTCCATGCAATTGTTTTGTTCTTTTTTAAAGCGGCGCCATTTTAATATAAACACTGTTTACCAAATTTTGATATCCCATTTAAATCACGAGAGAACGGCGTTTGGAGTTGTAAGTAATACACGCTGTATATTCAATATTCAGTATGACAGAGAATTAAAACACTGTATACATTTGTGCTGGTTCACGCTGCGTTTTATTAGAATATAAGTAGTTGATCTTTATATTAAATAATAAAATGAAAACAATATTTTTTACCTGATGGTCAATGTAAAGGTTGTAAAAGCAGAAACAGACTGACATCATGTCACAAGCTCAGACGTTTTCATGCTCATTTCCCCAAAACGTTTCGATTATAAACTGTTTCGCTTCCAATTTCTTCCAACGTAACTTGCCAAATATTCTGATCTCGATATTCAAGAAGGCATAACCCAGGACTTGCTTAATCACTTCCATTTTCAAACCAAATACTCTATAACCGTATGATTGTGTCAGCCGATACTCAGTGGAAATCCATAATAAATATACGTATAATGTAAAAACAAAACTATTTTTCACAAACACTTCTACTATATTTTTTTTAAAAACACGTAACATGTTTTGCTACACAGTAGCTTCTTTGGACGTTATATCTCGAATGAATAAACTTAAGAGTAAAAGAATATAGGTGTAATACAATGATTCGGACGTTTTAAAGATATAAAGGTCTGGGAATTTTCAAGAACTAGCCATACACTTGAACTACCTAAAACTATTGAAATATATTTAATAGAGGTGAGTTATTGAGTTCTACTTGATCGTTTGACGAACAATTTGAATTTTTGAGTTTATTTATTTCTAAAGACTCCACAATATTCAATTTATGGCCCTTATTTTCTTTGTATACAATTTTAATGACCGGTTTCAATTAAATGGTTTGCATAATTGGACTCCGTTTTTCCAACATTTACAGTGCTCGTCTATTGTTTTACCAAAATATCTGCCTGTTTGATCTATATACGTTTTGTGACAATCTCCACAATTTAGTTTTATATGCCATTCTAATATCTAAATCGTTTAGAAATTTACCTATTTTAGAGTTAGAATTACCTATATATAATATAACTTTGTATGCAGTGATAATATAATTTTATCAATTATATTAATTGACTACCCATTGTTTATTGCAATCTGTTTGATTATGTCAACTCTGTCTGAAAATTAGTTTTACTCAGAGGTAGGAGATTAGTCTGTGAATCATACTCTGAAAAGCGGCTAGTTTATGATGAATTGGATGACATAAGGAATTGTGTAAGGTAGTATCGGTATATGAAGGTTTGTGATACACAGAAAAATCATGTTGACTGTTTAATATTTTGATGGTTAAATCTAAGAAGTTTATACTGTTGTTAGATTCTAGTTCAATTGTAAATTTCATATTAGCATGAAAGTTATTAATATATTCGAGAAAAATATTTAATTGTCGTTCAGTTCCTGTAAGTTCAGCAAGTAAGGGGCTTAAAGAATCTTCCCATAATTAAACCTTCTGTACTAGTATAAAGGTTATTATTAAATTCAGAGTAGTTTTGTTCTCAACATGCGGTAATTACCTGTAATATATCTTGTTTCTTAACACAATTAACTGATTTTTTTGTTTAAAAGATTTTCTACTGATTTGATATCTTTAGCAGGAATACTAGGAAACAGATTAGTGACGTCAAACGAGATTAGTTTCGCGTTATTTACTAAATGAATATTTTTAATTTTATTAACTAGATCTAACGAGTTTTTAATTTGATATTTTTCTCAAGATACTAGAGTTCTTATCACACTACACCACAACTTAATACGTTCTGGACGCGCGTTTCGCTAACCAAGTTAGCATCATCAGCAGATGATATAAACTAAAGTAACTTATCCTAACCGTGACTATTTATAGGTAAATGTTGTCACACTTGGTTGCACCCGACTGCTCCGTTGTCAAGTAAGCAATAGAGCGAACTATAGGGAATAGGCCCTCTGTCTTTATTTAGTGCTTTCTTACCACATTTAACTATTTCTATACTCTTAAATGCATCCAATAATTTAATATTAGATACATTTTTAATTAACTTAAGATTATTTATTCCTATTTGGTGATTGTTTTCCAAAGCATGTTGGGCAACGCTTGACTTTTCTGTTCTTCCATATCTTAAATGTGTCATGTGTTCTTTAAAATGAATGTTTATGAAGCGTTTAGTTTATCCAACATATTTTAGATCGCAGTCATTACAGTTAATTTCATAGATGCCACTCCTCTCCTTCAAGTCGACTTTGTCTTTAGAGAGAGATGTCAAAGAGATTTTTCAAACTGTTCTCCGTTTTGTAGGCTACTCTAAAACCTACGTTTTTAAATACTTTTTCTAGACCTCTCGTATGTCGCTTTCTTATGCTTATGTCTATCTACTAATTTATGTACAAAATTATCATTATATCCATTACTTTTAGCTATATTTTTTATCCGGTTCACTTCATTGTTGAAACGTTCTTTACTTAATGAAAAATTGACTAACCTAAGAAATGAATTGCTGCTATTTTGTGTTGACGGCAAAACGGATGTTATATGCCTATCAGTATTAGTAAATTTCCTATAAATATCAAATTCCAATTTATCGTTATTTCTAATAACTAACGCTTCGAGAAAAGGTTGCCCATTGTTCTTCTTTTCGTACGTAAAATTAATGGAAGGGTATTTATTGTTTAATGTTTTTAAGAAAATGTCCAAATTTTCTGTTTCATTATCAAAAATAGCAAATCTATAGTCTACGTATCTATACCACACTTTTGGGAAATACTTGAGTTCTTTTTGGAAGTGGGTTTCTAATCTACCCGTAAACAAATTTGCAAGGAAAGGAGATAAGCAATTGCCCATCGCATTTATTATTGAACTGAAAAAAATTTTGATTCATACATAATTTTGTGAGAAGCAAATATTTATCAATAATTTCTTTCTTCAAATTATTGAATCCAAGTAGTTCCTTTAGGTACTCTAAAGCTAGTGGTATGAGTACACTAGGAAACAATGAGCTTACATCAAAAGATATTAAAATTTCACCTTCTTTTAAGTGAACATTCTTAATTGTATCTAAGAATTCTAACGAGTTACTAATCTCAAAGTTATCGTACGAGATATTTAATTTGGTGAATTCTTCTACTAACCATTTTGGAGTATTGTACTTGGTGATCCAACAGCTGAAACAAAAGGTCTCCTGGACATACCAGGTTTATGGATTTTGGGAAGGCCATACAGTTTAGATAACTGTGGGTTACTATGTGTTAGTTTGAATTTTAGTTTATCTGACACAGGGTTTTTACACTGTTTTAAGGTACTTTTTACTTCTGTTATCATTTTTGATAACGGGGTTTTCTCAATTAAATCATAAGAAGCAGTTTGAATCAAATTGTCTACTCTTTCAAAATAATCTGTATTGTCTAGTATAACAACCTTATTTCCTTTGTCAGTTTCTAAATAAAAACATATTTTTTCCTTCAGTCCCTGGATAACTTTAGTATTTTTACAAAAACATGTTTTGACTTGTTAACAACGTTTTTTGAGATGTGGTTTCTGCAAGCGTCTCTAATAAATCCCTTAGATGACACTGGCACGTATTGAATGGAAGTTTCGATATTCGCTATAATAGTTGGTAAACTATTCTTTACTGGAGGCTCTGCAAAATTCAAACCATTATTCAAAAGGGCGATTTTTCTATTATCAAAGGACTGAGAAGAAAGGTTTCCTATAATGATCTCGACTTCCGAAGAAATTTGTTTTTGTGGTTTCAACTTTCTCAGTTTGTTTTTAAGTGAACAAATTTTCTTCAAAAATTTGGTATCGATAACTACAAACATTTTTCTGAAAATGGAATCTAACCACTGTTCAAATGCTAAATTACTAAGCTTATAAGTAAGTTTTTTAGGACTTAACCCTGATATTTTACTGAAAACTCTGTATATAAATGAATAATGTTTATAAGTCTTTTAGATATTTTATAGGATGGCGCTAAAAAGAAAGACACTACTGGTCTGATATTAAATCCCAGTTTATGAAGATTAATTAAAGTTTATAATGGTTGTGGATTCATCATTGTATATTTACTGATGTCTTTATCATCAAACAAGGTCTTAAAATTTTACTCTTAAGTTTATTCATTCGAGATGTCATTGTATGTTACATGTTTTTTAAAAAATATAGTTGAAGTGTTTGTGAAAAATAGTTTTGTTTTTACATTTTACATAACTGTATAACCGTTTAAACACAATACCAACACTGAAATGCGATTTAACGTGCCGCGAAAATGTGCGGAATTAGAGAAAAAAAAAACGTTTTATCACGCGTGAGCTTGGTGAAGTGAGGTGATAAGCATTAGGTGACTTCACTGTGGTTTTGATACATTAAAAGCCAAATAGAACGCATACTTGACGGGTGACTTGAGGTTATGTGGCAGCACCTGAGCTCACTTGACATGGTAACAGTCCGTTTCTAGTTTAATTGACTAATATTGACCAAATATCTATTTTCACCAATATTGTAATTAACGGAGTACTAGTCAGTCCAAAGGTCCTTGATATGATTTGTTGCTGGTAGCTGATATTGAACATGTTATACGGACATATCTATTTATTTGACTATTTCTGCACGTGTACATAGCCCCTAAAGTTTTCAATTTAATGAAATTAACAAACATATATAATATAGAATTATGATCTTTTCATTTGTGATAGTTCGCTTCAAGCCAAAGTTTTGGCTTATTAATCATTCATAAATATAAAAGGGGATCTGCTGAAAATGTCATTTATCGTATGAATACGAGCCAACAAACTTCCGCTTTTAAAATAGACTCTGTCATCAAAGGACGTAAAGAGGTCGGGCGAATTATAAAATTTGAAGTTAAGGACACTTCACTGAATGAAATCGATATCCGAAAAATGAATTTTAATAAAGCAGAAGAGCATGAATTTACGGGCTAATTTATGAACGGCTCATCATTTACGCGATCTAGTTAAATAAAAATGACAGAATATTTTTTTATTGAATAAATTAATACTAATTAGCTACTCTAATTAATATACTTTTGAACAGTTAAGTAATTTTAAATATCATTCATTTTTCGGACAAAAAACTACTAAACTTGAAGAAATGCCTTACACAAACAGCAATTGACAAATACATTCTTTCAAGTTACAAGAGCATGTGTGTTAAGACGTATGTTCTGAATAATTGGAATACTGTAACACTTTAATTTTATTATTAAGTATATCTTGGTTATTATAAATAATTAATAGTCGTAATTTTAATGTTAATTAATTTCGTATTTGATTAAGTCATGATTGTGTAACATTTTCTACCAGTTTTATTTCTGTAATATACAGTGTGTCCCAGAATAGCTTATATCGGCGAAAAACGAAAATGGCGGATTTCGTTTTTCGCCAATAAATCCAAAAAGGTAAATTTGACAGTTGTCAAAATGTTCGGATACTTTTTTAAGAAAAATAAGATGGCGTGTACCATCGTCTTTTGTTATCCCGCAACCCGCCTCAACTTTTATTTTTCTTATGCCCGCCACGAGCGTACAATTTCCAGTCTAGTGTTTTCTCACAAGTGCATAAAAGATTTGAGTATCATCGAAATATCACACTTCGTAAAGTTAGGTCTCAATTTTTTCTGGAGGCCATGATTTTTTTGTAAGAAAAGTGGACTTTGACTATGACGTTAAATAATTCAAAGTATAACAATTGTGTTTTAATAAATCTGACACCCAAATTGTCGAGACCTGTTGAAAATGACCGGTATTCCTTGTTCAGATGAAGAAAAGTTTGACGCCGATATTACATCAGGTATTTGGAGATGTACCCCAAACAACGGCAGCCTCATAAAACCCAATTTATCAAAATCGTAGTTAATTTAGCTAACAAGGGATTCCGCCGCTGCAATATCATGATAAAACTATAAGAGATATGTATTAGCTTCAATGTGATTTTAATAGGGAAATATGTATAGTTGAGCGCTAAATGCGAATTTTTATGAAGAAATCAAACTAGAATTATAAAATAGAAGTAGATTTGTCCATTTTCGACCATTTTTTGACCACTTTTTGGCGCAAATGTCGTCGCATATAATTTTTTTTCCACAAAATGGCTCTTTACCGCCTTGCATTGATCCTTTGTCTACGTAACTGCAAAATTTGAAATGGTAAATCGTACTCATGTCTTTGTATTTCTGCAGGTTTCTTAAGGTTACGTCAATGATACGACTTGTTCGTTCTATCAATTGGTTTTATTCTAATTAATATTATACATTACAAAATCATGCAATAGACAAGTTCATTGCTTTGCCAGCAATTGCTGACACAGCTGACCTACATTATGTTGTTAGTTCAATACACTTTATTGTTCAATAGTTATAATATACAGGGTGATGCAACTCCATACTACATCTCCCCTGAGACATTGAAAGAATTTACATTTTATTTTAATGGAAATTCTTTCACATGTCTATTGGATAATTAATAAAATAATGGTTAATATTATAATTTAGAGATGGTGCAAGAAAGAACAGAAAAAAGGAAAACAAGGAAGTAAAAGAGTAGAGAAATAGACGTATAGAAAAGCGGCGCCATAATACCTTAAATATAGTATAGTATAATTAGTATCCCTAGTACTGCTTACTATCTAGTTTCTAACTGAAAATACAATTTAGTTCTATTTTTATGAATTACAGTTTCCTTATTATCTTTTAATATAGTAACATTTGGGGTGTCCATTGTGTCATTTTTAACAACTAAATATGGACCTAGGAAACAAGGACTCGTTAATTTATTACCTACCTCATTTTTTACCAAAATCAAATCACCCTTTTTGTATTCAATCGGATTGGCTCTGTTATCAAAAGTTTGTTTTCTTTTAATTTTTGATTTCAATAAATTGGTTTTAGCATCTTCGTGTGCTCGTTGTAATCGATACTTTAGTTCAAGAGGGTAACTAACTCAAAATTATAAAGAGGTTCCACAGGATTACTTAAATTACTTGGTATGTTACACTCTCTACCAAAAACTAGTTCAAAAGGGGTATATTTAGTTTCAGTGTGAACCGTTGTATTATACGAAAAACACCAATAGGGAATCCACATACTCCAAGTGTCGCTTAGATTTTCGGTTTGCATTCTTAGATATGCCCCTAAAACCTTATGGGAATTTTCTAAGGAGCCGACGACGCTCTGGTGTCTATAGCTAGAAGCGTAAATCTGATTTATCTTTAAGAGAACACATACTTCCTTCATTGTGGAAGAGATAAATTCCGATCCTCTATCCGAAGCAATCTCCTGTGGTATCCCATATCTCAAAATAAAGTTTTCCACAAAAGATCTTGCGACCGATACAGCATCTTTATTTTTTAAAGGGTATGCCTCAACAAATTTTGAAATTTCGCACTGAATCGTTAAAATATATGTAAAACCCTTTATATCAGTGGGCAAAGGTCCTACAATGTCTAAATATACCTTTTGAAAAGAGAAGTCAGCAGTAGAAGTAATTACCATAGGTTCTCGGGTATAGTGACTAGAATGCTTTTGTTTTTGACATTTATCACATTTTTTAACAGTCTCTAACGTCCTTATCTAACCCTGACCAAAAATAATGCTTTTTTATATTATTTAACATTCTATTTATACTTTCGTGACCACTAGTGGGGAGTAAGTGAAAATCATTTAATATAATTTTTCTTTCATCCACATCCATTATTCTTTTTACTTCTTTGATAATATGTATACGGGGGCCCCTCCAATTTAACATATTTTTTATGCCATTACCTACGCATTTAATAAATTCCTTACTAGTCTCATCTTTTAAAATATATAACTCCTCTACCTTTGTTTTATTACTTATTTCAGTCAGATCCCTCAACATTTCGTCTCGCGCCAACATTGATCCGGTATTCTGACAATAAAATAAAGTAGAGTGTAATGGTACATAATAAAAGTTCCCCACGTGTTCTGTCACGTCTTTTTGCATAGATATTATGTTTGAGTATGTCGTTATGACTAGCTCAGTACAATGTTTTGGTTTTTTAAGAATTGTTACAATGTTCGGTTGATCAATCCCAACATGTGTATTATTCTTAGTTACCTCTAATTTTTGTTCTTTTACATTCCTGCACTGATTCCTAGTCATAACGGCCACTAAGTTATTGTTTATATTTTTTAACTCGTCTGAAGTTAATTTTATTCTCGATAAAGCATCGGCAGTGACATTTTCACTACCTTTTAATTTTTGTTCTTTTACATTCCTGCACTGATTCCTAGTCATAACGGCCACTAAGTTATTGTTTATATTTTTTAACTCGTCTGAAGTTAATTTTATTCTCGATAAAGCATCG
Source organism: Kuschelorhynchus macadamiae (assembly GCA_030620095.1). NCBI lineage: Eukaryota > Metazoa > Arthropoda > Insecta > Coleoptera > Curculionidae > Kuschelorhynchus > Kuschelorhynchus macadamiae. Next base: position 255,898 of record JAUTXW010003423.1, read on the forward strand.
GCAGTGACATTTTCACTACCTTTTACATATTCTACATAAAAATCATATTCTTCGAGCCCCAAACGAAATTTTGTTAATCTGCTTGAAGGGTCAGCCAAACTAAATAAGTATAAAAGTGGTTTATGGTCTGTTCGTATTTTAAATCGACGTCCATATAAATACGGCCTAAAATGCCTCACTGCCCAAAAGATTGCTAGTAATTCTTTATGCATAATGGGATAATTAATTTCCGCTTTATTCAAAGTTCTGCTCGTATATGCGTTTATTATTTTTATTTGATAACACGGCCCCGATAGCAAAATTGGACGAGTCCGTTTGAAGAATAAACTCATTTTGCTCTGAAAAATCAGGATAATCTAAAATTGGATAATTTATAAGAGCATTTTTTAAGGTTTCAAAGCTTTTGTTACATTCAATCGTCCACTCAAATCTTGCATACTTTCTACATAGTTTGTTTAACGGTACAGATATTTCCGCAAAATTTGGAATGAATTTTCGGTAGTAGTTTGCAAAAGCTACAAACTGTTTTGCCTCGTCAGCGTTTTTAGGAACAGGGTATTCTTTCAAGGCTTTTACTTTGTCCAGATCAGGTGATATACCTTTATCGCTGACAATGTGCCCTAGATAAAGTATCTCCTTCCTTAAAAAGTCGCATTTTAAGGGGTTTAATTTTAAATTTACTTGTCTTAACCTTAAAAAAACATCAATAAGATTTTTATTATGATCCTCTAAATTTCTCCCAAAAACAATTAAATCGTCTAGGTAAACAAAACATTTTTCGTAGTTGAGACCTGCCATTGCGACTGTCATTAGCCTAGAAAAAGCACTAGGACTAATTTTCAACCCCATTCAGTCATAAAAGCTGTTACCTTCCTACTTTGTTCGTTTAACTCTACTTGATAGTAACCTTGACTTAAATCTAAATGAGAGAAATAAAGAGCACCTGCAAGAGAATCTAAAATATCATCTACACGTGCTATCTGGAACTTAATATCAACTAAATTACGGTTTAAAAATCTGTAATCTAACACGAGTCTTGTACGTTTCTGTCCCGATGAATCACTCTTCTTTGGTACTAGCAACACTGGAGAGGACCATTCGCTCTGAGCTCTTTCAATAATGTCATCTTCACACATTTGCGAAATTTGCCTATTTATTTCCTCTTTTTGGGTTTGTGCCAGCCTATAAGGTTTCACGTATACCGGTTGTGTACCTGGTTTGACTTGAATTGATTGTTTATAAATATTTGTAACAGATAGTTTATCCCCCGGCATATGAAATATATCCGCAAATTTAGCAGTAAGCCCTTCTATGGAGCTTCTTTCTTCGTGATTTAAATAATTTAATTTTAGCATACTGAACAACTTTTTTACTCTTTCGACCGAATTACTATTAGTACCAAATTGGCAACACTCATAGTCATTCAAGCTTTCGGCTTTAGGCAAACAATTTTTTAAACAAACCTCACTTTCACGCGTGTTCAAAATTCTAACCGGTACTTCGCCCTTTTCTGGTCGTGCTATTACACCTGCCACAAATACACCCTGACATATTTCATTCGGTAAAACCACACACTCATCTTTTAGTCCCGTTTTAATGTATTGAATAATTTCACACCTGGGAGGAATCACCAAAATGTGATTATCTGTAGCATTCAAATTTAAGATTACTTCTTTTTTATTGTTTAAAAGAGTTAAAGTATTTTTTTCGTAATTTAATTTGGCTTTGTATGACCTTAAAAAATCTTCTCCAATTATTCCACTGGTATGACATGGTAATGTCTCGAATATATAACATTTTACTCTAAACTGTACACTTCCTACATACAGGTTTAAAAAACTATAACCTATGGAAACTAATTTACCTCCTATGCCATTTATTTCTAATTTTTCTTTGAACAAGGGTATGGTTGAGTTTAAATCTGACAGTTTAATTGCGCTTAAAGTAGCTCCGGAATCTACGGTGAAGTTCACTTTTTTACTATTTACATAAAAAGATACCGCATTAGAGCATGTGTTAACACTTGCTCAGCAAAATTAATGTTGTTATTCCGTCGAATTCCTCTAGACCCGTGTCGCGTAAACGACCGGCCTTGCTGACCACGAAAATTATTGTTGTTACCTCGGTTAAAATTGTTATTATATCTTGGAAAACGCTGATTATTACGATTACTAAAATTCATTCTATTATTAAAGCTGTTATTATTATGCTGTCTTGAAAATGTTTGTGCCCTATTATTAAAACTCCTATGAAAATTTCTGCTATAATTTGCTCTCCCCCTATGATTTAAATTAAAAATTTGGGGATTATCTGATGGTTGAAAAGAATTTGATTCATCTTGTGCCTCTCTTATGGCATCTTTTAAAACTCGAAATTTCTTGACGATATAATTGTACTGAGTCTTTGATTTTTAAGGCCATTTGCAAACCTTTTTATTGCTGTTTTTTCGTTAATAGGCCTTAAAATGTCATAGACTTCAGGGTCGTCGTTTGCTTGTGAAATTGTTAATTCGACAAAAATGTCCTCAAGCTCTTTGCCAAATTCTTCGATAGATTTATTATTTTGTCTGATAGAAAATAATTTTGTTTGAAGGGCAGTACTTGATTTTTGGGTCAAAAGATAAGTTTTTATGTCGGTTATAAGGGTTGCAAGAGACGCATAAGTAGATTTTAGCCTTAATTTCGCGTTACCTGAGAGCCTAGTTTTCAAAATAAATTTTATTAAATGTGGTTTATCGTCATCTTTAAGAATAGAATTATAAAATTCCGCTGATTCAATCAAACTTTTTATAGTTTCTTCCGATCCGTTTAATACAGGTAAAAGGCTAGATGCTATTTTTAAATCAAAAGACGACATATTTTCACTGGAATTAACACTTTTTTTGTTGACTAAACGCTAAGATTTCCTTATATACTATCTTTATTTTTGAAACAATATTCTTAAGAACTAAAATATCGCTGTCATCTAATTCTGAATCGTTAATTTTCTTATTTATAACATAAATTTCCCCTTCTAGCTTGCTATAAATAATTTTAGCTTCATCGATTCTTTTTTCTGTTATAGGCAATTCTCGCCTTTCGTAACTTGATTTTACTAAATTATTCTTAATTACAGTTAAGGAGCTGAGAATTTCTTTAAGCTTATCTCCCATAAGAAACTATATTAGAACTTATTATTATCTTTTTTTTTTTTTTTTTTTTTTTTTTTTTCGTTCTAATTGTCTTTTTCAACCCTTTTTTGCATCGTTTTATTGCTAGATATGTTACACTTGCCAGTAACGCTGAGATCAATATAATTAAAAGGTACTCGGAAAGAGAAAATCCCTTATTTTCATTGGTTATTTCTCCCCTTCAATCTCCATTCGACGCCTGGTTTATAACAATTTCTTCTTTAGAATTGGCCTTTCCCATCGCTTGTCGGTTGTTATAGTAGTAAAATAGTAACCCAGAGGGCTGGCAGGGTCGCCATGTAGTAATTTAGGTTCAACCCTTAAGGTTACGTCAATGATACGACTTGTTCGTTCTATCATTTGGTTTTATTCTAATTAATATTATACATTACAAAATCATGCAATAGACAAGTTCATTGCTTTGCCAGCAATTGCTGACACAGCTGACCTACATTATGTTGTTAGTTCAATACACTTTATTGTTCAATAGTTATAATATACAGGGTGATGCAACTCCATACTACAGCGTGAACCCCTTTGAACCAATTTTTAAACGAAATGTAATTTAAATTGCCTATACATAACATATTTTTTTGAAGTCGGACGTGCAGGAGGTTTTCTCTAATAGGTAGGTACCTTTTCATCTTACTTTGAACTTGACTAGATCTTGTCGATGGTTTTTCACTTTTTGCGTGCAGTTCTCCCTTAACAATGAAAATCGCGACAGAAACATTTTACAAGCTATCAACGAGAACCCTAGCGCATCGGTAAGAACTACATAACAGGAAATACATGTGCCAAAATCAACGGTACAGATAATGCTAAAAAAGAATAAGTACTATCCATACTATCCAAAACGACTATGCTTCTGTGAGTGGTATACTAGGAACTATAAAGAAAATTCCGATTTTGTAAATCATGTGTCTTGTGGTCCAATGAAAGTAGGTTTACGAATTGTGCAGTTTTTAATAGGCACAACAGTCAGTATTAGGCTGTGGAAAACTCTCACGAAGTGGCACAGAGACGTCTACACACCAGATTTGGAAGTAACGTTTGGGCTGGGGTCATTGGTAATTTAATCTAACTTACCTTTTTTAATTGGGCACCTATTTATAAATTATTAATCATTTCAAGAAATCGACTTATAGGACAATTTTTGTCTGACTACAAGGACAGAGGTACCTGAGCTTTTGCGAAACCAGGTTGTACCTGCTTTATAAGCTACTCTAACCTTAGATGAGTTTAGAAGAACCTGGTCTCAACAGGAGGGATGTCCGGCTCACAACAACATTCAAGTCGGGAACTTCTTAAGAGAACAGTTTGACGAAAGAATTATTTCCTTAAATGGTCCAATATCTTGGCCTCCTAGATCCCCTGAACTTTCGCCCCTGGATGTCTATCTCTGAGGTCACACGAAAAATGAGGTCTATGAATTTGATCCCCCTGTGATCATAGAAATCTTGAGACAAAGAGTTTTGGACACATTTAGAAATATTAATGAAAATACACTTGCCAGAGTTGTACGAAAAACAGTAACCAGTTGTCAAAATTGTCTCGATGCAAATGGACGTCATTTTGCAAATCTCTAGATTAATGTAACCCAGGTACGAAATTGTTAAGAACTTATTTAGATTCTTTTTAGTAGTTATTCACGTTCACGTTGTGTAGAAAATTCAATGCGTTTAATACATTACTTATTAATATAATCTTAGGACAAATAAAGCATGGCCTCCTTACAAAAAAATTGAGACCTAACTGGTGTGATATTTCGATGATACTCAAATCTTTTATGCACTTATGAGATATCACTAGACTGGAAATTTTACGCTCTTTCCAAAAATCGAAAAAGCCAATACGGCGGCATAAGAAAAATGAAAATTGAAGCGGGTTGCGGGATATAAATAAATAATAAATTATATACAAAGATCTAAGAAATTTTACGACTTTCACTGTCGTTTAGGTAAACTAAATGTTTCTGAAATACATTTTTTATTTCATTTTCAGATGTCTGTTTCATCCTACTGGGGCTAGCCAGAAGAAAAGCTTTTATACATCAAAAATAAAAGAAGTTTGATACGTTTCTCCGTTTTTTGGTCATTTTTTTTTCATATTCGAGGGAATGCCTCATAACTTTGAGCTACTCTGTATACTGGACAAAAATTATTTTGCATAAATGACATAAACTAAATTCGAGGCAATTCTCCATTTTCCGAATTATTACGTATTTTTTTTTAATACATATATAATCAAAAAGAGGATCTACGTTAATGACTTCCACAATTTTTCAATGTCAGAATATTTACTCCAACTATTTCTGTTCCAATTGACTGTTACCGGTTTGCACATTCTCAAATTATGGTTTTTTTACGTTTTCATACAACTTAAGGGAGAACTGCACGCAAAAGGTGAAAAACCAGCGACAATGTCTAGTCGAGTTGAAAATAAGATGAAAAAGTACCTACGCATTAAAAAAAACTTCCTGCACGTCCAACCTCAAAAAAATGTGTTATGTATAGGTAATTTAAATTATATTTCGGTTAAAAATGGGTTCAAAAGGGTTCACGCGCTACAGAAATACAAAGACATGAGTACGATTTACCATTTCAAATTTTGCAGTTCCGTAGACAAAGGATCAATGTAAGGCGGTAAAGAGCCCTTTTGTGGAAAAAAAATTATATGCAAAGGCATGTGCGTCAAAAAGTGGTCAAAAAATGGTCGAAAATGGACAAATCTACTTTTATTTTATAACTCTAGATTTGATTTTTTCATAAAAATTCGCCTTTAGCGCCCAACTATACATATTTCCCTATTAAAATCACATTGAAGCTAATACATATCTCTTATAGTTTTAACGTAATATTGCAGCGGCGGAAGGCTTCCAAATGATCCATATTACTGCGCGCAGTTCCTCCTTAAGAATATCGAAGATCTCCGCTCATGATACTGGACAAAAATTATTTTGCATAAACGACATAAAATAAATTCGAGGCAATTCTCCATTTTCCGAATTATTACGTATTTTTTTTATATATATAATCAAAAAGAGGATCTATGTTAATGACTTCCACAATTTTTCAATGTCAGAACATTTACTCCAACTATTTCTGTTCCAATTGACTGTTACCGATTTGCACATTCTCAAATTATGGTTTTTTAGGTTTTCATACAACTTAAGAATATCGAAGATCTCCGCTCATGATACTGGACAAAAATTATTTTGCATAAACGACATAAAATAAATTCGAGGCAATTCTCCATTTTCCGAATTATTACGTATTTTTTTAATATATATAATCAAAAAGAGGATCTACGTAAATGACTTCCACAATTTTTCAATGTCAGAACATTTACTCCAACTATTTCTGTTCCAATTGACTGTTACCGATTTGCACATTCTCAAATTATGGTTTATTACTTTTTCATACAACTTAAGAATATCGAAGATCTCCGCTCATGATACTCAAAATCCGCGAGACACTGACCTATATTATTTTTGGTGCAAATTTGAAACGAACCGGTTTGCCCGTTCTCAAGTTATCGTTGCACATAATTTTTATTACAAACACACATCCGTACAGATATCACTTTTATTTAAAATATATTTTTCGTATTCTAGGGACTTAAACTTCGATTAAATCCAAGTTATATCTATTGAAAAATACTTCCCATAACATATCCTATATAGTGTATTAATAATAAAATATATTAGCTGTTATATGGGAAAGTAAAGATTGCCCGACATAATTTTGCCAAAAGTGAAAAGCCAGTCAGAATGTAAGCTGAAATTCGGGACATATTATTTTAACCGTTCTTGTAAAATCCCTCGCTCGGCCCTCTGGCGAAAATTTGCAAATGTATAACAACAGCTCCCAAGGGCTTGTGCACTTTAGGTAATCCGTGATGCAACGGAGTTTTGGGATTTAAATGGACAATTTAAATTAAATACATCCGTATAGTGTTAATAACGTAGTCCAAAAGTTTGGTGAGCTTTTCAAAAAAGATTGGATGAGGACTTTATAATTACTTAGAATATTTAAAATTTGGGAATCTTAATGTAAAATTTATATTCTGTTTTCTTTATTGCTACGAAGCTTTAATGACACACAAAAGGAGGTCCTGTTTTCGACCTGTATATGTGTGAGTACAGTGCGTTCACTTTAGCTTGTCCCTATTTAAAGTGCATACAGCTGTTTTATTATTTTACTTACTGACCTGTACCAAAAAAAAACTGTAGGTAAACTGTTTTTCTTTATTATGACAAAAATCATAATATACACTCGGCGAAAAAATTTATGTACCTCTCTTGTCATTTCTTAAAGGGAACGCGCAGTATATTATTATCTACACTGAATGGTTTCATTCCCGTAATTTCAAAAATAAATAGGTTATTAGTATCAGGTTCACTATTGCTGAATTCATTAACGATTTAATTATAAGAAATAGTAATATTTATATTTTACTATTATTTATAGATATACAATAACAAGACTAAGAATAAAACAGCATTAACTAAAATTTTATAAATCCTGCTCAACGTGGTACCCATTATTTTCCACATACTTTTATTGCACAGTAATCTAATGATTAATTGAGTTTAATAAAATTTCTGGTGATTGTCTTAAATCGTCGATCGCGTGAGTGTTTCTAATATTTAATTCTTCGATATTCTAACATAGATCTTATGAAATAAACGTTTAATATCCAAAAAACAAAATCCACTACTTTAAGATTCGGACTATTTGCCTGTCAAGGTATGATTCCTCCATTGCCAATCCATCTTTGAGGATATTCTAAATTTAAATATTCTAGCATTGGCACGCCGTTTTGTAAAGGGGCTCCATCTTGCTGCCACATTATGCGGCCCACGACATCAATTGGGAGATTGTCAATATAGTTAGCTATAAACTTTTTGGGAAGATGTAAATATCGGTCACCTGTTAATTCCCCATTTATGAAGATAGTTCTTAAAACATATCTTCAGGTAATTCCCCACCAAACGTTAAATGTTTGGTTAATTCCTCTTATTCGACGGGAATTATTTGTAGATCAAAAATGTAAATTTTTGATGCTTACTTTTTCTTCTAGTTATAAATGTGCTTTCAGTTGTAGTATATTTCATTATAATGAATAAAAAATTCCTAAGAAAAGTCTAGTCTTTTTCTTTACTTTTTGAGGTATTCAACTATATTATAACTTTCAAAAATATGAATCCTAAATTTAGGAAGAAAATTATTGTTTTGCGAAATTTTTCTTCTTAAATTAAGAATCCATCACTACAATTTCATAATCACGAATTTTAAAGAAAAAGAACTAACATCAAATACGTGGTTTTCCTTAGTTCCTAGTAATCAAATGGTAATTTGACACCGACTTTATCAGTCAAGTTTTTAAAGTCGACTTTAATTTTGTGGGCCTGTGGAACAGCAATGATATCAAATGTATTTTGGTAAAGATCGAACCCTCAGGAAAATGAACTTTTGTAAAAGTAGTATTCCACTAATCCCCTGTCCGATTTTATTTTTTCTTCACGTCATCGGACGGACGATATCAAAAATCAAATGCTATTTGATACACAGGTATCCGCTACAACAACTTTTCAGATTTTGCAAAAATATCATGTATTACGTTGAAATCAACTGCTAATATTTTGGTATGAATCTAAGATGGCGGAACAAAATCTCAAAAACAACTGCTTAATGGTTTGATTTCAACTTGTGTGTCATAATTAATTGTGGCATAGGGATCAATTAGTAAAATAGTGGTATTAATTCAAGATGGCCGAACAAAAAGACGGCCAAATAAAATGTTTGTAATTGTGAAAAAATCACTCTCTTAAGTTTTACATATTTTTACGTTTTAGCGTCCCTAAATGCCAAAAAATATGTTTTATCAGTTCCGGTGGTCCGTCTGTCGGTCTGTCTGTCTATCATTTCGCGGCACAGCTTAAAGGTTACTTACTCAATTAACCAAATTTTTATCAAAAATGAAGTGTCATATGGGTATCACCTGGTAATATTTTGGCAAATATCCAAAATAGCTAAACAATATGGCTACCTAGTGAAATGTTAAAAAAAATTATTAAAAAACCATTTCTTCAATTTAAGTATTATGTTGGAATACACTGGTAAACTTTTTGATACGAATCCAGAGTAGCGCAAAAAGTTGGCGGCTTAATATAATATTTAAAAATTCAGATTGAAAAATTAATTACTTAATGGATTGGTTTCAAATTCTGTGCCACAGCATTGATGTAAAATATATTTGGTAAAGATTGAACCCTCCGGAAAATGAACCTTTGTAAAATGAGTATGCCACTGACCCCTGTCCGATTTTATTTTTTTTACCTCATCGGACGGACGATATCAAAAATCAAATTTTATTTGATACACAGGGATCTGCTTCAACAACTCTTCAAATACAAGGCTCTTTAGTATATGTACGACATTGACATACAGTAAACGGAGCACCCAGAGTTATCTATTATGTAATCCCGCCTACAACATAATCCATAGAAAAGAACTTTGAAGCTTTTTGGACTTTAAATACTTAAACATTTATTTAAACTTAAACTGCTTAGGTTTCGACAGAAACAAGCCTCTGTAAGTTTTTGAATTAAAATACTGTTCCATATTTTCTCTTCCTCGTAAGACGGAAATAATATAGTCTTGAAAAAATCACCCTTCTAGATAAAATCTTCAAGTTTTATGGTCCCTAGATGGCAAAATACATGTCTTCTTATTTCCGTCTGTCTGTTCGTGGTATAGCTGAAAAACTTTTTATCTGATTGACTTGACAAACTTCATCCAAAAATTAACGGGCCATATAGAGATGGAATCACAACATTTAGGCAAAAATACAATGTGGCGGAAATGTTTAAAAAAACTACTTATTAAAATGAGATCATTTTTTGCACAAATATTTAAGTGTGATGATTTGGCAAAATGTTGGTAAGAATTCACGATTCAATAGACCTGAAATTGTGCAACGTGCATATAAGTATGAGCTAATAACATTTTGACACCAATTCAAGGTGATGAAAAAAAATTACAAATTGTTTAAAAAATTAGTCTGAAAAACTATTTATTTGTTTTTTTCACAAAAATTAACTGTGACATACGGATGAACTTGTAAGACTTTTATCATTGTTTTTGGGGTTAGACTGTGTCAAAATGAAATCATTTTGCAACGTTTCGCCTTCGATTGTACGAGATACCATCAGATATTTTTACTTTACGAGATCGGAACACGGAACGAGCTTGGAGAGATTTAGGCCGCCTCTTTAAATTCGTCCTAGGTTCGCCAAACTGTGACTCGCTGTAACGATCAGTTTCTACGTATCATATAGACTATAACCTATATTTCTAATAAAATTGTTAGGATTCTTATAAATTTCAATAGATTCTCTAATTTTCCCTTTCTGGAATCCCGAGTTTGACGCGAAAACTTCGGCTTCTTTTACAGTGATATCCAGATATCCAGTGGATTGAGGTTGTTCAGATACAGCAAATTATATTATTTGTTTCTTTTCAATACACTGTTCATGTTTCTTAAGCCTAGTAGATATGGATATTCTTTTAGTTTTTAGTTTCTTCAATATATACATCACCACAGGAACAAGAAATATCCTAACTATTATCGAAAACTCCAATTAAAACCTTTAAAAGTTTAGCTAAAGAAAAAAAATGAAAAAATTAATGGCTGCAAAAACTTTTCTAAATTTGTTATCCAAACCTCTTTAATCCATATTCCATACCGAAATAATTCACTAAGAAAAAAATTACAGCTTTTCAATTAGAATTTTTAAAGAAAGAAAATGTCCTACAGCCACTGTATAACAATATATGCTATACTTCTGTATTGAAAACTTGTGACATGGACAAAACAAAATTGCAGCTGCGAAAGCAAAATGCTTTAATTAATGTTTTGTACAGAAATGTTTCACTAAGAACAAAAACACAATTTCTAAAAAAATATCCTACCTACTGGCCCTGTATAAAATAATATAAACTTTACTATTTTTCCGAACGGTACAATACTGAACTTCATTAAATTTCCTATGCTAAACATATACCAGCATAAAAAAATTAGAAACTCTATACTCGTATAGAGTAAAAAAAAAACTAAAAAACCTCAGAGAATAATATATCATACCGGACAATATACTAAAAATGATCTATCCCGTACCCAATTAGATGCAAGTATTTTGCTGCTCTAACTGATCCTAAAACGATAATCGAATAGCACGTTTATTAAACGAATATCGATGTAATCCTTGCAATCGAGAATGACAGCTAGATTTTTTATAAAATTGGGGAAAGAATTATCCTTCAAATTGCAGCTACCTACTTAAAAATATTCAAATTTTATACTGCCAATTTTAAAAATACCCAAGAAACCCTTTTTGAATCTCTAAAATTAAATAATTTTTACTTAAATATTTATTCAATTACACTTCTGACAGCGACGAAAGTCAAGGATGAGTGGATGTTTTGAAATTATTTCAGACACACCTAGAAATTGTGCCGAAAAGCGTGCACTTTTTCCTTTAAAACGAATTTTCACCTATTTCCGCAGTAGCTAGAAGATAATTTTATATAGGTTTTTGTAGCCAAATAAACGCTATATCCTTCTGTCAAATAATTTCGATTCCTGTTTACAGTGAGCCCCACGGTGAGGTTAAATTTGGACTTTAGAGTTTCAACTTTGAAAAATCGCAGTAATTTAACAGTGAACGCTAAAATTTTGAAATTTGGCCACAATCTACTTACGAGTATTTAGTTTCGTAAAAAAAATACTCCACGTCCTAGATGTATTAGTTTTTTTGTAATACAGGGTAATGTGGAAAATGTACCTACCCATTTTTGGGAATCAAAACAAATTTTATCTAGTAATTGCACCCCTTCTATATAGTCAGAATCCTTAACAGATATTCCATTTTGTGTATATTTTTGAGCACTTTCCGATGCCGGAATCAGTTTTCCGACAGGACGCCTGCTTTTTCTATAAAAAACAAGATGATTAAAAACAAATGTGTTTTTTTCGAAAAATTTCAGTTTGTCTTAAAAATTTCTACTTCCCGGTAATTTTTTTTACAGAGATGCATTCAGGTTTTTGTTCTCCTTTATATTTTCAATGAAAAATGTCTCTCAAAATTTCACTAGGAGGCACCCAGTTCGAGCTATAAGCGCTCCAAAACACCCTTTTTTCGAACGAGAAAAAATTGTAAAACCACGAAACGGGTTCCTTGCTCAACCAAAAACAATAGGGTTGTGCAGGACCCGAAGAGCCATCGTTCCAGAATGTTTCGAAAAAAAAATCAAAAATTGCCATCTGAGCCATGTTACATCGAAGTTGACTTTTTTGGTCGACTTTGCGGTACCACATCTCCGGTAACAAATATGGTACAGAAAAATCAAATGAACGTCTCCTCTAAAAACACATGTCAAATTCATCGCCCTATCTCTAATAGTTTCCTAAATATACCCACCGAAAGGTCGAAAAACACGGTCTTCTGAAATGATACGACCCACACCAGGTTTTCGTTCCCGAGTGAAAGAGCCATAGTAACAAACGGCCTTCGCGGCCGTTTATTAACAAGGAATTCCATATACTCCTTTCGTTTGGAAAGGAATAATGTTTTTGGGGAACGTAAAAATTAACGAAGTAATCTTGAAATCTTATCTGTCGTTACATGTATAAATGGAAGAACTACACTTCCAATAGCTAACTTCTTATTAGTTTTCTGTCACGGAATTGGATTTTTATATTTTCTAATTGACTCTCTAATGTCCTGCAGTGAGTTTCTCTGTTTCTGATTGTAAATAATAAGTGCCAATATTTTACCAAGCCGGGGCGCGCTGATGATACTTCTCTTCTGATTTCGGCTTCGGACGCATGCCAACTCGAAGAAAATACTTCTCGTGCTTTAGGAAATGCGCTTGGTTTAACAGCAATATGCTCAAATTAAGTTGTGATAAAACTCGAAAGATTAACTTTACTTTTAATAATAATAATGTAGTAAAAAGAAATTGCGTAATGCTTCTAGGAGTTATCATAGACGACGGGTTAAAATGGCATCATCACATTGAAGATCTATGTAACAAACTAAACAAACAGATTTATTTGTTAAGGCAACTTAAAAAATCTTTTAATTTGGAAATTGTTTTTACTGTGTACTTTGCTAATATCCATTATCTTATCAGCTACGGAAGGGTTGTCTGGGGCGGGTCAGTGTGGTTTGATAAAGCATTTAAAACTCAAAAATGAGCCGCAAGGACAATCGAGGGTGTTGGTCCTTTAATTTTTTATCCACCGTTATTTATTAAATATAAGACTACGTCACTTCCATGCGTTTTTATCTACCCAGACAGTCCTTGAAATTCATTGTAACTAGGTTAATTTTTTGAAACTAAATTCGAACCATAATTACAGTACCCGTTCCTTGGATGTCTTACTGTTGCCCAGGTACCGCCCTGCAAACTCAGCACGTAATCCTTAAATTTTAAATTGTTTACTAAACTTGGCAATTGTATCAAATCAATGAGCCATACCCACAAACACAGAGTTGCGGATTTTTGATTGCATAAGTGTTTCTATTCTGTTGATGAATATGTTGAGACGCCACCTTTAATGTAATTTCCTACATAGTTTGTTCTTGTTTGTTATTGTTATTTGTTTTTTCCTTTAGTTAAGTTTTAGTGTATTATGTAATATCGCTGCCTTTTTATTTTTTTATATTTTATTTACTGCAGCTCCCTGATTTGCATCAAACATGTATTTGTAACGATGTCAAATAAATATGTCTATGTCTAATTTTGGTCACAAATAGCGAGGGCTCTGTCAACCAAATAATTAATAACTGATTGCCGGATGATGATGTGAATTTGTATTTACGTGCGTATGTATTTTCTATATACAGAGTGTCTTAAGAAACCATGCATCTTCTTTTTACGAACGTTTAGAAAGAGAGAGAGAGAGTTAGAGACACCGATAGAAAGTGTAGTTATTCGATTTCTTTCCAAAGGAGTAAATGCAATTTTTTGTTTCTGTGGTGATGTCTATATTGAAGAAACTGGGCGATCCATATCCAATAGGCAATTGTATAATCTGATGTATTGGAACAGCCAAGTTCTTGCGTCGGTCTCAGAATTCTATAAATGGAAAATTAGATAATCTATTGAAATTTATAACCATCCTAACAATTTTAATAGAGATACGGGTTATAGTCTACATCATACGTGGAAACCGATCGTTACTTGGAGATAATGGTGATATAGTCAAAAGCAGTGTTATCGTGCGGGTCATACGATTTATCAACGATAAACTTTTTAAGTTTGTTTTTCTTTTATTACGTGTAATCATATCCTACGCATAAAATCCGGAAGATGAATTAGATAGACCTATGATACTTTCATGAAAAAAGAGGATAAACATATAAATACCAGCAGTTGCAAAAATCTTTGAGCGATTGGGTTTTCGATATAAAAAGGACGAATATTTTTATGCGAGTTGCACATATAGCAAGTCAGCGTATCTAGTTTTTAAAGAAATACACCGAAAATGTTAATTCAAAATTTAGAGTGGTATTTTTAGACGAGACTTAGATATTTTCTAATAGAAGTGGTTCGAAATCTTGGCAGGACGAGTCTGTAAAAAGTGAGAGGAAAAAGGTATGTGGGACTGGAAAACGGTTCATCATTTTGCATGCAGGTTCTTCAACAGGTTTTCTGCCAGATGCGAGTTTACTGTTTTCTTCAACATCCAAAAGTATGAACTACCATGATAATATGAACTGTGAACTGTTTGAAAAGTGGTTAAAAGAACAACTGATTCCAAATTTAGATGCTCCATCTTTAATCATTCTGGACAATGCATCTAATCATTTAAGAATCTTAAATAAACAACCTATTTCATCCTGGAAGAAAAGTGATATTTATGACTGGCTAATAAAACAAAAACAAAATCCTTTACCCAAAATTCAGAACTAGAACTTCTTTTAATGGCAAAATCTATTAAAAAACCAACAATATATGCCGTAGATGAAAGATTACGGGAAAATGGACATGAGGTTTTACGACTGTCGCCATACCATTGCCAGTTTAACGCAATAGAATTAATATGGGCGGAGGAAAATCATACTACGAAAAACACGTGAAGAATGGTCTTACATCAGACTGGAAGAAATCTGTGGAACATACGGAGAAATTAATATGGGATTGGTGGAATCGAGAACGAGTTCTAGATGTCGAAATAGCATCAATGATCATTGCACCCTTTGGGGACGACTCAGAAGATGAGGACTTTTTAAGTGATGATGATATTTTTTAGTCTATATTATTAAAAAGTTTCTGAAGGAATATATTAGTCTTTGACGTGTATAAATCATAAATTGCATTCTGAATATCCATTTTTGCATTGTAACTTAAGTCTTTTGCCTTTGGATTTTTTCGTGTACAGTTCTTAATTTTCTACGGAAATAAATTATATTTGTTTTTCTTGCACAAGTTTC
Source organism: Kuschelorhynchus macadamiae (assembly GCA_030620095.1). Classification (NCBI taxonomy): domain Eukaryota; kingdom Metazoa; phylum Arthropoda; class Insecta; order Coleoptera; family Curculionidae; genus Kuschelorhynchus; species Kuschelorhynchus macadamiae. The sequence goes on from JAUTXW010003423.1 coordinate 271,575, forward strand.
TGTACATTCCTTATACCGTTTCTCAGAGCTTTTGCCACTGGCTCCTGGATATTAGCCAGTGATTTTTAATTTAAATATTTTTTTATTAGATTTGACACCATTTTTTTTGCTTACTTTTTTAGTATAATTTTGTAGGCAATAAATAAATAATTATAGAATACTTGTTCCAAGTTTAAAGCGTGTTTAAAATAAGTAAATTTTTTTATTAATTATAAGACAAAATTTGATATATAAAAATCGGTAAAATCGCTTTACATGTTTTCCGGCATCTGAGGACCCTTGAACGTAAAGATCTGAAAAAATCTCACGAGGGAAGTAATAACTAATTATCTTGTGTTTTTAACAAAAGTGTATAATATTTTTGCAAAATAATTTTTTTTTGTTATCACAATACAAAAAAAACAAGTTCTCTTTGCACCGGGGTGGCTCGCATTTAAATAAATGACACTGTAAAAGTGGTTAGATTTTTAGGTCAAGCGAGGCTCGTAATTTTTGTTGATTGATAAAAAAAATCTCACTTTCATTAAGTGGCTGTATAAGCAGAACGTATCCTGATTGTTGCACTGATTCGAACCGCTTTCCGACTTTATTAAGGCGCTTACCATTTTGTGTATTTTTGTTTTTGCCAACCAAAAATTTTTAACCAAATACATATTTAGCGAATTTTCATATTTAGTCCTTCGGCATTTAATATATAAAATAATATTAAGTGGCTATCTTAATAATATTGCGTAATATAATAAAAAAAACTATTTTCTTTCTCCCTGTATATTTGTAAATTCGAGATTTAATAGCTCGATAAAAGAATCACACGATATTTTGGTATTCACTGTGTTTTCCGATTTGATTCATAATGTTGGTGACCTTTGGACCAGCACGATAAGACCGCATTTGACTATAGGCGTTTGGTAAACACAGGTTGGGTATAAATATCTCCGAGCTCATTCGGAGTCTCAATCCCCTGAAGTAAAAATCACTGAAGATGCATCCTGCAATCGAAGCCGAAACGTCGGAAAGTGATTCCTTTTCCGTGAAAGCTTCGGTTCCATGATGATGCTTTGGTATGAATGCAATATGGCGGAACACAAGAGCTGCATAATAAAATGTAAAAACGTCAATATAAGAAACTATGTACTTATTCCATTGCCTTATACTTTGCATCGAAATCAATTGTAATCTTGTAAAACTTTAGTAGGAATGATATTGTGTAACAAAACTGTTTAAAAAATGAGTTTGAAGAAACTTACTGTTGCACTCGATTGACTTTAAATTTTGCACAAAAATCAAATTCGATATAAAAATGAGTCTGAAAAAAACTAGTTATTCGATTGAATCAGATATAAAAATGAACTGGTAAGAAAATAAGTAAAGTTCTTTAAACAGAACTTTCCTCTTAATTAAACTAAAGGCTAGACCAATTTTTTTATAAATGCCTCAAAATAGCGCAATACTTGAATGAACTAATGAATCTGATGATGCATTGCTTTTCCCACAATAAAATTTTCCATTACTAATTTTTTTATCAAATAAATTCCAAACAGACAAGTACTATTTTTTACGCAAAGCGTGTGTAATATATTGGGTGCTTTATTATGCCTGCAAGTGATTAATTGATAAGGCTAAACGTAACTGATGGTCTGAATATATTTAGTGACAAACTAAATGTGCGCTAACCGGGGGTAAATAAATCTTGATTTATTAGGTTTGGATATTTATATTCATTGCCTTTTTTGTTAAATGGACATAGCCAATAAGGGACCAATACGAGGGCATCGAGCTGTTTTCTGCAGGGGGTCCCACATTTGGAAACGTTTAACGTGTGATGTTATCGTTTGATGGATTGGTAACACGGGTCGTCTTTATAATTTAGTGAATCGCAACTCTCTAGAGAGGCTTAAGAATAGAATAAAGAGGTATATTACACTTGATTTTTGGACAAAATTTAAAAATAAGTTGAATCAGTGTCTACACTGTTTTTGTTTGAATTCCATTAAACCGCAGTTTTGTTCCCCCATGTTGATTTGGAAGCAAAATTTTACCAGTTTATCATATCTGATTTCGGTGCAAAAAAGTCAATTGAAAAAATAATGTTTTTTATGTCACTAACCTCCACTTTGTTTCGCCATCACAAATTTGTACCAAAATTTTACTAGTTCATCTTTATATCACAATTAAATTTTGTGTGAAATTGGAACTCAATCAAAGAAGTTCTTTTTCATACTGGTTTTTTAAACATTCTATTAGGCCGACATTTTGTTTTGCCATCTTGAATTCGTATTAACATTTTACCACCGCAATGAAGTGTGATATCGGAATACTATGTCACACTTGATTCTTGTGCAAAATTTGAGGTAAACTGTAAATATTTTCTTATTAATATTTTTTAAAACATTTTACTAGGCCTTCATTTTGTTCTGCCCTTTTAGAGTTAGCAAGTAGTAGTTTTTTTATCCATGCTTCGAGCCGCCAGACAGACCGATAGACAGACAGACAGACCGACACGACGCGCGACGGTAATGAGAAAACATATTTTTTGACATCTCGGGACCTTGAAACGTGAAGATCTGAAAAATTGCTGACTACTTTATAATAACAATTACTTACGAGGGAATCAAAAAACTGCTTTAAAAAAACATCTTTATTCAAAGGGCTACAAAATACAAGCAACACGAGAATTAATACCTATTAAATTTATACTCAGTTACGGCGTACGTTTGTTAGTTGAGCCTTGCAAAGAAAGTAAGAATTTAACATTAAGCTGAGGAAAATGGAATAATCTGTGAAAATGACTGCATGAGTAACTAACATCTCTCCTATTTTTTTACCCACGAGCCGCTACTGATCCACAACAAATTGTTGTTTAGTATAGTTTCTGGGCTAGAGGTGTAATTGATCCGTTTTTTACAAAATAATGCTTTGCGTGCGGTACAGATCGATGAGTCATAGTTTCACATCGGGGGTGGTGTATCTTCAAATCCAAGCACCTAGCCTATATTAAACCCTTTATTCAGGGGTTATCATTATATTTTTAAATGCAAAGGTACAGTAGGATTTCTTTAAATATCTTTTTAGATAAACAGAGTGTCAAACATTTCGTTAATAAGTAAACAATGTACCCCAATTTACTGCTCCCTTCAATCACAAACATTCCAGGTATAATATTTTCATCTTTAAAGACAATCAAGAATATTAGAATATCAAAGAAAACCAAGAAAAGGGCTTATCTTAGTCACAAGTTTAAAGTAGATCCAAAATCGTTTTGGAAAACCTTGAATGGTCTTAACATAACCCCTAAACATTCTAAACCTACGATAATTTGTAATTCTTCTGCAGCTGATAATTTTAATTATTACTTTATTCATAGCATTCCTACAGTAAATTCAATTCTGAAAATAATGAATTAAAAAATAAATATAATAATAAAGTACATCTCAATATAAAAAAATTATTTAAATTTAAAGAAGTTAGTGAACAGGAAGTGGAGAAAATATTTTATGGTATTAAATCGTCCTCATCTGGCTCTGACGGCATCGGACTGAAAATGATTTCCTACTTGATTCCCTACCTTACACCTTATATAACCTTCATCATAAATAAATCTTTATTATGAATTAAATTTCCATTAGAATGGAAAAAGGCTGATATAATACCTATACCAAAAAGTAATGCTCCATTCGACTTTTCTCATTGCCGGCCTATTAGTATATTGCCTGCTCTTTCTAAAATACTGGAAAAAGCCATGTTTCAGCAGCTACATGATTTCTTTATACTTAACTCCATAATTCCGAGCACCCAATCGGGGTTTAGAAAGCAGCATGGTACCATGACAGCATTATTACCTGTATGTGATATTTTTCGAGCTTTGGATAATAGGAAAATTACTGCTTTAGTGTTTCTGGACTATAGCAAAGCGTTTGATACTCTTGACCATTTCTTTCTCCTCATGAAACTAAAATGTTTTGGCTTAAATGATTCAGCTATAAATCAGCTGCATGATTATTTAATTGATAGAATGCAGAGAGTGCGTTTGAACTCTACTTTTTCGAAATATATACATACGAGCCAAGGTGTTCCCCAAGGCAGTATATTGGGACCGCTTTTGTTCTCTGTTTATACCTCTGATTTAAGAGAGTTTTTGAAGACTTGCAGGTCGCATCAGTATGCAGACGATGTTCAACTTTACCACTCGTTTTCACAGGGTGAAATATTGAATGCTATAACGGACATCAATGCGGACCTAGATCCGATTGTTCAAGTGTCTCGCCTTCACAAGCTGATTCTTAATGGAACTAAATCAAAATTATTACTTTTTGGAATGCCCAAGTTGCAGATTTTTGATTTTATTTTAGCCATTGACGAAAATATTTTACAATCATCCACTTGCGAAAAAAACTTGGGTATTCTTCTGGATAACAAACTTAATTTTGAAAATCACATTTCTAGCGTTTTACAAAAGGCTTACTACAAACTGAAGTTTTGTATATGTATAAAGATATTCTATCGACCAATGTTAAACTAAAATTAACTGATACTTTAGTCCTATCTCTTATACCTTACGGAAATATTCTCTTTTGGCCAGCCCTTGCCAAAAAAGAAAAGTTTAGTTTACAGAAACTACAAAATGCCTGCCTAAAGTTTTCTTATAATAAAAGAAAGTTTGACCATGTTACTTCGTTATTTAATGCGTCTCAGTGGTTGAAGCTGGATGATCAATATAGAATAAATATGGCCACTCTTGTATATAAAATTGTTCATAGCAAACTTCCCAAATACTTGTATGACAAATTAATTAGTAACAATAAAATTCATGGCCGTGTCACTCTCAAAACTTCATGATTCCAAAACACAGAACTACCAAATTTCAAGCATCTTTTTAGAATTTACAATACGTTGCCTAATATCCTTAAATCTGAACCAACAGATGCCTCGTTTAAGAAAGCTGCCAAACTTATTTTTTTAACTGAGTGATTTTTACTCGTATTAATTATTTATTAAGTATTTTGAACTAGAATGCACTATCCAATAAACGCAAATTTTAACTAGAAGTCAACTGTCAAACTGTCCTCAAGCTATACACAAATTTTATTTGTTAAATTTATTTATTTTTTATTTTTTCATTAATATTGCTATATAACCCGAATCAGTATCTTCTTTGTAAATTCTCTAGTTTTATATATTATGATGTGTGATATTTATATTTAATATATTATTAATATAGATAAATAAATATATATAAATAAATAAATGCTTTATTGTCAAAAAAAATTTTACAATTTTGTGGACAAAGCTGTTGTAAAAAAATAGTTTACAAACATCAAAATTAGCAAACAAAACAAAACAAAAACACATCATAAATATTATAGAAAAATAATATTTAAATCAAGAATTTAGAATATTAATATTATAGAATCCTAAAAGAAGTACATTAGAAATGTACTTTGTCAGTCGTACTATGTTATAAACATTTTCATAAATATAATGTAAAAAAAATAAAAAAGCAAAGTAAAAAATAAAAAAGTACGAAACAATTAAAAAAATACATATACAAAATTCGGTAAAAATGGTTGGTAATGGCAACTATCACACTAGGGGTTCATAAGGATAAAATTATGTGTTGTAAAACTCGTTCACGGTGTAGAAGGCACTTTCCAGTAAGAATGATTTCAAAGCCTTGCGAAATGAAGTCAGAGATATTATGGATTTGATGTTAAATGGCAGGTGATTATGCATTTTTTTTGCATTGTAGATTACTGATCTTTTAATTAACTCTGAGTGTGGGGTTGGAAGATAGAGATCGTGCTCAGTATTTCTGAGAGGGTAGTTGTGAGAAGGTCTCTCTAATAGAGCAGGTGCGTGCTTACGAATTAAGCAAACCGATTCCAAAATGAATAAGCAAGGAAGGGTTAGTATTTTATATCTTTTAAAGAAATCTCGGCAGTGAGTTCTACTGTTAAGTCTCAGTAGGTAACGAACAGCTCTTTTTTGTAGTATAAAAATTCGATCAAATTGAGTCGCACAACATGTACCCCAGAATGGAATAGCATATCTGAGGTGCGACTCAACAAGAGCAAAATAAACAGTTCTAGAGGTAGAAAAGCTAAGCTCCTCGGAAACAGATCTTAACGCAAAGCAAGCAGAACCCAACTTCCTTGATAAAGCGTCGATATGTGGATCCCATTTTAAAGAATCATCTACAAGAAGCCCTAGAAATTTTACAGAGTTTACGACATCAATAGTGGTGCCATTAAGGTCAAAAGGTTGCAGCGTGTTTTTATAAGACAAGACTTTCGTTTTAGAGATGTTCAAACATAGGAGATTAGAATCGCACCAGGATTTAATGGTGATTAGGTCATTAGATACAATCCTATGTAGGTCCGTGACATCTGGGTGGCTCCACGTAAAGCTGGTATCGTCCGCAAAGAGACATATTTTTCCACTAATGTTTAAATTAGCCATGTCGTTTATGAACAGAAGAAACAAGATAGGGCCTAGTACCGAGCCTTGAGGCACTCCATATTCCATTGGCCTACAAGAAGACATCCTGTCAACTTTCACAACTTGATTTCTGTTGCTAAGATATGACTTAAACCAATTGAGAGGAGCCCCTCTAAATCCATAGTACTGCAGCTTGTTAGTTAATATATTATGATTCACACAATCGAAAGCTTTGGAAAAATCACAGAAAATTGTTGCCGTACCGTGATGGTTGTTTAGGCTGGAGTAAACTCTATTAAGAAGGGAAAACATGGCATCGCTTGTGCATTTGTTACTTAAAAATCCAAATTGATGTTTTGTAAGTATTTCATATCTAGACAGAAATGATAAAAGCCTTTTTTTAACCAAATATAGAGGAGAGAGCGGCAAGCAAATATAGAGGAGAGAGATGGAGAAAATATTCTAACGTATGTGGCGCAGTCAGTAGGAACACATGGTTATTATTTAGCGTTAGATTCTATACTGTGAAATGTCCTAACTGCAACTTTGCAAAAGGCAATGCAGATGTTACTTCAACCAAGTTTTCTTTAAGTGTTTGATGATGATTCTTTTGTCATTCAGCCTCACGGACACGAAAATCCCTTTATAATCATGGTACTTGAATCAACAACACCAACATAATAAAAATATTTTTTGGGTTAGAGAAAATGGCGTACTCTTCTCAACTTCTCTCAGTGAGGTATGCTTTGGTTTTTTTTCGGAAAAGTGCATAGGGATTGTTTTTAAATGTTCTGGAAGATGATTGTGAAGTTTTATGGCGTTGTAAATAATTGATTTTTTTATTAATTCTGTGGAAGGTATGTCATGCCTAGAGTTTCTGGTAGGGTATACGTGTTATGGCCTTTCAGGGAATGTGCTTATATGTTTTCTTATCAAACAGACGGTTTCTAAAATAAATAATTCAGGAAACAAATAGCGGATTGCTCTCTTTTGTAGCCTAAAAATACAAAGAAATTGCTTGGTGGTACAGCAGCCCCAAAAGCGAAGGCCATAGCAGAGATGGGATTCGAATAGAGAGAAATAAGTAAGTCTGGCAGAAGACACGTCCAATTATTTTTGAAACTGATCGAATGGCAAAGCAGGCGGTCGAAAGTTTTTTAGTTAAGGTGTCAATATGCTTAGACCATTTTAGGTTGTTATTTATATTCAAACTTAGGAATTTAACCGACTCAACGTATTTAATATTGCTGTTAAGTAGCTGAAATCCCCTTATAAGATAAGATTTATCCACATTGAAGCAAAATAGATTGGAATCGGACCATGCCTTAATTATAACAAGGTCGTTGGAAATATTAGAATGTAAAGACTTTGTATCAAAATCACTCCATGTTATGCTTGTGTCGTCAGCAAAGAGAAAGATTTTTCCATTAATTTTTAGGTTGGTGATATCAGTAATGTATAACAAAAAAAGAATAGGTCGCAAGACCGAACCTTGAGGGACTCTACTTGTAATCAATTTACAATCAAAATCAGAACCATTTGTCCTTATAAATTGTTGCCTATTCCCGAGATAAGATTTAAACCAATTTTAAGAAATTAGTAGTTGAGTATTTTGCATGGGTAGCTGAGTAAAAACAGAATATGGGTTGTTTTTAATTTAAAATCTCCCATCCCTTATTAAAATCCTCCTATCAATAAGAATCATATGAAAATCGCTAATTCTTAGTATCAAGTCGGACTAGTTCTTAAATTGTTGTTAGCATGTGGGTTTATTTTTGTTACAAATTTCCCACTTCTTTTACGGTGTGCCCGTAATGTTTATTTAAACTTAAACAGGTCACGTCTCTAAAGCATTACGTGCCAACTCTTTACTAAACTAGACCACGCGAGCCTTGAATTTCCTCTTGAGAATATGTCATGACATTTGTACACAGAAACAAAATATAAGTTAGTAATTTACAAACTTGTTTTAGTCATCAAAGTCTGCAATAATGAATTAAATGGGTCATTAATGTTCAAGAGCCATATGAGCTTAGTAATACGCCCTAGACTTTAAAATTTTTAGAAAAGCATCGTTTATCCTACTATTAGTCCAGTCAGTAGGAAGTCAGCCATTTTTTACACGGAAAGTATTGTAATCATCACCGTCCCAGTTTTTTGCAGATCTTTGCGTATTCTGATCTCTGGACACCGACAAACATGTTTTCCCATTTTCGTCAGTCTGTCGGTCTATACGTTGCATAGCTTAAAAACTTCTTGTCCGATTGACTTCAAAATTTGGTCAAAAATCAAAGGTCATAAAGGGATGAAATGGTTACATTTTGGTAAAAATCCAATATGATGGAACAAGATGTAAAAAAATTATTATTGAGAAGATACTTACAGAATGAACTTTAAAATGTGTACAAAAATAAAGTTTGATATATAAATAAACTGATAAAATTTGTATTTATATATCCATTGTGACAAGATAAAATGGCATCGTAATAAAATGTTAAATTCAGCACAAAAAATCCACTTATCCATTTGACTTGAATGAAAATTTTCTCAGAAATCAAACGTTAAACAAATATTGACTGGTAAAAAAACAAAATATGGCCTAATAAAATATTCGGTGAAATTCCCTTTCTTGAAATAGGACCGTCTTTTTGTACAGGAAAATATTAAAGAATATATCTAATTTTTGTTTGTAGACTACGTAAGTAATGAAAAATAAATAATAATAACAAACAAAATATAAACTTAAAAAATTAAAGTAAATTGGATTTATAGAGTTTGTATAAAGGTATTACAAAATAATTTATTGCCTTTAAATGTTAAACAAATATTGACTAGTAAAAAATAAAATAGCGGCCTAATAAAATATTCGGTAAAATGCCCTTTCTTGAAATAGGACCGTCTTTTTGTATAGGAAAATATTAAAGAATATACCTAGTTTTTGTTTGTAGATTACGTTATTATTATATATTATATAGATTATTTCCAAATGTCCTCATATTGTACTTAATACTAAAACAGGGCCCTAAAAATAAGAGAACTTTCCTTTTTTGTTTCCATTTTTTACTGCGCCACGCTCAGGAAGTAGTTGTACAAAAACAAATTAGATCAAAATACGAGACTTCTAACCACACTACACCCCAACTTGTTACGTTCTGGACGCGCGTTTCGCTAATCAAGTTAGCATCATCAGCAGATGATATAAACTAAAGTAACTTATCCTAACCGAGACTATTTATAGGTAAATGTGGTCACACTTGGTTGCGCCCGACTGCACCGTTGTCAAGTAAACAATAGAGGGGACTATAGGGAATAGGCCCTTTATCTTCATTTAGTGCTTTCTTACCACATTTAACTATTTCTGTACTCTCAAATGCATTCAATAATCTATTATTAGATACATTTTTAATCTACTTAAGATTATTTATTCCTATTTGGTGATTGTTTTCTAAAGCATGTTGGGCAACGCTTGACTTTTCTGTTGCTTCTGTGCCATGTGTTCTTTAAAACGAATGTTTATGGAGCGTTTAGTTGGCCCAACATATTTTAGATCGCAGTTATTACAGCTAATTTCATAGATGCCACTCCTCTCCTTCAAGTCGACTTTGTCTTTAGGGTTTGCAAGGAGATTTTTCAAACTCTTCTCCGTTTTGTAGGCTACTCTAAAACCTACGTTTTGAAATACTTTTTCTAGACCTCTCGTATATCTGGGATCATACGGGATTACTATGAACTTATTGGGAGCTTCAGGTGCTTGAAGAGTAGTGGCATATTTTAACATTTTCTTATGCTTATGTCTATTTACTAATTTATGTACAAAATTACCATTATATCCATTACTTTTAGCTATATTTTTAATCCGATTGATTTCATTGTTAAAACGTTCTTTACTTAATGGAAAATTGACTAATCTGTGAGTTAAGAAATAGAGGGCCTATTCCCTATAGTCCCCTCTATTGTTTACTTGACAACGGTGCAGTCGGGCGCAACCAAGTTTGACCAAATTTACCTATAAATAGTCTCGGTTAGGATAAATTACTTTAGTTTATATCATCTGCTAATGATGCTAACTTAGTTAGCGAAACGCGTGTCCAGAACGTAACAAGTTGTGGTGTAGTGTGGTTAGAAGTCTTGTATTTTGATCTATCGTCCACCACAGGTTCCAGCGTTAGGACTTAACAACAAATTAGTATATCTATTTGCGCTGCCACGATCAAGATAAAACTTTCATACTCATATAATATAACATTCTCGTATTGAGAAGAAAAATATCTTTATTCAGAAAACTGACATTTGAAGTAAATAGTTTGGCGTATAACGAAACTGAGTTTGTTTGATAACATTTTAACCTGCCATATCTCTTTTGGTTTTAAAGCTAGCTATTTGAAACAAAAAAAATGTAGGGTTGCTTGACAAGTTTTATCCTAATAATTAAAAATCTCATTTTTACAAGATATCACCATTAATTGTATTTTTTCAATGGAACACCGTGTATATTATATGTCCCGAGAAATTTGAGAAAAACCCCGCCAGTGTGTTCAAGATTTTACTTACATGAATTGAAAACTGTTTAAGCTAGAAAGTTGATGAAATTAGATGGGAGAGATTAGTGTAGAGAATTTTTTTACAAATTTGATTCGCACTGAAAATTTAAATTATCTTAGGCAGTTTTTGAGATAATTAGGAAAATCTAAAAATATGCATTTTCAATTATTCTTTGTAGCTCACCAAGCATAGGAATAATACATTATTAAGACACTTTTTTAAAGGAATCTGACGTAGGTAAAATGCAAATTCCAGATTTTCCTGTTTCCAAGATATATTTACGAACTTTTAAATTTCTTATGGACACCATATCGGATTTTTGCATTTTTTGACAGAGGTCGTTAAGAGCTTTCCAATGATATTTTACAGGTCCATAATCTCTAGAAAACAAAATTACTGTTTTTTTTATAGTAGGCTTTGATTACGTCTAGCCACCATAATGAAACAATAGACACTTAAGGCGTGCTTTACAATAAGGGTCTTCAACCCGCGACCCTTTCTAATTTCTTGCGGCTCCCAGAGAATATATTGCTAGCGCTACCTAGCGATCACGACTACCCACAAGGCCACTAGATGGCATTGCATGTCTAATGAATCTTTCTAATGATTCTAGAAATTATCACTAATAGAGGTACATAGTACTCCAGTCTCGTAGCTTCTCGAAATTTCCAGAGATTCTAATTCCAAGAGCGAACGAAGCGATACAAGTGAGAGAGTTCCAAGTAGCAGTGAAGTTGCTACCTGTGCGATAAATGATTATAGTGTGTTGCGTATAGTATGTTTTAACGCGTGTAAGGCGGATACTGTATTGTGACGTGCAGTCGCGCAAGTTTAGTTTTATCGTGGCCATTTTTATCGGAGAATTAGACTCATTTCTTCTACCTTGACATTAAAAATGGCTTCTACTTCGGGTAACAAACGAAAAATTAGTGAAGAAAAGCGCATATTTCAAGAAAAGTGGACTGAGTTGTATTTGTTCGTTAGTGTTAATCAAAAACCCGTATATTTGGCGTGTCAAGAATCCCTTTCAGCCTTGAAAGAATACAACTTAAAAAGACATTACGATACAAAGCATGCCACAAAGTTTGAGACATTCAAAGGACAATTACGGCAAGGTAAAGAGTAAGCTGATGGTGAATTTATCAAGGAATGTATGGAGGCCCGCTGAAGTATTGTGCAGTTGTAACAGACGGTGCACCATCCATGGTAGGAAAAAATGAAAAGCTCGTGGGTTTGATAGAAAAATAGCAGAAAGATCTTCTTTTGATGCTTTACCATTGTATCGTTCATTAACAAAATCTTTGTGGAAAATCCACAAATATTGATGAGGACATGAAAGTGGTCGAAAAAACTGTAAACTTCGTTAAATCACGCGGGCTCAACCACAGATAATTCCAAAATTTTTTACACGAAATTAATGGTATGGAGATGTGACATATTTTTCTGATGTTCGTTGGCTGAGCAGAGGAAAAATGTTAAAATGCGTTTTTCAATTCAAGAAAGAAGTTGCCTCCTTCATGGAAACCAAAGGGAAACCAGTTCCTCAATTAGTGACCCCGACTGGCTGTGCGACTTTGGATTTCTCACGGACATCACGTTGCACCTCAATGACTTGAACACCAAACTACAAGGAAAAGAAAATATCATCAACAACCTACTTGACACTGTGAAGGTATTTGAGTTTAAACTAGATTTATAGAAAAATCAGTTACTGAAAAAAGAGTTTACGCACTTTCCTAAACTGAAGAGTTGCGAATGTATTAAAAAGATTCCCAATCAGGGGTTTCGGACTTCAGAGATAATGAAAATTACATTAATCTCTTTGCCCGACCAATCAGCGTATCCGTTGAAGACATACCAGAGAATTGTCAGATGGAGCTTATCGATTTGCAGTGTAATTCGGAACTGAAAGACAAGTTCGACATAGGTCTTTTTGATTTTTATTCAAAATATGTCGATCAAAACTCATTTCCTGAAATCCGAAAACATGCCCAGAAAATCATGTCAGAGGACCACATATGGGTGCGAGCAGCTGTTTTCTCGTATGAAGAATGTGAAGTCTAAAACAAGGTCGAGAGTTACAGCAGAGAGCACATCTGGAAGTTTGCGGGTTGCAACTACAAAAATAAAACCAAATATCGACACACTTGTCAAAAATAAACAACGTCAAAAATCGCATTGATTGATGAAACTTTTTAACCAATAAAGATTATTACACTTTGAAATTATATGTTTTTTATTTTATTGATATGGTGGTAAAGTGACGTGGACCATTGTGGCCTTTCAGATGATGTGAAATCGATTTTTGGACCTGGCACTAAAAAAGGTGGAAGACCCTTGCATTACAACATTGAATTAGTTATTAAACTAAGCAACACTGTTGATTCATAACTTTACGGTATTAATTCTAATAAAAACATTTTCTAGCCTCTGTTCCATTTCTTTACGATTTGTTTGGAGGAAAAAATTCTCATTTTTTACGTATCCCCATAAATAAAATCGGGAGGTGGAAAGTCTGGTGACCTCGCCGGCCACGCAATAAAATGAGGATAAATACCCTAAAAGTAGCTTGTTTAATTTTCGTTGGAATACTCTTTAATAAAACAAATTAATATTTTTAAAGGGTTGGTCTATATAAGATCAATTACCCGAATGTAATAATTTAAATTTAGAGTTTAGAATACAAAAAAATTGAATTTAAAATTATTCTTCGATTCTGGTCACGCAATACATTAGTGCTGTTTTAAATAAACCCCTCCCCTAATATTTTTTGTTTTTCCTTTTGTCACGTACCGCTTTTTAGGACCCCCGGGGCCTGGAGAATACACCCGTCTGATTCGATCTATAGTTCAATTATATTCAATACCTACGCTCTTTATTCACCTGGCCGTAATCCGAGTTGAATAAATAGAATAAACAAATCACAAATCTTCGAATATTAAAAAGCCGAATAAGCAATAAGCGAAATATAAATTTAATCTCCTCAGTTAGTTAATTTATTAACGGTACAAATATTTATGTTTAAGGATTTCGAGAAGAGAGCTAATTATTTCCAATGTTTTTCCAAATAGCTTTCTTAGCGTTATTAAAACGGAATTTAGTTATTATTTATGTTGTCCAATTCAGAAGCACGGTCGAAGTAAAACGATAAATTGTGCGCCGGATGCGAAATTAAAGTAGAATTTTAAACTTTCGAGATACTTTGTAAATATTATGGTATTTAATGTTTGCTTTTGAAACTTTACTGCTGGCTCTTACAGTCGGCAAGTTCTGAGAGACATGAAATATTAAACAATTATTATTAAGAATGTTTATCGATTAATGGGTTCATTTAGGAGTAGATTGAGAAAATCTCAAAATGAACAGACGAATTCAGGAGGAAATATCGTTAAATAAGCTAATTCAGTACGGATTATTAAAAAAAATTAAGTATATTTATATTGAAAAAACAGTACTACAAAATATATGAAATAAAGCGATACTACATTATATTGGTATGCGGTATCCCGCATAAAGCAAGTAAAAACAGAGTACTTCGGAATCCCCTGTATACCGAAAAGAGCATCTACTTCGATGTCATGTTTTACACCACTAATCTATTTATTATTTTTATTATAATTACCTTCATCTAGTAACCAAAATCCTGCAAGTTAAAACAAATGTTGGACAGGGTCTCTAAAATGTTTTCTACTTTTCAATCTCTGTCCATTTTGACCGCTCCTAAAAGTATTTGAGCAGATATTTGCAAATTTCTGGACCCATATTGGGGTTAAAAATTTCATCTTGTTAAAATGCTTATCTTCACGTCGCGAGCCTCAACATGAAAAACTGACAGTTTTTTACATAGACATAACATCTTGTGCTGTTTCATTCTTAAAATTTTGTATGTTTTGATTGTTTTGATGCAATGATTAAAGTAAATAAGCTTGTACTGCAAGTAAGTGTGACAAAGATAAAAAAATCTAACCTGTTTGTCGGACCTAATTTCAGACAACGCTGTAAAGTTGTAATGACGTACTCCTTTTCTTCTTGTCGTTGACATATAATATGTCAATGTCCATGAGCGTAATATTTAGTAATATTAGTATTTTAAAACCTATCTGTATGTGTGAGATAACTTCATTTGGCACTAGAATAAACCAACTGACCAGCATTCAAACCTATTTGTATAACAATCGTTTAACTGCCAATCAAAAATTAAAAAATATTATCACAGTGGGCATATTTATTATCATTCTTTTTAGATTACTATTACTTTACGCTCGTTCATCTTACTTAACTTTTATTGTGATTGGCAAACAACGCAAACCAGTATTTTAAAATAATTTAGTGTAAGAAATATATATTTTTTATGGCAAATATGTTAAGAGATATGTATACCGGGGAAAACTTAACCTGTCTTGAAGAACTACATTCCTCGAAACTTCCTGTTGTTACTGGTCTTAGTACGGTTATATCGCATCTCTATGAAATAAACCTGATTAGTTGTACCTATTTCTGGAAGAATTGGAGTTCCTCCAACTTGTTGCAATTACTGAGCACTGGCGGAATCTAAACGAACCCTTTTATAGAGATATTCCACAATAGTTAGATATGACAGAAACAACTCAGCACATAAAGGAACATTGATTTTTTGTCTAAATGGGAATTTCGTTTCTGTAACTAAATATGACCATTTGTTAGCCGAAAACTTTTTTGAATTATCGATATTATATAATCAAAACTTTGATCTCTACGTAATCTGTATTTATAGATCATCAAATTCTGATGTACAATCTTTCTTTAATTACTTGCTAAATTTTCTAGATAGTCTGCGGGGACTTTAATAGTAGTATGGCGTTGTTCGAGTAACAAGTGTGATTTACGGCTCTGCCTCCTAAATAGTAATTATTTCAAATATAAAGTAGTAAATTAAATATATTTTTACGTTTAACGAGTGTTTGTAAGTTTGTTAAGTTGTTTACAGTGCAGTTATGACCAGAAGAGGGCAAAAAGTGAATTCGGGCCCTGCCGGTCTTCCCGCTGCTAGTAGCAATATGTCAACTCGTGTTGACAAATTAGAAGAAAACTTGCAATCAGGTCTTAAAGACCTAAGAGAAGAACTTTTAGGTAACGGAGACACTCAAAAATCACAGGAACATATAACAGAATTCCTGAATAAAATTACTGTCTTTGAGAAAAAATTGTTAACCTCAATATCGGAATTAAAAAAAGATATACAGACGGTAGAAAGCCAATTAGTAGACCATAAACAGGACAATATGTTGAATAGCATTGTTATCAATGGAATTTCTGAAAAAAATTATTTCGATTATAACAAAGAAACGGTCAAAATTGTTAAATCTCACTTAAAAATCGATATAACGACAAGCGATATCGACTTTAGCTATCGTTTAGGTACGGCGGCAGTTCCGGGAAAAGCAAGACCTCTGTTAGTTCGTTTAGTGAATCGGTGGGTGCGCGATCAAGTTTTTGGTGCAAAAAAACGTCTAAAGGGCAGTGGTATTGTCATCAGTGAGCAACTTGCTAGTAAAAATATTTTATTATACAAAAAAGTTCGTGCTGTTGTAGGTGTAAAAAACTGTTGGACATCAAGAGGTAAAATATTTGTTTGCATTGAAAATAATAAAAAACAAATCCGTGATATCTCCGATCTAGACAAACTTCTTAGTAAAAAATAGACCTTCTTTATTTCGCAACATGAATAATGAAATAAATAATGTTATATTATCGTACTACTTAAGGGCAGAGTCTACTGAAATGACTCTACAAATTTTCTTGAATTCATTACACATTGTTTTGTTTAAGGTACTTAAATAGAATTTATTTCTAAGTTTTTTTTTTTTAGTTTTTCTAGTAGTAGGTAATCTCTCAAATTATTTAACACATTTCTAAAATAAAAACATTGTTATTTTTTCAAGTCGAAACATATTAAAATTTTAGTATTGGTTAATATATGTAAATTTCGTTTTTTTTTGTTCTGTAGGTTATGTTTTCATTTGTACTTAATTCTGATGGTTAATAAAAAAAATATGAAAAAACAGCTTAAAATAACACATGTTAATGTTCGGTCTCTGGTAGCTCATTTTGATGCTTTTAGGAATGTAGTTTTATGTAACAATTATGATATTATTGGAGTGAACGAAACTTGGCTTAATAGTTCTATATCAAATGAAATAGTTCATATACTAGGTTATGTCTTTGTCCGTTGCGATAGAGCTAGCAGGGGAGGAGGAGTTGGTTTCTTCATCAGAGAAAACATTAAGTTTACAAAAATTAATTCACTCAAAAATATAGAGCAACTTTGGTTGAAGTTACAAATGTATCATAGGGAAATCATAATTGGTGTTGTTTACAAACCCCCAAACTTATCATATACCGATTTTTTAAATAATTTTGAAAGCTTTGTATCATCTGTTTTACCAATGGCTCGTACATTTTATTGCATTGGAGATTTCAATATAAATTTATTTAATTTCGAAAACTCTGGCGCTAAATGTGCTACAGAACTTTTCGAGGGCTTAGGGCTAAAACAAATTTTAAATGAACCAACTCGTATCTTACATACTACATCGACCTTAATTGATTACATCTTAACAACGGACGAGGAGACAATTATAGCAGCGGGAACATCCCACGTAGAAGAGGTAAGCGATCATGAATTAGTGTACTTTATAAGTAACATTGAAACCTCCAGCGTGCCAGCTTTTAGAACCGCTCGTGATTTTAAAAATCTCAACAGTTTGACTATGCCCCTAAGTCTATTCCTTGAGATAATATTTATCATTTACAGAATGCGGACCGAATGGTTGAATTTCTTAATACAAATTTACAGACTTTATTAGATATTTACGCGTCGTTTAAAAGTTATCGCATCTCGAAACCAAATGCGTCTTAGCTCACCGACGCTATTCGTGAAATGATAAAGGATAGGGATAAAATATTAGCTAAATATAAAAAATATCATAATGCAGCTGATTGGAATCTATATAAACAGATGAGAAATATGATTACTAATGCCGTTCGCAGGGAAAAGAAGTATATTTTGATCAGCAGGCAACGAAAACCCAAAAAGATATCTGGTCTTCTTTAAAGTTATTGAATTTTACTAAAAAACAAAATAACCAAATACCTGATGAACTAATTGATGTCAATCGAATAAATGATTACTTTCTTAATTGTATTCAAAAACTTCCTGTTGACCAGGAATCTTCAGCTTTTCTGAGGTCTCTGAAATTGAAGTTTTAAAGTTTATATCTAATATTAAAACTACAGCTACGGGAGTAGATGGTATAAACATATTAACAATAAATTTATGTCTACCATATTTGTTGCCACATATAACGCATATTATCAACTTTTGTTTAAGACACTCGGTTTTTCCCATCGGAGTGGAAAAAAGCCTGAGTCATTCCATGCCCAAGACTCCTAATCCCTCAACATATAATAATCTCAGGCCAATCAGCATTTTACCGACGTTTTCGAAATTACTAGAACAAGTAATGGAAATGCAATTGCAAAAGCATTTGAATATTAACAATATTCTTCCAACTACTCAGTCTGGTTTTAGGTCGGGGCATGGCTGTGTTACAGCATTGTCAGAAATCACAGATAATATTTTTAGCGCTATAGATAAAAGCAAGCTGACAGTTTTGATATTGCTGGACTACACCAAAGTCTTTGACACTCTGAGCCATGAAATTCTTAACTCCATTCTAAATTTCATTGGATTGTCACCGACAGCCCGCTGTCTGGTTGCTGACTACCTCCAGAATAGAGTACAGACTGTGAAATGCGCTGGGCTTACATCTAATTTTTTAGAAATTTCGACAGGAGTTCCACAAGGCTCTATCCTGGGCCCTCTTCTCTTTTCTGTGTATGTTTCCAATTTTCCTTCAGTGTTTCTCTCTTGTGTCCAGCATTATTATGCCGACGACACTCAAATATATATGTCATTTAATTTTCAAGAAAGTCAGCAGGCGGTGTCTGCAATAAACTATGATTTGGAAAACTTATATGCGTTCTCCAACAAACATTGTTTGCAGTTAAATTCGGCAAAATCGGCCGTGATGGTTTTCGGTAGGGAGATGGATAGGAGAAATTTTGTGGCATCCTTTAAAGACAAAATTGTAATTACAGACAAATCTATCACATTTTATGAACATCATAAAAATCTTGGCCTCATTATGGAACAAGACCTGCGATTTTCTCAGCACATTAGTAAATGCTTACAAAAAAGTCACATTAATTTAGAGTTAATATATCAACACAGAGCTGTATTAAATAGAAAAACTAAATCTATGCTTTGTGAATTGTTGATCCTATCCCATCTTAATTTTTGTGACACCGTATATGATTCCTGTCTAAAAAGCACAGATATAAGAAGAATACAAAGACTTCAAAATAGTTGTTTGCGTCTGATTTACGACATAAGAAAGTACGACCATATTAGCCACACTTTTAACCTCAACAATTGGCTTAATATGAAAAAAAGGAGGCAACTTCATTCTGCAACGCTTTTCTATTCCCTTTTAACAAGTAAAATACCTTCTTACTTATATAATAAAATTCGATATCGAACGGATATTCATAACTTAAATATTCGATTTAAAGCTACACTAACCCCTCCTCTCCACTGAACAGAAATGTATAAGAGATCATTTTCGTATCAAATTGCAAATGTAATGAATAAGCTCACTAATAATTTTAAAAATATAAATTCTAAAGCTGCATTTAAACAATATGTGTTTAAAAAGCTATTTTCTGAACAATAATACTTATATAATTACGAATTGATGTTAACCTCTATATTTCACAATTTGTACAATGTTTATGACTGACATATTCTGTGTGAATAACCAGTGCTTTAGTGTAACTTGAATTGCATTTAATTTTCTCTTCTGTGTTACTATGTAATGTTTGTTGCCGCTTTCTCTTGTTTATTATACATTTTTTGGGATGCGTTTATCTACTAGATTAGGGTTAGGTGTAAGAACAGGCATTTATTCCTTCCAGAATAAATGAACTGAATCTCGCCCTTTCTGTACCTACTTTATTTGTGTTATTTATGTATATTTTAAAATAAAAGTCCTTTATTATTATTATTATTATTATTATTATTATTATTATTATTATTATTATTATTATTATTATTATTATTATTATTAATATTGACTATGCTACTGTGTGTGACACCCAGAAATGTTTAATTTCTATATTCGACTCTTTCAGTCTTGTAATGCATGTATCGTCTCCAATTAGAATTTCAAATTACTCTTACTTCTATCATCTTCATCTATTGACTACGTGGCGTCTGATTTTTCTCCAACAGAGGTTCAATCTCAGGTTTGTAGCTCAGGTTTTTAAACACCGACTGGAATTTTGAATTTGAAAATGCTAACTCAAATTTTATAGCTTTCTTAAATAAAGTTTTAGGTGCTTTTAATAAGACCTTCCCGCTTAAGACTATCAAACCTAAGCGCCATAAAGCGTGGATCACGAAATTACTACGCATTACTGCTAAAAATATGCGTTCTTTCTTATATATAAAAAACCGACTCACCGACTCTATATTAAACTAAGTAAGTCAGGAAAAAAAATACTATCAAAAACATCTAACAAAGTCTAAAAACGTTTCAAAGGAAACCGGACCAAGAAATTATCAATGACCTCAGAAACAAATCAAACATTGTGACTCAGATCTTGCCAAGGCCAAACGACCTAAATGATTATTTTATTAATGTAAGGAAAAAGCTAACCTCTGGAGTCTCGCCAAGTTTGGACCCTTTTTCGTTTTTCCCTCCATCGAAAAATATCGCTGATAGCTTTTTATTAAGCCCTGTTAGCTGCATGGTACTATTGAAAGAAATGAATAACATCACAAGCAAATCTTCGTGTAGCACTGATGGCCTATCAATTAAAATATTCCTGAACATGCCGCTCTCAGTCATAAAGGCCCTTACAACACACAATAAATGAATTCTTTATAAAAGGTATATTTCCTGAATGCCTTAAAACAGCAATAATTATTCCTTTTCATAAAGGGGCGAAAAGACTAACTCTTGCAATTATCGCCCAATTGCTCTACTACCAGTGCTATCAAAAATCATTGAGAGGTTACTGAAGAATGCATTATTTATTTTAGAAACCGTCTGTTTGATGAGAAAATATATAAACACTTTCCCGGAAAGGCCACAACACGTATATCCTACCAGGAACTCTAGGCATGACATATACCTTCCCATTTCTTCGACAGAATTAAAAAAAATCAATTATTTACTACGCCATAAAACTTTACAATCATCTTCCAGTACATTTAAAAACTATCTCTATGTTTGCACTCTTTCGAACAAAAAATCCAAAGGATACCTCATTGAAAGGTCTTTTTATTGCGTTAATGATTTTTATAATGAATAAATCTCATTAACATGTTTTTTATTTGTTTGTTTACTTAAAATTTTTTGGGTGTCATGTTTCAGCTGCTAGCATAGAGTTTCGAAATCATTTTATAGGGAAATGAACTGTCTGATAGTCCGTTAAAATTAATTATTTTGGTACGTATTAGATTAAAGTTATGCATTTTCTTTTTTTTAATACACTTTAATTACTATATTAGTTCAGTACACTTTTTGTTTCACTTCACTTATTTTGCTTGTATAACTATAACAAAATAAAGTTTACTGTCGCGTAATTTTAATTTAAATATCATCGAAATTATTCATCTCGGATATGTATTGTTTATTTCCTTATTATTAAGGTCACCTAGATTCATTAAACGCTTTACGGCAATGTTATGTCTTTTTTCGTGATGGTTTTATAACTATCCTTACTTGCTTTTATAACTATCATTACTTGGTATTCGATTAATATTTCGTTTTTCATTGTTTTGTTATTTTATTTACTTAGGGTAAATTTCGCTTTGTCCAAAAAATTGTATCAATCTTCCTGCGGCAATAAAGCATTCTTTTGTTTGTTTGTATGTTTGTGTGTGTTCTTTGTATCTATATGCATTAGTTTTGCCTGGGAGTTTATGAACATGTAGTTTGGGAAAAAAGTGCAAATATGTAACTTTGTTTTCTAAAGAACGATAAAATAGCAATAACAAGTAATATCAACTATTAAAGTAATTAACCGTACTTACAAATTAACGAGATGTTATAAGAAGAATCAAGAGATAGCGTACGCCTATTAATACAGGAAAATAACAACATTTTGACTTACTCGAGAAGGTAGGTTAGGAGTAAATAATTTAAATTTTTGCACACTTCGCACTTAAGTACAATAATGCCCAAGAACTCCCACAAAAATCAACAAAAATCGCCTAATAACAATACTCCGGACCAACACAACACCGCAATGTTCAATTTACGACTTTGTACTCATTTTTTATATTGGATAAAGTGGCCTATTTCCTTCATTTATACTTTTTTTAAGAAAGTCTAAAGGGCAACATATCAAATACTGATAAATATTTTCAGATATTGGACTCGAATTTTAAAATACAATCCCACTACTGAGCTTAAAATAAGAAAATGTTTACATTAGTTTTTTTTCCAATTCTAATTTTAAATCGAAATTTATTAAATTCTGAAATTAAAATAAAATGTTTTAAATTCTGAGCCAGACTCTTTAACTTGGAGTTTAAAGTCAGATTTTTTTTATATATTCCAACTTTAAAGTCTAAATGCCAAGTTTTAAGACTGAGTTCAGTTAAGTTCTGTTCTTAAGGTCCGGCTTTTTAAATTCTTTTAAGCTAATTTTAAGTTAAGAGCCTAATGTAACAAAAAAAATTCCATCAGACTGTCGTTCTGCGAAACAAAATGGGGGCCTCATCGAATAGAACCCAAATTTTGTAGAAAAATAAACTGTAATAACACTGGCCGACAAGATTTTTCTAACACTGGCCAGCTCATTACTTTCACAATGGAAATACCCTCCCAATAATAAAAAAAATATATTCGGAAAGCCCTAATGCGTACCATTTTTAATAGCCTAATTAGAACCTTTTATATTTGCAGGTAAACAATTTTATTGTGGGGCGGCTAAAATGCGTCCATTTTACAACGGAAAAATTACCTAGACTGGGTTGTTCATAATATTAGACATAAAATAAACGTTAAACATCATTCTTCTGTTGAGTTTCGAATTGAATGGTTCTCTGTTTATCGATAAGCAAGTGTATGTGAAGACGAGAATGTCAACGAGAGTCAAACGCGCGAAAGTTGAAAAATTTCTCCTGACAAATTCTATTATATTTGTGGAGAATTTCTGGTGAAATCCGAAGCCAGGCCATTTTCCGAAAATGTAAAAAAAGCCTACTTTAAGTATTTTGGTGTGTTAATTGAGGATCAAAATAAGCGGTGGGCTCCCCATGTGTGCTGTGTTAGTTGTAATGTATCATTGGTGCAGTGGATGAAGGGAAAGAGAAAATTATGCCTTTTGCAGTTCCAGTGGTATGGAGAGAACCCACCAATCATCCTGACGATTGTTATTTTGCCTGACAAAGACTGAAGGTTATTCCAAGAAGGAAAAGCACAATATAGAATATCCAAATTTGCAATCTACCATACGACCTGTTCCTCATAATGCAAATTTGGCAGTGCCGATTGCGCCTTTAAATTGGCAAGCCATTGATTTTGGTGATAATGAAGATAACGCATCATCAGGCAGCTCAGAAGAACAGTGCACCGATCCCACTTTTACCACAGGTCCCAGTTCCGGCGAGCCACATTTAATTGTTCAAAGTGAATTAAATGATTTAGTACGTGATTTGGGGTTATCCAAGCAACAGTCAGCTTTCTGGGTTCCCGTCTTAAGGAATGGAACCTATTGGTTAAAGAAACAAAAATTACGATTTTCAGAAAAAGAAATGCTGTGTTTTCTGAATTCTACGGTATGGAAAATTCGTTGTGCGCGTGTACTGATGTAGACAGTTTAATGCAGGAACTTGATATTGAACATTCTCCCCGTGAAGGGCGCTTATTCATATACTCATCTAAATATAGCTTAAAAGCTGTGTTATTGCATAATGGAAATTAAAAATCCTCTATATCAGCTGCCCATTCAGTTGCAATGAAAGAAAATTATGAAAATATGCGCACGATTTTGTATAAAATAAACTACAATATGTATAAATGGCAGATATTTGGGGACTTAAAAGTTATAGCGATTTTAGTGGGACTTCAGGGGGATTTACAAAATATTGCTGTTTTCTTTGTTTATGGGACAGTCGTGCAATAAATCAGCATTATATAACCATGGCCAGAAAGAAGCGAATTTCAACCGGGATCTCAAAATGTTAAATTTATACCTCTTGTTGATCCGAAAAATGTCGTTTTGCCTCCTCTTCACGTTAAACTTGGACTAAAAAACTTTGTGAAGGCTTTGAATAAAGATGGTGATAGATTTAAATACCTAAGACAAGTCTTTCTCCAGTTAAGTGATGCCAAATTAAAATAAGGCATTTTTATTGGGCCACAAATCAGAAAATTGCTGGACGATGTCAATTTTACGGAAAAGCTTACCAGGCAGGAACTCAGAGCATGGAATTCATTTTTTAATGTAGTAAGAGGATTTTTAGGCAACAATATGAATAAAAATTATGTCCAATTAGTTAATGAACTCTTAGATGCCTATAAAGCGCTTGGTACCAGAATGTCATTAAAAATTCACTTCCTCCATTCCCATCTGTCATTTTTTCCTAAAAATTTAGGGGCTGTGAGTGACGAGGAGGGTGAAAGGTTTTACCAAGGTATCAGAACAATGGAAATTCGGTACCAAGGACGATGAGATCCAGCCATGATGGGTGACTACTATTGGTTTTTGAAGAGAGAAGACAGGACACCCCATAAACAAAAAAACTAAAGTTTAATTAGTGTTTTAAGTTAATATTTTTCTCTCTCGCTTTTCTCTTAGATGTATGGCATGTTTAATATGCGAAAACTGTAAACATAGTCAATAAACAGGGTTAAGAATTTTCTGAAATCATTTTTTTTATAGATATTAAGTATCATAACATTCGATATGGTTCTACAGCTCTAACAAGAAAACCCTACGTGCTACAACTTTCTATTTGTCGTTTTCGTATTTGGATAGGTCCGTTCTATTAGATTTTGCTATTCTGATTTGTGTTACAACAAAAAAAAATTTTTTTTTCGGCCAGTGTAATTATTGGTGTAAAAGAATTATGGCAGAATAAAATGAAATGTTTAAAAAGTATCAAAAAACTACTTTTCTAATTGACTTGAAATTTTGCACAAAAATTAAATGTGAAACAGAAATAAATTGGTAAAATTTTAGCACAAATCCTGTACGGCAAAACAAATATAAAAATTGCTAGCCACAACTTCTCTCGCATAGAATTCCACTACACCCATATAATACATTTTATGAATCCAGATAAGTTGCTTGAATTTAAGAAAGAATCGAAATAAATTACAAATTATGGAATTTGAATAAAGTCATTACCAAATAATTGGAGTTGGGTGTAAAAACCATTTTATCGTTTTTTGCCACTAATTTTGATCTTCTTTTCTACTTATTTCTGTCTAATTTATCCTCATCCTAGTTTAAAATTATTATCGGGACTATACATCTCTATTCTGTACTCGAATTTATAGACGGTTCTTAAGCTGTGTCGAAAACTCTGGGACATTATTTTTGTTTAGCAGTAAACGTTTGTTTTATAAGGCATTCAACCCTCCCATTTTTACCAATAAAAATGTTAACTGCAAAAAATATGAGGGTCCGTAAAGGTCGCCGAAAGCTTAAGATCAAAATAACGCCTTCACCCGGGAGAGAAAAATTTATGTGTTGGATTATATTCTCTGAAAAAGTTTTGCAAAATGTTCTAAACTGTCTAAAATGTTTCAATATATGCTATATCTCATCTTTTAAGCACCTGTAAATTTAAATGTAATGTAAGTTCTTATCAATGTATGACAAGAACAATATTTAGATATGTTTCAGAACAGCGTGTAAGTAATTCGTTAGCAATTGTTAGTTTGGATTTTTATCCCTTTTGAGAGGGATTTCAATTCGAGACACATTCATCCTTCCGGGATCTGCGTCGAAACTGGGTTTAGCCAATACAATTTAAAAAAAAACGGTAAAACGACTATTCACAGCGCTTTTCTTGTACAGAACTCCACTACGTACAAATAACACCGTTAGGGCGTTAATAAATTCTTAGATAGGAGCTATAAGAGTGAAAATAAATTCTTTACAATCTATTTTCTAATTTCCAAGGACCATCTTTAATCTCATTTTTACTTATTTAGTTTAAATTAAATACAACCTCATAGAATGGTGTTACCATGAGTGCCGATACTGTATAGCTAATTTGCTTATTTGTAGAACTTCTCAAAGATTTATTTTAACAATAAAACTCGGCTTTACGAAAAAAACTAATGATATACTGTGTCAGTTAAATGCAAAGTGATACATCAAAACAAATAAAATTCTTAGAAACTAACTCGTTCGCTCATTCATTCACTCAACTAATTCTATCTTAAATTAATTTTAACAAATTATTCTCTTAAAGAATCAACAATAAATTATAGTTTTAAATAATCGGTTAAAATGATATTGATAATTTCACCCAAGTCACACTAAATAGGATAAGAAAAGATCTTACTTTTTTCCTATCATGCACTGCAATTCAACAAACACTTTAAGTTATTTACTTCTGAACAGGTAAAAAGTTACATATTACTGGACTAGTAGAATAAGTCTCAAATGGATTATAACATCAGCAATGTACTTTGGATTTACTTAGATCCAAAATAAAACAGTACACTTCTGGTTTTAACTAAAAATTATGTATCGTTGTATAGAACAAAAAAATTAATAAATCCCTATCACAGGAAATGTGAAGACTAACACTTGTTAGCTTCAGAGGCACATAGCTTGCCTTAAATGATAAACTAATACGCACACTACATTTGTAACTACTGTGGTTAAATTAATTTTTGTACAAATGTTAAAATAATTTTTGTACTTATTAAAAGAAGCGTTTTCCACTGTGGAAAAAGAAAGCGGAGCAAAAACTAGCTACGAGCTCAATGTTTAAAAGTGAACTATGTACTGTAATGTTAATTAGAAACTGTATTAATAGCCATTAGATTGATAAGCGACTTCGCAGTTACAAAAGATGTGGAGGCACAACCAGCCGAGCGACTAGTTCAATGCATAAAAATAAACTATGAACTGTACTGTCGATCAGAAATCGTATCAATAGCGCTACAATGATAAGCGATTTCCTAGTTACGAAAAACGCTGAGGCATAACTCCTTGCTTAACCAACGAGGCAAAAGATATCACTTCAACTTATCTAGACAGGGTTATTTTATCTGCCTTCCTTGGGTATTTCTATGAGAAATAAAATAAGGTGTGAATAAAAAGTTAATATTTTGCCTGCATAATTGGAAAGGTGTTAAATATATATCTTAGAAATTGTATGTATTCCAACTAGGACAAAAACTTGTGGATAAAAAAAAGTAACAAGTACAAGAATAATGTTTTATTAAAATGTGAACGGGTTTGAGGATTTATTTGTAGATTGGATTGTTCATTAGCTGCCTACCCTTCTGAAGATCTCTTGGTAAGCAAATAGAAAGATATATTTTTAGACTCGATACCTTTTGCGGCGTTTCAGGTTTTTTCATGTAGATAATATTTTTATTATGCTTAGCGGTGCTATTTGGCAAAATTTTGTGGAAATAAAATTGAAAAGATTTGCTTAGAGGAATTTGATGCGTTAAAACTTTATTCTGAGAGTACTGAAATTGATGGTTTTTGAATTAAACTTAGTAGTTTCACCGGGGTTAAATTTGTATTTAAATGAATTTTATATAAGTACGTGATGTACAGCAGCGTGCATGTAATTAGAATAATTTAGGTATTTTTGGGTGTTTGAGGAGGAAGAGGTTTCCCAAACATATTTTCACTTCATATTTCAATTTTTCTCAAGTTATTACCGAACCACTACATATTTGGATCTATAAAATATGTTATGTTGGTGCAGTGAAAATCTGTATGGGGCAAGTTGTTGGTAAAGGCGAACTAACCAATTTTATTTATTTATTTTTAACTTTATATTATTTTTAATGTTATTATTTACATTTTCTAATTTTATTTACATAGTTTATACAAAATAAATTATGTTATATATTATTTTTTTCCATAGAAATGTTTTATTTAACCGAACATTTATATATTTTATTTTGTTTTGCCATATAAGGTTTATATACTTCTTATGCACAATTTCAAGTCATTTGGTTAAATAGTTTCCCAATAATGATTCTTGTAACGCCGCCATTTTATTCCGCTATATTGGATTATTACCATTTTAGTAATAATCCAATAATAATTTGAAGTCAATCGGATAAATATTTTTTTAGCGATGCTGCGTACAGACAGATTGACAGATCAACGGAAACAGGAGAATATGTTTTTCGGAGTGCTAGGCCTGTAGGGTAACTACAAATTTTGGGCCCCTGCGACAATAGGCCCTCTATATGCAGGTAAAGAAAATAATTGTTTACTACAAAAAGGTAATTCTTATAATCCTTTTATAAACAAATGCAACCTCAAAAATAGCGCTGGAAAATATTTGACGAGACTATCATCACTGGGGCGCTTTGCGCTGTCTCGCTTATCCATAGTTACGCCACTGTGCCACTGTGCTAGAGACACGAAAGGGCACAGTTCTGCCAAAATCTCAGAGGGTGGTAATGTTTATTTGTTAAGATAAACAAAAACATGTTATTTTTTATTTGATTTAATGATAGAAAGGTATCATTACGGTAATTTTTTGAACATTTTGTTAGGCCAGCATTTCTTCAATCATATTAGATTCGCATCAAAATTTTACGAAAGCGTTTATACTCTGTGTCCATAAAATCTCCAAAAAAAAGGGTAAATGACAAAATTTTCTAATTCTTTTTTTTTGCCCAGAAATATTTTGAATATTATGTATCAAAATATTCTGTGGACAAACTAGTTCATATGTTGACAGATGTTTTACTTAAATATTTGTTTCAATCAGTTTAAAATTTTATATTTTTTTAAATTGCGAAAAAGCCAAAAAAGAAATATGTCACTTCATCACGATAATACAAACAATGATTTTTTAAAGATTTCATTAAGCTACTTTGTTCTCCGATTAAATTGGTACACTTCCATCGAAGTCATACTTGATTAATGAATAAAATATGATGAAGTCAATTGATAGAGTCAGTTACAGTAATTTTCATCATTTTGCTCCGTCGCATAAGTTAGTCAATGAAAAAATTAGTTTTTATATATTGATTTTTAAAACTTTTGATAAGCCCCCTAAGGTTTGCTAACATCTTAGCAGTTAGTAGTAGACTAAATTACACTTGATAGCTTTTACACTATTTTTTTTAACATTTCATTAGACCACCATTTTGTTCCGCCATACTGGAGGAATAGAATACAAATTTTACCAGCTGGTTTCTATATCACACTTAATTATTTTTAGAAATTTGGAATCAATTAAATTACAAGGTTTGTTACTTACTATGTATTTTAAACATTTTATTAGACCGCCATTTTTGTCTGCCATGTTGAATTTTTATTAATCTGTTCATCCGCATGAGACCTGTGATTTTTGATAGTTGGAAATAGATTGGACCATTAGATATTTAAGTATGCCTCAAACAGACAGACAGATAAATAGACCTACAATCAGATCTGAAAAAAACTCGAAGGGTGATTTTTTTAAGATTACAATGTTTCCTTTTTAGGAAGAAACTAAAAGAGAAAATATGAAATACTTAACAACTTAAGAATTGGAGTTAAATAGTTTACGTTACGTTCGTCAAGTTATTGTCAAAACCTAAAAAAAAAACAGTAAATATCTGGAATTTTAAAATTCGTATCATGGGTGGCACATGTTGTCTCGAAAGTGTTAAACCCGATAACACTAAAAATAATAAAGCACAAATTTTGTTAAAGTTACCACAACAAATTATTCATTAAGGATACCTTTAACTGAAACCATTAGATTCTTTTCACAATTAGTCTTGAGCTGCTTTAAGTTTATGGTCCTTCATGATTAATGACTCAATTTTTCTGTGTCCTGAGGATTTTTAAAGTAATTTCCTTAAAATTGTTAAATGTCTTGACATCCGTTATAGGTAGGCAGGTATTTTTTTGGCCGACTTACTTCAGAAAGATAAAATAATACTTTAGTTGTGAAACATTTTAGCGGTTTCATGATTTTACGATCCTTTTTATAAAGCTTTAACTTTGAATGATGTTCACCCCTAAGAAAACCAAAGGCGTGCATCTGGATATAATTAATTTAAAACGTTTCATCGAATCGATTAAAAACAATGCACTGATGAACAAAAAATAAAATTTTTTTGTGCCATGGATCATACTTGTTGAACTATACGTAAAAATTATCCAGATAGCAGTTAATTATATCTAAACCACAGTTGATTTTTAATTGCTTTTTAAAGAAATATATCGGCATTCATTCTAAATGTTCAGCAGTAATTAGTTTGCAAACTAGGGCGTCATTTACCTAAGTATCTCTACATCTATACATATAATATCCTTGAAGAAAAAGAAATCATGTGGACCCGAGAACTGCTGATGAAATTAGTGAATGGTAAAGCAATCCCCTTAATGTGAAAAGGGAGCTGTTGGATAACATCGATCCACAAACGGTGAATAGAGACAACTGTGTAAACTACAGACATATCTGTAGTACAATTAGGGAATTTTCTGTAGTGGTGATGGCCATTCATTAAGGTTTTCATCAAATCAACGCAAGCATTCCTGAAGACTCACTGTTCGCACCTACCCTATCCCTCCTGCAGATTAATGAATTGATTCTTTTATCCAGTGGCGGCTCGCGGGTAAAAAAATAAGTGAAGTGCAAATGAAGCAAGAAAATATCGCAATAATTTTTTTTCCAGAATTTTTTTGTATTTGGTAGAATATTTTTTTACGACTTTAAATTTTGTATACTAAATCAATTCTCCTATCCTTCATAGCAGCAAATTTATTTATAACATCCTCATAAAATTTATGAGTTGTCCTCCAGACATTCCTTTTGAATTGAAATATTGCCTAGAGAAGTAAGTTTTTTTTGAGATATTGTATTTCTTAAATAAGTTCTTACACGTTTGGGGCAAGAAAATCTTTTTTCCACTGAAGCACTTGTCGACGGTATTGTCAAAATAAGGGAAAACACTTTATATGCTTTGGTTAAAAGATCTTTATTTTCATTAATTTTTTTCTCTTGCTCCTGCAACGATATATTCCAATTACTGTCATTGGCAAATAAGACCAAGCTCATTTTTAAGTCGTTGACTTTTTGAAAATATTTCCCCATATAACTGTAACAAATTTTCAATCGGGCCAGTCGGAAAATTTAAACTATATTCGTAAAATTTAGCAGAATCTGACAAACATAAAAATGTAAGTTTTTCACAGTCTTGAAAGCTTACTGTCATTTCCATTAAAATATGGTCCAATAATTCATAAAAAAGGGTTCTATACATAGCCCTAATTTCTTCAGGTGAAAGCTTAGCAAGCTCACGTTTGAAATGATTTATTTCTGTAATAGAATTTGCTTTATCAAACATGCTATTAAAAAAATGCTCTTTCTTTTTTTACTGAGCGCCTCACGACAGCGTTTTATATTGGATATGCAAAAATGAATGTCAAACGATTTTTTTTGAAGAACGCAACTTGAACAATCACGTTTATTAACTTCGAATTTGAAGACCAACGAGTTTCTGTAATTGTTGGTATACGCCTCGTAGATGCAGATGTAAGAGCATACGTTCGTTTGGCTGAGTGATGAAAAAATGAGGGAATACCACTAAGGCTTGCAGAAAAAGTCGACATTTAGAAATATTTTTAAACTTTGCTGCATCAGGACAAATACAGCCTGCGGCGCTTTTTCACACAGTGGGCAGACATCACACTTGCGCCATCGTAACATTGCCCTATTAATTTATGTTTATAGTCAAACTGGCCCAAAATTTGATCCAGTACAGAACATTAATTCTTCGACGTTCTATCATAGCTGACATTATAAAATCCTAAGAATCTCTCGACTACTGAACCTTCTGAATTAACGTATCTTAAAATTATGGAGCACTGGGAGGTTTGCGTAATATCAGTGGTGTTATCCACTTGCACAGAAAAAAACTGTGTGTTCATTATTTCATTTTTTATATGATCATTTAAATATTCAGAAATGCATTCAATTAAATTTAATTAATAATTAATTATTTCGTTTAGAATAGTTTTCGAGTCACCAGTAAAACCATTTTTAATTTTTTCGTGATGATCTTTTAGTTCTTGGGAACTTCTCGATGTTAATAAACCTAAAAGCTTTTTAAAATTTCCCCTATTTATTGGCTCGCTGTTCTCATCATGGTCGCGAAAGACTAATTCTTGTTTTGCAAGGTATAAAACTGCGTCAATTACCAAGCACATAAATAATCTATTTAATCGGACGTTTTCGTTAAAATGTATTTTATATAGTTTAGTAAGTAAGTTATCAGAAAATTATGAAACTTGGTCAAAACACAGATAATAAAGTAATGCCCATTACGGGAAAAATACAGGAATGAAAAAATACTCAAAACCATTCCATTTTCTGCCGCTTTCTTTTATTTATTTTTTTGCGGAAATTGTCAAGTCAAACCTCATGATCTTGTACATCTCAATACATACCTCTGATCTTGTTCCTTTCATCGAATAAATGGAGTTTCCAACAAAATGCAAACCACATCCTTGATCTGCTTCGTTATAAAGCTTAAATATTATAGTCAACTAATAATGTACATTAATAAACCCGACACCACATAAAGTTGTAACAACACCATAAATAAATAATAACACACAAAACAGTGAAGAAAACTGCAAATGAACTCACCGGTTGCAGCGAAATCCGCAAAAATAAAAGTAAATAACCTCCCTAACCTGAAAAACACGTGGGTGTAGTATACTGCCGCAGCAATTCACCGAAAGCGTTATATGGCGGTGGTTAACATTATTTTCGATTGCGCTCGACGTCATCGCGTGCGCGTTGTCATGGCAACATAGTATGAAAATCGTAAACTAAACATAGCACCTCCAGCAAAGTCGAAGTGGTTTGCACCACTGTTATAGTTATAATAAAGTTCGATTGAAAACTTTAAAAAGACATGCCGCCAACGGTCGAGTAAAATATTTATTCGAGATGTACAGCTTATTTTTTGCCAATTAGAAGAATAAATGAATGTAAAAACTAAAATTTTAAAAGATATATAATAAATGTAGTAAGATGTTTGCTTATTTATTTTTCCTGGCGAAGTAGCACTTCACCTACTTCACTTGAATAGCCGCCACTGCCGAGGACCTCATTAAAATCGTAGGATGTGGAGCAAAGAACCTTGTCCAGTTTAACGCCACTAATCATGTTTGCTATCTCACAAATTACCTCCCAATATCCACACCATTCGAATGATTAAACAAACCATTGAAGCCAAAGATTCCTTTAGCTTAGTTGGCATCATTTTACAGAATGTTCTTTGTTGGCATGATCACATGACCTAAATTGCCATATCAGCCGCCAAGAAATTGGATTTTCTTTTCCGCGCTAAAAGTTCTTCTGCCAAATTATATACCCTTTACACTTTGTAAGTCAGATCCAGCCTTGAGTATTGCCATATGAGGAGTAACCTCTTCTTCAATTCTTAATATCCTTGATTATGTCCAAACAAGAATTATTCGCCTGATTAATGGTCTGAAAATCACAAGGAAGCTTGCAGCTGAATTGTGGGTGATGTGACTATGTTTTATAGGTTCTACTACGGATTATTTTTTGATAAATTATCATACATACTTCTTAGTCATTATTGCCAGGGAAACACGGGCATCGACCCACATCATCCCTTCACCGTCCAACTACAAAGACCAAGGACCTCCACTTTGTTCACTCCTTTATTCCCAGAATGTATAGATTATGGAATGTGATACTAGTAAATGCCTCTCCTTATTCTCCTAATCTACAAATCTTTAAATCCCTCATCAATAAATTTTTCTTGCCTTCACTTAAAGCAACTAAAAATGTTAAATAACTATATGAAAACTATTGAAATTTGTGAACTATAGTCTTATTTTTTTTATGAAAGTTATTTACATATTGAATTTAATTTTCTATTTGACTAACATGTCCATTTTTTATAGTATAAAAATCTATTCCTTTTGGTTTTGTGTTTTTCAAATTAATTAAGTCTCAAATTAACATCAAATTTTGTTTTGCTAAATCTTCAATTAAAATAAAATAAATAAATAACGCCTCATATTACAGAAATTTTGATTCCATTATATAGAAATTCACATTTTCCTTATTTAGAAGAATCGAGTGAAGGCGAAGTCTAGCCTAGCTAGAGTCCAGATATTTGATGCACTATACAAAGTTCTACTCCTACAGAACACTCTTATACCCTTCCAAGCACACAGCATCCTCAGAACAAGAATTAACAACGCACCTACTTTGCTTGCACAGTAAATATATTCTCAAATGATATTGAATTTTCATTCGTATTAACGTTTAAAAATTTGATGTTTTAAAATAGTACATATTAGTAACAGAAAAAAACATAGCTATGCTGTGACGAGGTAAAATAGAATAAAATCATGTGGTAACCAGAGGCCAGATTATATTTTTTTTTTATTGCTTGTCCAAAAAATATTTATTTAATTTGTATTTAAATTTGATTTTATTCAAGAACTTAAAAGTTTGAGGTGGTGAGTTATAAAGAGAAATGGAGTGAAAAACAAAGCTTCTAGAAAACAGACCTGTAATTAAACCCTGTGGCTCTAGAATAAACGTTTGAATGACGCAACTTGTTTTTGAGATGTGACGGAGCGTAAGGGTCAAGATTGATTTTATGAGCAAAAGAGCCTAAATGCAACAATATTCTAACTCCATCAACAAGCTCTTATTTTCTTTGATTTTATAGGTTATAAGTTCATATTTTCTTATTCCATGTATTACGCGATAACAATATTTTTGAATCCTATTTCTATCATTTTAAGTTAAGCAAGGTCCGTATAAAAATCACAATAATTAAAATGTGACAAAACCAGTGATTCACATAACATTTTTTTTGTTTTTTCTATCCAAAATGTTCCTGTTATAATATAAAGGTCTTAAATTAGAGTAAGCCCATTTCAAAACCAATTTAAGAAGATCTGAAAAATACAAATCAGTGTCAAGAGTTAAACCTAAATTCTTATTTTGTTCTGTAAAGTCTTATTATTTATTGTAATAAGTATGTTTTTCCCTCTTATTTTTATTACCAAAGCACATAATTTGGGATTTTTCGGGGTTTAAAAGTAAATTATGTTCAAAAGAAAGACGATTAATAGTATCGAGGTCACTATTAATTGTATGGTTTGCTGGTGCATTTAAATCTTTAAGAAAATGGGAATAAATTTGTATGTCGTCAGTATATGCTAAATTTTACAATAGTTTAAAGATTTTAATATATCTGACGTAAGAGCCTAAAATTGAACCTTATGGAACCCCAAACAAACAAACAAAAGTATTCTTTACTGCCGCAAGAAAATTGTTACAATTTTATGGACAAAGCGAAATTTACCTTAAAAAAAAACCATGGAAAAATGAAATATTAATGAAAAAAATCATATTTTTCGATAGGTCAATACAAATACATAAATTGTTAATAAAACATTCGTTAGGACATAACATTGCCGTAAAGCGGTTAATGCGTCCAGGTGACCTTAACAATAAGGAAATGAACAATACAGATTAAACTCCATTTTGTTATCGTTATACAAGGAAAATACGTAAAGTTAAACAAAAAGTGTACTGAACTAATATAGTAATTAAAGTGTATTAAAAAAAAAGAAAATGTATAACTTTAATTTAATACGTAACAGAAATAATTAATTTTAACAGACTCTCAGACAGTTCAGTTAGCTTTTAAATATTCTGGAAAATGATTGTAAAGTTTTATGGTGTTGTAAATAATTGATTTTTTTATTAATTCTGTGCAAGGAATGGGAAGGTATATCTGATACCTAGAGTCTCTGGTAGGATATACGTGTTGTGGCATTTCTGGGAAAGTGTTTATATGTTTTCTCATCAAACAGACGGTGTCTAAATAAATAATTCAGAAAATGTTAATATTTAATTTTTTTTAAATAGAATTGGCAGTGCGCTCTATTATTTAGAGCAAACAAATAGTGAATTCTCTCTTTTGATGCCTAAAAATACTAAAAAATTGTTCGGTGGTACTGCAGCCCCAAAAGGGAAGGCCGTAGCTGAAGTGGTTGTAAGTTCCCCTATAAGATAAGGCCACCGTTTTATCCACATTGAAGCAAAGCGTATTGGAATCGGATAATATATCTACACAATGTGACAACAAAGCATTCTTGAGAAATATTTGTTGCTTTCTATTTGTTAAATATGATTTAACGAGCTGAAGTGCAAAACGATCAGAACCAAAATATTTTAATTTGGCACATAATAATTTATGGTTAATAGTATCGAATGCCTACGAATAATCAAGCAGTACCAAAACACTGACTAATCCAGAGTCATAATCCTCAATGATATCACTAGTGACGGTAGCTAAGGCAGATGCCGTGCTAAATCCCCTCCTAAAACCACACTTCGTATCAGGAAGCAAATGATTGTCGTTAAAATATTTTGGTATTTGATTAAATAAAACTTTTTCAAAAATCTTTAATAATAATAGTAATACTGATAATACCTATGTTTACCTAAGGCGATTTTCCATGCATGGGAGAAATACCTATTTTCCTATGCATATGTTGATAATAGGAACAATATATTTGTCAATAAAAGCCTTCGAACTCATAGTGCTCTCAGACGAAAATGTACGCCGTGTGCTAAAAAAAAGGGTGAAATATCCAAGCCGATTTTTTATTAAATACAGCAATCTATATGCTTTATTCACACCCTATACTTATTAAATTATAGTTCATTCTTTTAAACGTATTTTCTGACTCGCCTTGTATACATAGTAATTTCGTAACCTAATACATCAAAAGTTCGTACAAAAACTGACTACCCTCTCAGCTCCCAGATTTAATTCCAATTTATAATATTTGCTTTTTGGGATGAACAAGGCTTTCCAGTCAGCGTGAGTCATTTCGGAAGTAATTTTACGTTGCGATTAAATGTACTGTAAATAATCTAATCGAAACACCATCGAATGCCTTTTTGGGTGTAGTATCGAAACCATTAATATTAATTTGGTTCGTTTTTAAGCGGAGAAAAATTTCCGGAAGGTAAATTAGGAAACATTATGGGCAATCAATTTCGGAAAAACTACCACGTTTCATAATCGAGGATATCGCTTTTTTAAATGGCATATTAGATTTCCTTCACACTTGCTAGAACGTGCAGTTATATTGTTTGCAATGAAACAGAAATTATAATAATAATAAGTCTAAGCTTCGACCCTATTTACTTATACTATACATTTATATCGGCTGCTTCATATGGTCAACTGATGATGGCATATTAAAATATCACAAAGTAGTAATTAAAAAAAAAAACAAAGCATTATACGGTGTGAAAC
The DNA here is from genome assembly GCA_030620095.1 of Kuschelorhynchus macadamiae. Classification (NCBI taxonomy): domain Eukaryota; kingdom Metazoa; phylum Arthropoda; class Insecta; order Coleoptera; family Curculionidae; genus Kuschelorhynchus; species Kuschelorhynchus macadamiae. The sequence continues at coordinate 309,164 of JAUTXW010003423.1, forward strand.
AAAAGAACGCGCCCTGTTTGGAGCTCTATAAAATTGTCTAGAATAAAGATATTAATTTACTATTTTTGATATTTATTAAAAAAGGATTTAAAATTAAATGTCCACATTTATTGGTAGCACATAATTCATGGAAAAAATTATAAAACTATTCAGTATTAATATAAAAAGTGCAAACAAAAGTTCCGGAAAAAATTGAAAAAAATGTTGAGCACTTATTTTCTTAATAAAATAAGAGGTATTTTTCCGACGCATTGACCCTGTGTACGAATGCTTTTATTAAAAAGAAATATGTGCGAAGCAATTTTTGGAGATTTTCCAAAAGACATTTTTTGGTACGCGTTATATTTTGTTAAAGTATTTCCCGAGTAAATATAGTAAAAGCAACTGTAAACTAAATTCTATTTTTACTAATGTATTCTCAATAAAAGTAAGTTCTGATGTTTACTATTGACTCTATTTTAACTTTTAATGTTAGTCGTGCTAGATTTACTTATTTGACATTTAAAAAGCATCGTTCTTGGGATTAGACCGTGTCAAATCGGAATTACCATCCGACGTTTCGCCTTCCATTTCACGAGGCATCTTCAAGGATCTTCACTCCACCGGACCGAATACTCAAAACCGTGAAAGTTTCCGTTCTATGGTATTTGGCGTTTGAATACGCTATTTTGAATACTCCTAATTAATAATACTAATGAATCGAACCATAAATGGGGAGGTACTATGAGAGATTCTATATGTTTTATACTTAACAAATTCAGTTATGCTGATTTTATTCGGAAATATGAATACAGCTTTATCGGTTTGCGTGATATTGACTGAAGTGAAAATTGTCCAAGAAGCGCGAAGAAATACTTTTGCTTAACAAACCGTTCGTAACTATGGAAATTTTGCGTTATAAAATAAATAAATAATGCCTTTATTATTACAATCAAAAAATATATATACATTTTAAATTAACTAATTTTATTTAGACTAGTTACGGAAAGTCTCTGGCGCAGTCTAGCTGCGCCAGAATGCACATGCATTCAATGGAAAAATCGGTAAATTTCTTTACCCGGAACTTCCCTCATTATAATTTTTTTCCATTTGTTAGGAATAGTAAAGTGTGACCCAAGTTAGTTCAGTACATAGTCACAGTAGATATGTGTTATATATACTGTCTTTTCATTTTTATTTGTTCCATCATATTGGATTCCTACCAATATTTAACCCTTTTCTTTCAACCTATACCATACTTGACTTTTAAGCATAATAAAATATATTCAATAAGTAGTTTTTACATTGCCACATACCGCCATTTGCTACGTCATGTTGAATTCGTACCAGTTTATCCCATTTTCACATCTAATTTTTTGCAAAATCAAATGAACAAGATTCTTTTACTTTGATTTTTTTTAATTTTATTTGGCCGCCATTTTATTTCGCCATCTTAAATTGAAACCCATATTTTCAGTCCTTACCTACTCCGTTGGTCCGCAGATACTTCCCAGATATTAATTTTCTAACTGGTGTTCGTTAACGATCCTCTTGTGGTTACGTTAAAGTGGTATATCTTGATCTGCAGATATTTCCCAACCCCAAATAATACACCACTCTCACAACAAGAAGATCGTTAACGAAAACCATTTAGAAACTTAATATCTGGAAAATATCTGCGGACCAACGTAATAGGTAAACACTGATAATATGAGTTTCATGCAGGATATAGAATCTATATATGTATCCTAAGGATGCAACAACAAAGTTGCAAAACGTCGACAATTTAAAAAAGTCTTTTGGTTCTTTACTGGACCAAAAGGATCTTTAACGAAAACCATAGAAACATAATATCTGCGGACCAACGGTGTAGGTAAACACTGATAATATGGGGTTCATGCAGGATATAGAAACTACATGTGTCCTGAGGATCCAACACTAAAGTTGCGAAACGTCGACTAATTAAAAGTAGACTTTTGTTTCTTAGTGGACCATAATGCCAAATAAAATACTACTGTAACATAAGAAAAAGAAGTTTGTTAACGGAAACCATTTAGAAACATAATATCTAGGAAACATCTGCGGAGCAACGGAGTAAATAAAGACTGATAATATGGGTCTCATGTAAGATATAGGATCTATATATTATGTGTCCTGAGGAAGCACAGTTTAAGTTTAAGTTTAGAAACGTCGACATTTTCAAAAAGACTTGTTTTTTTACTGGATCTTAACTCCGAATAGTACACCACTCTAATAATTTTTTTTAACATGGTTAAGTTATATTGGATTTTCACCAAAATGTTACCAGGTCATCGCCATATATCCTTTAATTTTTGGTTAAAATTTGAAGTCAATCGGGTAAGTAGTATTTAAGTTATGTCGCGAACTGACAGACAGCGAGAAAGACAGAAAGACCGACAGACGGACCGATGGAGTTGATAAGACAATATTTTCTGGCATCTAGTGACTCTAAAACGTAAAGATGTGTAAAAGTGAGAGGGTGACTTTTTCACGATTACAAACATTTTGTTCGGTCATCTTGAATTAGTACCACTATTTTACTATTTGATCCCTATACAACAATTATTCATTTATATATTTTTGAAATCAGAAACCATTAAGCAGTTTTTTCAGGCTGAATTTTTAAATATTTTATTAGGCTGCCATCTTGTTCCGCCATCTTGGATTTATATCAAAATATTACCAGTTGATTCCAACATAATTCTTGATGTTTTTGCCAAATTTGAGATAAATTGGATGAGTAGTTTTGTAATAACAATTTTTTAACATTTCACTAAGCCGCCATTTTGTTTCGCCATATCGGATTTTTATCAAAATCCTACCAGTCCATCCCCATGTGACCCTTAATTTTTGACCAAAATTTCAAGTTTTAGCTACGCCGCAAACAATACTTCCCTTTTACGAGGGAAGTAAAAATGGGAACTTCAACATATTTTTTCTTTTTGACATAACACTTTTTACCACTCTGTGTAGTATGAAATGATGCGAAAATGAATTAAAAGGAATTACTAATTATAAAATAGCAAGAATCAAGCTTTTAGAAGAGGCCCGTGCAGTAAGTTTCCAAACGCCAATTCGGTTAAACTTGGCGTCATTCGTTAGTATTTCGGTAGAGCTTCTTAGTGCTTTATTTGGTTTCTTTAGTGCGTTTTTAATTTCGCAAATATATATTTTTTTTATTTCAAAGTCAACCCCCAAAATTTTTCTGATTGACTCAAACTAGGCGTCCTTCGTTAGTGCTTTTTGGTGCTTCGGTTAGTTTCGTTAGTGCTCTCTTATTTTTGTAAATATTCGCTTACCATTGTTTTGGGTCAACCCACACTAGGTGTCATCCATGAATGCTTTGTTAATGCTATTTAGTGCCTCAAGCAGTTTTGTTATTTCTTGCTTAATTTTGGAAATATTTGTTTATTCTCTTTAAAGACCAGCCCCCAAAGTAGTGCCGTTTCGCTCAAATTTGATCTCATCCATTAGAAGCACGGATTGTTTCATAGTGCTTCATTTACTCTAAGCACGAAGCACTCATAAAACTAAATGTAACACAAAGAAGCCCTAACGAGTGAGACCAAATTTGAACGAATCAGAAATATTTTAGGGGGTGACCTTCAAACAAACTAAACGAATATTTTTAAAATTAAGCAGGTAACAATGAAAGTACTTAAAGCACTACCCGGCACTAGTTTTTTTAATGCTAGATATGATACCCTTATAACACAACTGCATAATCACCTTAACTTTTATTTGATAAAGTCGATGAGTTCATCGCTAATGGTTCTTCTACAATTACTAAAAAGCTATCCCACACCTTTATTTGGTTGCTACCAAAAAAGAACGTCAATCTATGTCAATGATTCTATTCGAATAAAATCTACACGTATCATGATTTACACTTTAAAAATCCCCATACGTATTGTTTTATTCGAAAACCAATTCTACGGTAGTTACAAGAAAAAGTTTCATACAAGACCCACCCTCAAAAACAAAAATTTTCTGATCGAAAATACAATACCGGAAATAAAACAGATAAGATCTACTGTACTTAGACTGTCTGTTGTCTGTTCAGGAGATTTTAATTTCTAATAATAGTAAAATGTCTATCAGAAACATTTCGTCTGCTGTGGCGTAGTCTAAAAGTTAATATCATAGATGTGTAAAAGTATTAAAATCGTTTCAAAAGTTGCCTGAGGACAAGGATGACTATCAAAGAAGATTACTTCCTCGCGAAATTCTATTGGACCTGTTGCAATAAACATAATTTTAGGATATGGGAAAATCCTCGTGAATTTAACGACTATGAAAGAGATACCCCTCAATTACAACAAGATTATGAAGTATATTTATTATCAACAAGATGGTGCCCCGGAATACTTATAACATGGGAGTCGATGAATGTGAAGAGTTAAACCAATTGAGTAGGCTCCTTATTCAAAGGATTTGACCGTGTCTGATTTTTTCCTATAGGGTTACGTCAAAGGGAAATATTAAATTTCTATTCCTTAGAACTCTTCCGACCTTAATAAATATTTAAAAAAATCGGTAAATTTCATTTACTCGATGTGACATTTAAAATAATTGAGATTTCTGAAATTTTAAAATAGCCATTTTTTTAGGCAATTTTGTAGAAGAAACAAAAATAGCTAATCGCTAAAAAAGCTTATTGGTCTTATAAATCGATCAAAACTAACCGCTCATTTCCAACTATCACCGTTTAGAAATTATTCACCTCCAAAAACGGGCATCCTCGGCTGGGACACCCTGTATTGGAGGCTTATTGGTGATTGGGTTTTATTTGCAAAACTAGTAGTATATTCAGGATGCTTTTGAACTGACATTCTAAACAAAGACATTAGCAAGTAATTATTTATTGCATTTACCCAGTAGATTCTGTTAGCCCGTTTATTCTCTCTATGACACGTTAAACAAAAGAAAGGACACAAAAGGCCAAGTGAATTTGGCCGCAAATGTCACCAATAATTTAGAATTGTTTACGGAATTTGCTCAAAACTAGTTTATACCAGATTAAGTCGATTGTTTTCGTCAGTTAAACTTTATGTACTGGTAAATAAATATATTCAGGATTGTGTTTTGTTATCGAGGACCTGTCCGCATGAGAGGACGTTTTCAAAACCTTAGTATTTCTATTATGTGTTTGTATTTTTTGTAAATTTTAAACTTGTTTTTGTTCATAAAACAAATTTCATTTTTACGGTTAAATATTTACCGCTTAGATAATTTATTTACTGACCTCCAAACAATATATTTTTGTGAGAAAATCTGCATGGTACCTAGACAAACTGGGTCTGCTAAAAATCACGCAACAGAAAACATACCCAATTCAGGGGTTTATATAGGATCCCAAAGGACTTGATTGCTTTGTTTCAATTTTTTTTATTTATGAGGAGGCTCACACGAACATGCTTGCAAGTGAGGTTAAGACTATCACGTTTTAATAACACGCATAAACTAAAAGCTATTTGCCACTCAATAGCTAAGTGAAACAATTGTTTTTCTATAATATATTTACCATGTTTCAATTTATATTTATTGCACGAGGCATCTTCAGTGATTTTTACTCCACGAGATCTAAACACTGAATTCTGATTTTAAAATTATTGCTATACTTCATGCAGTAAAGAGTGGAGTAAAGATGCCTGAAGATGGCTTGTGCAACCGAAGGCGAAACGTTGGATAGTAATTCTAATTTGACACGGTCTAATCCCAAGTACCATGATTTCTTAATTGACCAAAGCCGTGAAAGCTTCCGTTCTATATTTATTGTATAATTTAACTATTTTTATATTTGTTTTAGTCATTATAATATATATGTGTTAATATTATACTTTTCTTTTTATTACATCTTTTTCATATACAGCCTGTATTTTATTTTATATTTCACACTTCATATTTTAATTTTATTTGATGTAAATTTTTGTATCGTGAAAAAGTCACCCTCCCAAGTTTTTTATGTTATTACGTTTCACTAGATGCAAAAAGCATATTTTCTCAATTCCGTTTGTCCGTTTGTCAGTTCGTCAGTCGAAAAACTACTTACCAGATTGACTAAAAATGTTTGTCAAAAATTAAGGTACATGTGGGGAAAACTTGGTAATATTTTGAGATTTTGATAAAAATGAAAATATAGCTTAGTAAAATGTTTAAAAATGATTATGAAAAACCAAATATCCAGTTTACCTCAAGTTTAAAATCACGAGGACATCGCGGGGCGCCAGTCTTGATCGATGCCAACGAAACGAAACTTCCGGAGATCGCGGCGCGAGGCATCGATTGTTCATTAAGGATAGTGTCGCGGAATCAAGTAAACGGTCAACGAGTTTATACGCTTAGAATAATAGAAGGAATTTCCAAGTTTTAAAGAAATATAAATTATTTACTATTTTATTTATTTGTTTCTGTTTGGAAATATTTATTGGGAGGTCGTTGACCACATGACCTAATGGAGGAGCCGCCACTCTTTATATAGAGCCCAAATCATAATCTGAGTTTTGAATGACAAACTGATTATTAAATTAACATGGTTTTTCGATAGAATTTAAATACATTACATTTGATGTACCAGGATGCCTATTTTCATTGTTTCCTTGTACCGAAGTCACTCTTATTATGCTCTTTATGATATCAACTATCTATTATAATATATTACTATTGATAGACACATCAAATATAAAGAACGCACTTTAATAAAAGAAACACTTACCAAAAAAAGTTGTTACAGTTTGCTTCTCTCATATGATTCGGTTTTCCTGTAACAATTATTATAATATTAGTCAAAATTTATAAAAATTTAATAGTGCAAAAACTAAAGTATATGTAAAATTGTAAGCGAAAATTAAACCTCAGCAAAATTACCAATTTGGTGTGATTCTACATAAAATATATTTCAAATAAACAGATGTATTCTATTAAACCTTTTCAATAGGTGATTTTAAATTCTATAATGAGAAGAGGGTAAATATCTAATCTCATTAAAGCTGCAGGTCCCGCACTGAGCCTTTTGTACTGAGTGTTAATCTTAAAATAAATTAAATGTTTTATTGGTATTCATAAAAATATATTTTTGACAAAATCTTGGATTAGTAAAGAGGCTTTATATAGAGTAATATATATTTTGTCTTGTTTTTTTTCCCTTTTAGGCCGATTTTTCAAGGTTATCTTAAACTTAATATGTAGTTTAAGCTCCAGAACGGACCGCTCTTATTGGCCAATTTCAACTATACATGAAATATAAATATTTCATGTATAGTTTAAACCGAACTCGCAAAATCCACCCTTGGTCAACTAATAGGGATGGCAATTTAAAAAAAAAACATCGATAGACATCGGTGGGCGCAACATCGATTCGTTCGAGACATCGAAAGGAAAACATCGATGTTTCGATGTATTATTCGATATTATTATTATCCGATTAACCAAGTCAATACCAATGTAATAAGGTATCTAAAAAACCACAAGCAGCATTAAATAAAGTTATAACACAAAAGCAGCCTGTAGTTCATATAAATACGTACATTTATTTGACATTTTGATTACAACAAAAATAAACTAAAAAATAACTTAACTCTGTAATAAATAGTAAAAACGTAACAAAAATTTAACTAAAACGAAACATTATTCCCAATAATAACTGGGTAATAAACCCAAAAATGTTAGTTTTGAAAGCGATTCAGCCAAAAGCCTATTGCGAGCTAGAGCAGCCTTTTTGATGGAATCGACATTCCAACTGGGGAAAGGTATTTCCTAGCAATAGGATACAAGTTTGGGTATATATGTTACCACTCCTCCCAAACTTTAAAAACAACATGTTATTCCTGTCGGCTTAATATTGTGACTGTGGGTGAGTGCAGCCATAGCAACACAGCGTTTATCTTAAGGATAATTTGTTAGTAAATCCGTGACGTTGGCGCCATTTGTGGCGATTTTTTACTAATGCGCGACGCCCAGAGTTCAATGTCGATATTTCAGTTAATATATCTCTGTATCGATACATCGATATATAAAAACATTGATGGAAAAACATCGAATTTTAAGCCGGATATATCGATGATTTTAAAACGTCGATGTATCGTTGCCATATCTACCAACTAAGGTAAGTCTACACTTAGCTCTAACTACGAGTTGAACAAATATTACATAAAACGGAGGCTTAAATTGCTTTGGTCAATTAAGAAAATATCGTTCTTCGGATTAGGCAATGGCAAATTGGAATTACTATCCGTATATTTGTTTTATTTTTACTCCACGAATCAAGCTAATAGAATAATGATCAAAAGTTACACCAAGTATCTGCAAAGACCCAATAGATCCCAACTTTGGATTTTATTCCTTATAGTAGGGATCCATCGAGAGATTTCTGGCTAGCCTCACACAACGCTCATTACTCGCTCGCTTAATAATATTATTACCATTACACCAAAACACATAATTTTGCTTGAGTTCTATGTAAAAAACTACAAGTATAGTTGTTGTGAATAATTTGTTTTTATCTGACTGACCGCCTCTTCGAAATATAATCGGTCTATAGTATCTATGGAAACTAGAAGTTAAAACCAATTTTATTATTCAGGCTGTTCACTTAAGGGCGTTCACTATCCATATCCCGGAAGTTCATCATCTTAAAAAAAAATTATAACAAAAGTGACCAAGAGCAATTGACCGAAATTGTTTTTAAATTGATCGCAAGGGGGCGTAGTTGCTAGGGTAAACAATACATTTCAAATATTCTACAAATACTCTCAGTAAAGTTAATTTCCTATCACTTTAGCTTTAAACTTATTATCATATTGTCCTTAGTAAGGGTGGAGGGAGCTGTTGACTTACAAACGATTTAAATCGATGTATCTTCTGAACCCCTTATCCGAATTTAATGAGTTTAGGCTTATTTAAAAATGAATTTCTCCAATTATCTTAAACATTTTTAATAGGAGGATAAACTTCTCTTACGCAATGTTACAGAGCAATAAAAGACCGAAGTTTTGGTGAAAACCGCACGTCGATATTTGTATTAGATTTTTAAGCTATTACTAAATAAGATATTTTCGTTATTAATCATTTCGAAGTTTTACTTTTCTTCCTTATTTAATTAACTATAAAGTGCCATTTTTGTTGTTTACTTGTATTTTCGTGTCACTTTTACTCTTATGTTGTTGTTCCTTTGGCTCGTTGGCCTCTAAACACGCTCCAAAGCTGAAAAGCTTTGGAGCGTGTCATCAGCTCAAAACCTAGATAAAGTTTGAAGGGAGGAAAGCCAAAAGTAACAAATCATATTGCATTATTCTTAATTTTAAACAATTTAATAAGGCTGTAAATAATAATCTGCCCAGTATCCTTGATTTTTCAAATTTTTATTTTTCGACTAAGAAAAAATGTAAAATTTATATTAAGATTATCGGAAAGTTTTTATCTGTTTTATAAAAGTTGTTTTTGTTTTTAATTGAAAAAGTGTAGACTTTTCAGTAATTTTAATAAAAAAACAACATATTTTTGCTCAAGATATTCTTTTCTTCGTCGAAAAATACATCGAATGTTTAAGGTAAACCGCCACGCCACATTTTATTTTTGGCTGATCTCTTCGTTCGTGTGCAGTAGGAGAACAGAAATTTTCAAGGGCGTCACCAAGAGGGAGGCAGGGATGGCTGTGATATATTAATCAACAAGACACAATTAACAACAAGCAGAACCGCCATTTAAAATGAAATTACTGTAATACAAAAAACCTTGACCTTTTTTCAACAGTTGGTGTTTTTTGTGCCTCCTTCTCGAACAAAAAGGATCTGGGGATGCCCTTTTAGATTTTAATTTCACTCCAATATCCTCTATATTAATCGTTTTGGCAGAGAAATTCATATTGATTATCTTATTTGGCAATAGTTTTATAAGTAACGCAAGAGAAGTATAACCATTCATTAAAAATGCATAAGAAAATTGGAAAAAAATTGTGATAGTTACAAATAGCGCTATCTAATCAATTTCTGAAGAACTAGGGTGTGTCACTCGATCTGAATCCTATAAGAGTTTAAATAAGCTTAAGCTCAAAGCTCATTCAATTCGGATAACGGGATCAGAAGATATTAGCAATTTAAATCTTTCGTAAGTCAACAACTTTAACTAAAGGTGATATATGACAATAAGTTTAGAATCAAAGTGAAAGGAAATTATTTCAACTTTCCAATGAGAAAATTAAAGCTATGTCTAGTTCTGGGAGTTTTTGTAGAATTTTTGAAATTTATTGTTTCTTAAGACGCTAACATGGTGGACTTCCGAGATACAAATAGTGAACGCCTTTAAGTGAACAGCCTGTGTAGTAAAATATTTGGTGATCATGTCTATTACTTGATGTGCTCATTGTATTATTTACCGCCTGTCTTTTGTTCTTACTATTTCCTAAATATGCTCCCAAGGAAGAAAAAATCTCAGAGTCTGCCTCATGGTTTTTCACTAAATTTAAAAACACCAAAGAGAAGCTTAGTTTTTTTCTGAAATTGGTTCCAAAAACGCTTTTCATTGAATATCTTCATTAGCAGTAGAGTTGAATAAGAGACACTACTTCAGCATTTTGCAGTCCCACTCTTTATTTTTCTAATCGCCAACTTTAGGACGTAACATATTAACTTGAATCATAAAGTACTATAAAATACACAACATAGGTCTGTGCGAGTGGGAGACAGGTATTCCAAAATATTTAAAATTAATAAAAATGTTAATTGCCTACATTAATTTATTGCCCGCGGTTTGTAGGGAAATTAGAGCAAATAACAACGAGGTATTATTTATGATTATCCCAATTTACGAAGCTGCAAAATAGGCCTTCATATTCCATTGCTTTTAGGATTTATTTGAAGGTGGCGTATACAATTGGGATCATTTTTCATAAAATGTCCAATTTTTCACGAACAAGTCAGAATTCATTAGCTTGGGAATAAGCAGATGTGTCTTCTGAATATTAATTACCGCTTTTGGTATACGATACAGGCCTATTCATATATATATATATAATTATTTTTGCTACGCTAATACAACATGGTCAATATGAATTATGCCCTTTTCGAGCGTTTTTAGGAAATTTTCCATTTCGGACGAAACTACATTAGATATACTAGATATTTCATTTTAATAATCATTATAGAACTGCAAAAGTCGACTTTGTAGCGCTTCGACGCCCCAGATCTGGTGAATCCAGTACCGATACACAAATGTCTTAACAGAATATCCACAATAGACTGTACATTGACGAAACAACTTATAAAAACCTTTTAACATTTCAAACGGGAATGAGAAAATGAGAATATTTTTCTTATCACCCAAATCAGGAACATTTGACTAAATACTGCCACTATAAGAAGGAATATAAATATACAGGGTCACTGGTAATTCGAGACATTCCTCTGGAGATGTGACAGGGGAGGAGGTAAGGAGCAAATTTAACCCTAACATGCATTATAAAAACCTTTATCGTTTTTGAGATATTTCATATTTTCTTTTTTTTTAACGTAGATGTTAATGACTTAAGTTATTTCTCAAAAAATCGACTATAATTTTGTTTTAACATTTCAACTGGATTGCTTTAGCAATAATATGGCCTTATGTTTGGAGTGAAACAATTTCAGGAATCATTTAGATCATAGAAAAATTTTAGATAAAAAGTCTTCAAATTTTTTTAGTAGGTATCACAATTTCTTATCGATTATTTTTACAAAAATCTTCAAGCAATATTTGTGCAAATTTTCTTGAAACTTCTTTATTGCAATAGCTGTCTAACAAGACACAAATTATACCAAAAGTACTTGATATTGTTTTTATTTTTAGATAAACAATAAAAAACGTACCATAGTATAATATAATATAATGGGAGCCATTATTTCGAATACAAGCTCGGCAGCGTCTTCTTATTTCCGTTTTTGTTATTCTAGTTGTCAAGGTATTCCGTAAGCGTTAGGAAGCGTCGGTTATCCTTTGCCTAAGATCTTCTGGGGTATTTACTTTCATATGCCCTCAGACATAATAGTCAAGAGGGGTTAAGTCGGGGCTTCGCGCTGGTCAAGGTATTGGGCCTGCCCTTCCAATCCAACGGTTAGGAAAACGTTGATCTAGAAACTGCCGTACTGTCAGCCGATAATGCGCTGGACAACCGTCGTTCTGAGATATAATTCGCTGTCTGACGGCGAGAGGAATATCTTCTAGAAGAACCGGAAGGTCATTCCCTAGAAAATGTTTATAAATTTCTGAGTTTAAATGGCCTTGGAAAAAGTGTGGTCCTAATAAAAAACGGCTAATGAGTTCCATCCACACATTGACAGAAAACCTCCTTTGAAAACTAGTTTCCCTTATTAGACGGGGATTTTCTTCTGCCCAATAATGTAGGTTGTGGAAGTTTGATATGCCCTCACGATTAAAATTTGACTCATCCATCCATAAAATATCTGTTAAGAAACTTATATTTTCTACATCTGAATTTATCATAAAGCGGCAGAATTCTAATCTCGTTCTAGAATCACCTTCCTGGACAAGGGTATAATGGTAAGGATGGCGTCCAGCTCCGCGTATCGTTGACCAAACTTTCAATTGTGATGCTCCTGTTTGCCTCGAGACTATAGTAGTTGAAGTGTTTGGATCGTCCTCAAAATGCCTGAATATTTCTTCCTCATCATCTGGTTGATATACGGGGGGAGCATCGGCATCACTTCTTCTACGTTTCACGGATCCAGTTTCAGCGATACTTCGGCATGTCCCAACGAATACGCGGACATTTGGTATGAGGCGGTTAGAGAAGCGACGTTCGTATTCTCCGCGAGCCTCTGCAGCATTTCCATCACAATATCCGTAGATAAAAATAATGTATGCATATTCTACGTTGGTGTACGCGGCCATAGCACTTAAAGCACGATAAACACCACAACGATGAAAAATGAACTTCGTAACTTAACTATTTCGGACTATACCGTCACTGTCAAATTGCATAGCAAATAATTAAACTGATTCTTTACTGTTTCTCAAGCAAAGCCTACTTGTATTTGGAAAATAAAAATAATTCTTGATTTCGAACAACCCTAGTGTATTTATTAAATGTTAACTTAAACGAAACAAAATTGACAAAAATAAAAATTAAAAATTATCAATGATGTGTTTCTAATAGTTTATTTAATTGGTTGCCTGGAGTAATATTATTCGAATTGTCGCAGTGTCGGCAAAAATCAGTAGCAAAAAGAGGGATCGAGTATTATAAAGCATCACGTTTACTCATTTATTTTGGAAACTATCAAGCACTTGTGGTATAGTTTGTAGCTTGATAGACAGCTATTGCAATAAGGAAGTTTCAAGAAAATTTGCACAAATAATGCTTGAAGATTTGTGATACCTATTAAAAAGAATTGAAGACTTTTTATTTAAACTTTTCCTATGATCTAAATAATTCCCGAAATTTTTTCACTCCAGACATAAGGTCCCAGTGTTGGGGAAGTAATTCAGTTGAAATATTAAAAAAAATTATAGTCGATTTTTTGGGAAATAAATTTTAAGTCATTAAGATCTATGTTAAAAAAAAAGAAAAAATAAAATATCTAAAAAACGATTTGATTTTTATAATGCGTGTTAGGGTTAAATTAACTCCTTACCTCGTCCTCTATCGCATCTCCAAAGGAATGTATCGAATTACCAGAAATCCTGTAGTAATCGAATATAGACGAAAAATTAGAATATCTAAATTTTCTAATAGATCTCTTTAATAAACATGTTCCCGTAAAGCAATTTCGCAAAAATAGAAGCTCTAGGTATGCCCCGTGGATTAGAGAAAATATTAAACTTATGCAGAAATTACGGAATAAATCTCTTAAAAGGTTTAAAGAAACAAAAAATTCAGCGCCTTACGAATATTACAAGCAATTAAAAAACTACAAAACGTCGGCAATAAGAAGCGAAAAAAAGATATATTTGCGTACAAATTTAAAAAATTCTGATCAAAAGTGACAGTGGCAAGAACTAAAAAGATTAAATTTAATAAAGAAAAACTAATTTTGATTAGCCGTCTAGCCTAAGTAATCCGGATAGCATTAATCATTATTTTATTAATTCTGTAGCTAATAACAACACACCGAAACAAGAAATTCTACAGTACTATAACTCAAACAGATTAGATATCGAACTCCTTGATTTTATATTATCTAACGAGATTGAAGTATTGAAAATAATAAAGAATATAAAATCCAAAGCTATTGGAGCGGACAAGATAAACATAACTATGATTCGTATTTGCTGTCCATTTATCATTCCAGTTATCACTCACATTATAAACCAGTGCATATTAACATCATATTTTTCTTCTAAATGGAAAATGGCTGAGGTAATACCTTTGCCTAAGATAAATAACTCAACAAACTATAGCCACCTGGGTAGCATTAGTATTTTGCCGACTCTATCTAAGGTCCTTGAAAAAATTATGGAAAAACAAATTCGTGCATTTTTAAACAATCATAATATATTATCTAACAAACAATCAGGCTTTCGACCGAATCATAGCTGTGAGAGTGCCTTGGCGGATATAACCGATGACTTACTTAGAGGATTAGTTGAGAATAAGAATAATATTTTACTTGATTTCAGAAAAGCATTTGATATGCTCAATCATGAGTTTTTTTACTCGATTTTGTAGGCTTCAGCAATAAGTCGATTTCTGCAATTATTTCTCCCTGGTAGAATTCAGCAAGTTGTTTAGGATAGACATTACTCGAATAGTTTAGATGTCCCTGTCGGCGTTCCACAGGGCAGCATCTTAGGCCCTCTTTTGTATACAGAATACGCTTTAAATTTTTATAAAACCCTTCATTACTGCACAGTTCATTTTTATGCAGATGAGACATAATTATGTGTCATTTACAGAAAATAAAATCGCGGAAGCACAAGCATTAATTAACGCAGACTTGTATTTATTTCATGCCTTAGCGTCAGATCACTTGCTTAAACTTAACCCCAATAAATCAACAGCAATCGTTTTTGGAATCGAAAAATCGATCTCGTTAATAATAGCATAGAAATCAAACTTGAAAATGTAGTTTTACCATTTACCAACACCTGTAAAATACTGGGTCTAACGCTGGATTCTAATATTCGCTTTAGAGAACATGTAGTATCTAAGCCGAGAATTGCGTATGGCAATCTTAAGCTTATATATTCTCATAGGTATTATTTTTCCGGGATGACTCGCAGACTCCTATGCGATGCTCTGGTACTCTCCCACTTTAATCACTGTATTAGTGTTTATTACCCCTGCCTTGACGCTGCTTATAGATACCTCATACAAAAAGTTCAGATCTCTTGCTTGAAGTTGCTACACGGAGTTAAAAACATCTTATCTCGCTGAATCCAAGTGGTTAAATGTGTTTAATAGATGTTGGTTGCATATGTCATGTTTTTATTTCAAATTAATCAAATATGAACTACTTCAATACTTATAAAACAAAATATTATTCAGAGCAAGTGCTCATAACGTAAATTTGCGCAGACGGCATGGCCTTACAGTGCCGCAGCATCGAAAAGAAATTTTTAAAAGATCGTTTTCGTATAATATAGCTACCACTGTAAACTCTATGCAAGCTTCCGACTTTTCACTCTCTGAGGTTAGTTATAAAAAAATAGTTAAGAAACGTCTGCTACTTCTGCAGTAGCCCCGGCTCCAACTGCGCAATGTCATTCCTATTATAAACCAAAATTATATAATTGTATCTACTTGTTTATTTAATCTAAGTTGTTTTATTTGTATTTGTGCTCTTCGCATCCAAATTTTTAATATAGTTATTTTTTAGTACCTAATTTAGTGTAGTCTAATTAATTTATTACTTGTTATTATTACTTAAGGGCTTGAACAGTATCCTTGTCTTGCGACAGGATGTCTGAATTCTCTAAAGCCCACTGTTTAACCACGTTGGCTCACATTTGCATAATATCAATATTATTATATCAAAGATGTATTGCGGTTTAGACAATAAATGTATTATTATTATTATTATTATTAAATAACTTAAGTAGAAATATTCGTTCTGCTTTAAGTCAAATTGTTTAGATTTTGCAGTCTTTCAAATATTATAAAAATAAAATTTGCATACGTCAATATTTCTAAAGCAGTTAAATTTTGAATTATATTATACTATATTATCCGAAACATCCCTTATATTCTGCATGCATATAATGTTACATTAAAGAAATGGTATTGATATTTTGTGCACCCTAAATACTTTTTTAATATATGTATATTTAAGTATTAAATCCGCGTTCCCTTTAACACAATTGGGAACACGAATATGAGAATCCAATTTACTATAGAAAGAAATTTACAATAAGCTTGGTTTATATAGCTGAGAAAACGAAAACAGGAATCCAAATCGTTCGAATTAAACCAGTAAAGTAGTTTAGATAAAAACTTATTACACTAGCTTTTCAATACCCAGAACGAAACTTGAGACATCAAGATTTAGGCAGGGGCGGCTCGTGGTATTAGAAAGTGGTGAGGCACATTTGAAGAAAATTATTTTTAATATGTTTAGATTTGTAATTTACTCTAGTGACCACTCTACTTCGTCAAATGCATGATTAATGATGAATAATAAATTTTGAAAAAATAACATTACTAATTTAAATTGTTAAATTTACAAAATTTTGTTTATATGAAAAACTGTACCCATTACGCACCTATCCAGTATGGTGGGAGTAGAGAGAAAAGGGTTAATCGAAGGATAAAAACATTAAATATATAAATATAAACTTTAGAATTAATAGCAATAACTTTGTAAAAAATTTACAAAATAAACTTTTAAAAAAGTCACCTCAGCGTAAAATAAAGTATATCTATATTCTAAAAATGCGAAAAAAGTTTAATACTAAAGGAAAAACGCGAGTTCTAAAAATTAAAGTTTTTTATAAATTAAAGGTATTCTGCGATTATTCTGTTCAGCAAAATGGTCTATTACTTCCTTTACGAAAACGTTCTCATCCTGTGATTTTATAAATCCTTTTTCAATTGACATTTTTGCCATATGACTTAGTCGCCCCTGTCCAGTAGTATTTCTAATATAATTTTTAATTTTTTTCAGCGCGAAGAAATTTCTTTCTGTTGACGCGGTTGTCACTGGCAAAACAACAGCAATACATAATAATTTAAAAAGTTCTGACATACAAAATCATCATCATGAAAAAAAGTCAACATTTCATAAGGGTTTGTGCAACTTTCTATCATATCGTTCCCGTATAAAACGATTAAATCGCTTTTTAGTTGATTTATATCAAATTAAGAGATCAAAGAAATCTGGTTTTTCTATGTCACAAAAGCTAACCTCTATTTGATTCGTTATAATATCAAGAATTTGAAAAAAAAATTGTTGAGTTTTATCTGACATTTCAAATCCTTTACGACGTTTCGAGTGTAAAGCTCCGACATCCAGTGTTTTATGAATTGAATCAAAATAAGTATATTGTTACTCACGAATTTTAGTTAGAGTAGTCTGTAGTAAATTTCTTGTTTTAACAACATCTGTATTTTTATTTTGTAAAATAGAAAAAACGATATCGGTTTGATGAAAAATTAATTCAAATGTTTGAAAAAAAAATGTGTTCTGAGGTTCTTTTAAAAAATTTTTAAACCTACTGCTTCTCTAATCGATTTTTGATCGAAATCGTGACTATTAATAATAAGATTACAGGTCTCAAGTAATTTTTCCTCATTGTTATTAACTGTCAAAACTGCGCGTGAAGTAAAATTCCAACGAGTTGCTACATTAGTAGGTATACGATTTCCTCCAATTTGTTCTAACACTTGGGTACGCTTTGTAGATTTAAAAAAATATGATAAAAAACCTAATAGGGTTAAGAAAAATGCTTTAACCTGATGAACTGGACTGCACGTATTACTTAAAATCAAATTAAATACATGTGCATAGCAATAGATAAACAATGCTTGTGGTGCTATAGATTTAATTTTTGTCTATAAACCGTTTATTTCTTCCGACATTACGCAAGCCCCATCATATTCTTGAGCCACTAACCTCGAATGCAAGTAAAATTTTTCGAATTTGGTAGATAAAAATTGAAATAAATCTTACGCAGAACGCCCAGAACTTACGTCATAAAATCCCGTGCATAGCTCAACAGGTTGACCATTTATAACGTAATGAAAAATGACGGATAATTGTGAATGGCAGCATATGTCAGTGGTTTCATCAACTTGCCAGGAAAAAAATAAAAAATTTGCTATTTCGTACTCAATTTTTTTATTTACAACATAAGCAAATGAATCAATTAATTAATTTTGAATTGTTTTGGATGTCCCAGAAAAAACTGATCTATTATCATTATCATGTTCTACAAATGTTTTTAAATTTGTGTCATATTTACTAACAAGAATAACTAGCTCTTTAAAATTACCGCAATATAAAGATTAATTTGATTCATCATGCCCCCTGAAAGGTAACTCTTTCATACAGGGGTGTAATGTAATATCAATGAGACTTTTTAAAATTTGTAAGTTCTCTTTAACCCTACCATTAAAATTTTCAATTTCTGTTTGACGTGCATTGTCTATTGCTGTGGCGATATTTTGCCTTTGTTTTTTCATGAGAGTAAGCTTGCAGTTTGAAGAAATATGTTGAGAACTTTTATTGTGTAGTAACAGACCTCGAGAAAAATTTTTTAAACCACTATAACCACTTTTTGACCAAACTTCGTCGCTATTATTTGTTGCAAATAAAATACATGGCCAACAAAATAATTTAATTAATGTCACACTACCCGTGAACCAGTCGTGCTTTTCATACCAAGTGTTATGAAAGCCCCGATTTGGTCTTCCTACCTCACCTATAGCAACAAGACATTTAATTAAATCTGGAACAGGTCGCTTTACTTCTCTAACTATGTATAATTTATCTTCATAGGAGTGACTTGAAAAATTCTGCTGATTTACTAAAAAACATTTACAAAATCACAAGCATTGCGAATATTTACATTTACCTGAGGAAGTTGAAACGCTGCGCTAGGTCCCGCTAAATCCATTTTTCTATAATGGTTAACTGGAAAATTGACCACTGACCACTCCACTGTTTACACTTTAAACGGCAAAAGTAACGTGCCTATCCCTACTACCTACTTAAAACTAGCCCAAACCACGCGCAGTTTCAATTTTCAACCTGCTAACGACTGTTTGTCCAATCGCCCAATCGGAAATCTGCCGCTTATTTCCTTTGAATTTACATTAGAGGCATGCCTCAAAAGAATCTTTTTATGGGCTAACCCTACTTAAAACTTAACTCGGCTGGATTAGTACGCGCCACCCGCTTACACACATATTAGTAATACGCTAGACAAGCAAGCGCGAGGCATGCCTGTAACAATAACTCTTCTACAGAAGAAATGAGATGGACTCGCAGAACCCGTTCGATATGACGATTGACGATGCGCGTTTGGATTGGAGTGAAGAAAAAGGCAGGGCCGTATTTCATGAATTTCTCTTGAAATTATGCTGCAAAAAAGAAGTGAATAAGAAGTAATATAAATGATATAATCGATTAACACAACGCATTTTCCAAATTTATTGGTGAGGCACTGCCTCACCTGCTTCATGGGACAAGCCGCCCCTGGATTTAGGTGTTATACGAAAACGTGGTGGCAACGTAGTGGCAAATAGTAATTCAATTTATGATTAAGTTAAGGTATAGAAAATAGAAAATTGATCTCAGAAGAGACCCCTGAAGCACCTCAGATTGCACCTCTTTTTGGTTTAAATTTTACTGAATGACGATACATATTCAAAATCTGTCGTTTCCAAATGAATCGAGTTAAAAAGCTAAGGCGCAAGTATTGTTGAAATAATACAGTCAAGTTTAGAATAAGAAAAATTCCAACAGACACTCACCAGAATTAGTTTTTTTCCAACACAAAACCCCTAAACTGACCTGTAAACTTTTAAAGATTCTGATTAGCTCTTTTTTTAAATAAGCACTACTCTATTATTCTTAAGTTGGTTCCCAAGAAATTTTTGAAAACCTTAGGTTTATCAAGTCAATAAAAATTATATGCTTTCCTATAAATATCATTATTTCTAGCAAGCCGTTTATTTTTTTATTTATAATATTATCATGTTCATTTAATTATCTGAGATTGGTTGGAGGAAAAGTTACTTATGTTTTGTTAGATGTCGTCAGAAAAACTCGTCCTCTTAAAATTATCTTTGATTATGTTATCGAGTATATTCTCTGGAGCTTTTATGAAAAATGTATTAAAATCCCATTATTCTTTCCGGAAATATCTCAATATCTTTCTAGGCAGCTTTAGTAAGATTATAGGAGGAAAATATAGTGTTTTCGTTGACATACTCATCATTACTGATTATATGTTGACGCTTTTTATTTTTGAAAAATGATTGCAGACACATAAGGAAAGTTTGATAAAAATTCAGGTCACTATTCGGTAACCCAAGTCTCAGACAATGTTTTAGGTGACTACAGTCGAAAAAAATCCGAGTTTTATACTATACGTATTCTTTCCGTTGATCTATACCAGTTATATTATATTGGGACAGAATTGTTCGAGGGGCAGAATAGTATATTAAAACACAAGTTCCATACGAGCCCTTGGTTAGAAAACGAATAGCAGGGGTGATTCCTAAAGTGCGAGTAATATTAGATATCTTATGAAGTGAGTATTTCATACTAATTTTCCTATTTTGTGCACCATATTTTTATTTCTTCTCTATAGTTTAACTACTCGTAAATCTTTATATCTTTCATTCTTTTTTACCCATGTCTATTTGCAGCTGGATTAATGAGAGAGTCAAATATCTTCTTCCAAAATAAATTTTACTGATCACAGCTTAAATGTATAACAGTCTCATATTCTTGCTCCCATCCTCTGAAAAGATGGGTGTCATATAGTTTCATATTGTGAATATGATGAACTTATAGACATAAATCTTTAATATAAAAATCTTTAATTTAAAAATATTTAGCAGTAAATATGTCTAATTTATTGCTGAATATTTTCAAGTTGGTGATAATGCATGCCAAAAGTGGCAATTACATGCGCACTATTTTTGTTTTTTAATTTTGAGATGGGATGGGTTTCAAAATAGATGTGGCCATGACTTGGCATTTCCAATTTTGTAGAGGAAAAAAGAAGTTTCGAAAAAAAACGCCCGTACGATACTACTTTGCATATCGAAAATACGTCTTTATGTTTGGAAAACAGAAAACATATATTATAGAATACCACATTATTATGTATTTAATTTTGTACATTTGTAAAACTATTAGGAAATAGTCGAAAACTGCAAAATTATCAATTCTGGCTGGCCAATTGACACTTAACTTTATATAAAAAGCAGATAAAATGTCCATGAGATCATCATATTCACAATATGACACCCATATTTTTAGAGGACGCTAACAGGAATATTGGACTCCTATACATTTAAGCTGTGATCGCCAAAATTTATTTTGAAAGAAGATATCAGACCCTCTCATTAGTTCAGCTGCAAGAAGATATCGTTAAAAAAGAATGGAGGATATACAGATTTGCAAGTAATTAAACCATAGAGAACAAATAAAAATTAAAACAATCTGCAGAAACAAAAATAAGAATCAATATCAGACACTATGAACAGAAAATTAGTCTGTAATAGAAAAAAGAAGAATATAAAAAATGGCGGAATGGTGACTTCCAACTTTATTCTCATACGACTTAAGTATGCAGGAGTCAAAAGCCTCGAAGCCTGGACAGTAAGGTATACTACCAAACATCCCAGACTAACTTTTTCCTCAAATTAATTTCGGACAAAATCTTAGACAAAAGATCGGTATAATTAATCCTAATGACAAAGGCCAACAGGTAGGAATTATAATAGCTGAAAATTTTTTTTATAACAAAGCCTAAGAAAGATACTAAACGGGAGTACTTTATTATTAAGAACAAAATTAAACCAATGGTTAATATGTTTTGTGCAAATTAAAAATAACAATACTATAAAAGTAATAATATGATAAAAAAGATAACATAGATCACCCTCCCCATTTTGTTATTTTTAAAATGTAATTTAATTTGATTATATTAGATTTTTTAAGCTACTTTTCGTACATTTGAGTCAATATGGTATAATTTTAAATATATAATGCTTTCAAACCATTATTTGAAGCAATTTTATTTTTGATTGTGGAGCTTTTTGTCTGGAGTGGAAAATTTGCCGTGTTCTACTTATTTAGATTTTGACCTTGCAACTCTCTCTTTTGTGGTCATAATTACGTCTCTGCTTTCAAAAGACATAATTATGACCGCCAATTAACGCAAGGGTATATAATTGTACTTTTTACAAAGCTATGCAAGTTGAAACAGAAAATGGTAGAAAACGTCCTTTTGATGCGAATTCGGAGTAAAAGCTTTAGCTACATTGCTCGAGCTTTACCTAACTTCTATACTAAATGTTTGGATGTTTTTTGTCACACATATAAAACTGTACTTGTCCTGATTAACTACTCTCTTATTATTATAAATATTTGTTTTTAAATCAATTATTTAATCCGGCAATAATAATATTCATACTAAGCTTGTATCTATAATTGTTCGGTTAGATAACGCACACAGTAATTGCACATAAAAACGTTAAATCATGGTTAGAAAGTTTACAGAACTACAGGACTCCAGTGCAATAATGAAATTTGGGTAATTCTGAAACTACAGCAATTTTCGCAATTTTCACTAGTTAGCCGGACTGTTTATTGAGGATAATTTAATTTTAATTTTATATTAGGAGTCTTGTATACATAAGAGATATCGTTATATTGTTAAACTAAATTATATTCGTATTACTTTTATTTATGGTCTGAACTTTCATCTAAAGTAAAAAAATGTTTTAGCTTTTCATAAGTGAATGCGCTGTGCCCGTCTTCGAAGTTTTTTTATTTCCATTTTATACGTAATGTGTGTGCATTTATTTTTTATTTTTGTAAACGGGTTACAAAATTGAGTCGTAACACTAAGTCAAGAGCTTGAAAAAGTGTTAAAATAACACGAAACGTAGCAAAATAGTGGTTTCACCTTAGACCCATAACGGGGGATGAAACCGCCGTATCAAAATGAAAAAGAAATATTTGAATAGCATTTAGCTTATTTAACAAACTAGCAGTTCCTAAAAAGGAACTGATACACACATTACCTGTATATCTATGTGTTTAATATACTTTTTTCACCATATAAAGTTGTTTGATTGGTGCTTTAGGGGATAAAGAGTCTTTTATAAATAAAAATATATATTTCTATAATCCTTAACTCTTAAACAAAATTGTAAAACATAAAAAATTTTTTCCTTTTTATTTGTATATAAAATAGAGGACGTTAATTTAAGATGGTGAAACAGCAACTTAAAAACTGAAATTTTATTTTGGTTCTTTTAGGAGAAAACACACATTTATTATATTTTTTGAATATAAACCTCAACTTGAGAAAACCACTGACGTGCATACATATGCGAGACAGTACTATGTATGCCAAAACACACTTGTTTCTATATATTTAATTTTTCTGAATGTTGAGTTTTAATTAATTAATAATTAAGAAAAACTTTTCTTTTAATTGCTTTTAAACTCATAGCGTAATAGATTTCAATATAAGTACATTTACAACTGGGTGGAATGTCAGTTATGCGCTATGTTTTTATAATTAAGAAACAAAAATCGAAAATTCGAAAATGCCATTGTGATTTTGGCGAAACGTCAGCAAAACTGTTCTTTTCAGAACGACAGTAGTGAACGGATGTACACCCGAAATGAAAACACATCGGGCACTGGCATGGGCACTTGGGCATGAGGAATGTTGGTCCTGCGAGATTTTTAATGTTCATTGTAAGGAAAAATATCATGCCAAGGAAAATTTAGTTGATGAATGCGATGTTTGTCAAAAATGGAATACACATATTCAGAGGGCAACACTCTCAAGAGAAGCTTACCAGCAAGACGGAATGTCTGACTATAACTATAATGTAATAAAATAATATAATTAAGTCACATCGCATTTTTCCATTAGTGAAGGACTATATATATATATATATATATATATATATATATATATATATATATATATATATACTTTTTTATATATATATATATATATATATATATATATATATATATATATTTATATATATATAAATATTTTGTTGCATTTTTCTTGGTTTACGGTCAGTTGGTATATTAACTTAATAAAAATTACTTCCAAAAATGTATTATTTATTGTAAGTCTGATGACGTTTCAACCATAGTTTTGAGTTATAATATTTATGGATTCTGCTTTTAAATGTCTGGTTACTTCATTTTTGTGGGTATCGATTTAACTCCAACGCCTCCTTTGCTTTTATAATATCATTTTCTCTGTATTCTGGGTCAGAAAGCTGAATTGCTTCATCTGCTAAACCTATGACTACTGATTTTTTTTGAGACATTGGGCGAGTAGAGTTAAAATTTACATAACGAGAGGACCATGTTGGCTTCGTATACCATTCTGTTTTTATGTTTTCTCCTATGTGGTGTAAAGTTAAATCCAGGAAATTAATCTGATTTTTTTGTTCTATTTCAATTGCAAATTGTTGACTTTGAAGGCATTGGTTGAATTTTTTTAGGAGTTTTCCGATTGATCCAACGGAATAGAAGTGATACAATCACCAACGTATCTAAAAAAGAAATAAATATCGAATTCCATGCCATCCAAAACATTTTCTTTGAGATCCTCCATCACTATCTGCGCAACCACACTAGATAAATAAATAAATAAATAAATAAATAAATGCTTTATTGTCAAAAAAAATTTTACAATTTTGTGGACAAAGCTGTTGTAAAAAAATAGTTTACAAACATCAAAATTAGCAAACAAAACAAGACAAAAACACATCATAAATATTATAGAAAAATAATATTTAAATCAGGAATTTAGAATATTAATATTATAGAATTAAAAGAAGTACATTAGAAATGTACTTTGTCAGTCGTACTATGTTATAAACATTTTCATAAATATAATGTAAAAAAATAAAAAAGCAAAGTAAAAAATAAAAAAGTACGAAACAATTAAAAAAATACATATACAAAGTTCGGTAAAAATGGTTGGTAATGGCAACTATCACACTAGGGGTTCATAAGGATAAAATTATGTGTTGTAAAACTCGTTCACGGTGTAGAAGGCTCTTTCCAGTAAGAATGATTTCAAAGCCTTGCGAAATGAAGTCAGAGATATTATAGATTTGATGTTAAATGGCAGGTGATTATGCATTTTTTTTGCATTGTAGATTACTGATCTTTTTAATTAACTCTGAGTGTGGGGTTGGAAGATAGAGATCGTGCTCAGTATTTCTGAGAGGGTAGTTGTGAGAAGGTCTCTCTAATAGAGCAGATGCGTGCTTACGAATTAAGCAAACCGATTCCAAAATGAATAAGCAAGGAAGGGTTAGTATTTTATATCTTTTAAAGAAATCTCGCCAGTGAGTTCTACTGTTAAGTCTCAGTAGGTAACGAACAGCTCTTTTTTGTAGTATAAAAATTCGATCAAATTGAGTCGCACAACATGTACCCCAGAATGGAATAGCATATCTGAGGTGCGACTCAACAAGAGCAAAATAAACAGTTCTAGATATATATATAGCATATATATATATATATATATAATATATATATATATATATATCCCATTTTAAAGAATCATCTACAAGAAGCCCTAGAAATTTTACAGAGTTTACGACATCAATAGTGGTGCCATTAAGGTCAAAGGGTAGCAGCGTGTTTTTATAAGACAAGACTTTCGTTTTAGAGATGTTCAAACATAGGAGATTAGAATCGCACCAGGATTTAATGGTGATTATGTCATTAGATACAATCCTATGTAGGTCCGTGACATCTGGGTGGCTCCACGTAAAGCTGGTATCGTCCGCAAAGAGACATATTTTTCCACTAATGTTTAAATTAGCCATGTCGTTTATGAACAGAAGAAACAAGATAGGGCCTAGTACCGAGCCTTGAGGCACTCCATATTCCATTGGCCTACAAGAAGACATCCTGTTGTCAACTTTCACAACTTGATTTCTGTTGCTAAGATATGACTTAAACCAATTGAGAGGAGCCCCTCTAAATCCATAGTACTGCAGTTTGTTAGTTAATATATTATGATTCACACAATCGAAAGCTTTGGAAAAATCACAGAAAATTGTTGCCGTAGCGTGATGGTTGTTTAGGCTGGAGTAAACTCTATTAAGAAGGGAAAACATGGCATCGCTTGTGCATTTGTTACTTAGAAATCCAAATTGATGTTTTGTAAGTATTTCATATCTAGACAGAAATGATAAAAGCCTTTTTTTAACCAGTCTTTCGATGATCTTAGATAGCGTAGGGAGAAGTGCAATTGGGCGATAGTTCGAAGCTTCTTCTGAAACACCTCCTTTGTGAAGAGGTATGATTATTGCAGTTTTAAGGCAGCTTGAAAAGTACCATTTTGGAAAGACATATTTATCAAAGTAGTCAGATGCCCTAGTGTGCATTCCGGCAGACTTGAATACATTTTTAAAGTAAGCCCATCAGTTCCCGAAGAAGATTTATTTTTGATATTATTAATTGTACTACGAAGTTCTGATAAAACTACTGGTGAAAAGAAGAAACTGTGCAGGTTTACCCTATGATTAGAGAGATATGAAATTGGGTCATTAGATTGAGATACGGATTTAGTCAAATCTTTGGCTACATTTACAAAATAATTGTTTAGGTCCTCAGGAGAGGTAAGGATAGTGCTGGATAAAGGAGTTTTGTTTCTTAAATCATTTACGATAGACCAGGTATTCTTTAGCTACATTTTTGGCGTTATAAAGTCTATTATTGTAATAAATATCTTTGGCGGCTTTAATAGTTTTATGATAAATTTTTCTGTATGATTTTACATAATTATGAAAAAAGACACTGTCCGAAAATTTCTTTAAATGAGATAGTGACCGCATGTTCTTAGAAGATATACGTAAACCTTTAGTGGACCAGGGTTTACTTCTTTTATTTTTGATAGGCCTAAGAGGAAAAGATTCAGAAGCTATATTAGTTAGAGTTTTTATAAAACGAGAAAATTCAGTGTCGACATCATAAGTGTGGGAGTCCCAGTCAGTTATTTGACATAGGTGTTTGAAATTAATGAAATTTCTAACCGAAAAAATACGGCCTACTTGTCTAGAGGAATTTTTGGCTTTGGATGTGATTGAAAATTTTGTGAAAATTGCTTCAAGATCGGAGAAACCTGGACTTAAGATATTACATTCGACGGAGCTAGGATGGAAAGAAGACACAACGTAATCTATAGTACTGGCACTTGTCTTAGTAATTCTGGTTGGTGAGTTGACGTGCATGGCAATTCCTAATCACTCAAAGATGGACTGAAGACATTCCTGAGCAGCACACACACTGGAAAAGTCAATATTGAAATCGCCACATAAGATTAATTTGCTTTTTACAGGAAGGGTTCTGAGCAAACTTAGAAGGTTATGGCAGAATAATTGCACATCAGCATCAGGTGTTCTATAAATACAAATAATATAAAGGTCATAAGTATTGTGATAAACGATAGAAAATTCAAATACTTTTTCAGATAATAAATGATTATACTTTGATATTTCGGAAAAATCGTTGTTTGAAGACATTATCATGGTGCCTCCATGAGTTAAATTAGTTCTATTAAATCTGGCAATTGTGGTATAGTTTTTAATAAAAACAGGTTGATTGATATTTAGCCAGTGCTCAGTGATGGCAATGACTTCTGGAAAATTTAGCTCTTCTAACAAAAGATATAATTCGTCTGTTTTATGTCTTAAGGACTGAATATTAAGAAAAAAAGATTAAAATTGCTATTGGTCAATTTTTTATATGGTGCTAGATCCTCTTTTCGCGTCATATTGACTAAAAATTTTTACTTTTTGATGGTGAACCACTAGAATAATATTTACCAGTACTTTCACGAATTTTTTGGAGCCGTAAAATTTTTTCCGAGGAGTAGAAAGATCTATACGCTGCAAGGTCTGAGTCCACTTCAGATGAACCAATCCCATAGGCATCGTGGAAGCGATAATACAGCTTGCGCAGGGATTTCTTGTCACTGGGAAGGCCTTCTGAAGCTAGCAATAATTTAATGCTAGTACTTGTATGCCCCTCAAAACACACACTAGATGGCTGGTCGTGTAGATAAGCAAGAAATAGCCTTAAGGTCTTTAGTAAGGAAGGATCCCTTAATCTGGCTAATATATAGCGACCATTTGCTTTATCCGAATTTTGGGACAGCCGCACTCTTGGTGGAGTCATTGGATCAAACTGCAAAAAATCATCTTTCTTTGCAGTTTTCTCCATGCAATTTAGAGCCCTCCAGTGCCAATGACCTACAAGCTGCTATGGCCTCCCTGTCAGAGCCAATTATGACTGACTTATCCTCTTCAGGCACAAATGTCACTGGTGATTCCAATAATTGAGGCTTTGGTGGAGACAGCCCCCGGCTCTTTATATCTATATTGACATCTTGATGAAGAAGATGAGACATTATGGGCTGTGGAAGTGGGCGGCGTTTGGATAAGGGTTGGTGAAACTGAATCATAGGTAGGATCAATTATAGTACCAGGTGGCCACAGACTAGCGTTCTTAAGCTGAATTAAGTGATCTTTATTTTGCACCTCAATTTTAAAATCGGAGTGCAAAGTGTCTTATTTCTAAGCATAGGAAAAAAACGCACAAAATTCGTGGTTCCTAATTTTTCTTTGATGTAGTGTACAAGCTGATTTGATTTATACGTGGACGGAATTATGGATACCACTACATAATGCCATTTCTCTATAATGGGTGTTTTGTTGGGCTGGAAGGAAACAGCTTTTTTTGGAGACTTATTGACAGGCATTTGGACATCTGTTGTATCGGTTTGGGTTGATATTGCGGTGGTGTATATCTTCTTTATTGATTGTTGTTTAGGCTTATCAGCAAGCTTCTCCAGGGTAAGTGCCATTTGACTTTGACAGATTCATTTTGAGTTTCCATTAAAATAGATGATAGATTGAAAGTATCCTGCCTAATTTCTTTAATGGATTTAAATAAGGATTTTTGTGTACTGTCAGATATTCCAGAATGGAGGCTGTGAATATCCTCAATTTTTTCTAGCAGTATCTTCCATTTGGAGTCATGATTGAGTAAGATGTCGTAAATTTCGCCAATGATCGGAAGGGTGTCGTTGTTTTTCTTTAAGCAGGAACCCAGGGCTTCGAGATATTCTGAAGAGATTTGAGTCTTTTGGAGATCTCCCATAGCAGAACCCTCTAATCTGTTTGTATTATTGTTCTTCGTCCAAAAAGTACGTAGAATTCAGCGATAGTTCGACGGATTTTATAAATTCATCTTGTGGTATATCGGTGATTTTTTTTTAATTCAGACCACTTTTTTTTAATTGCTAAAGAGATGGGAGCATTGGTATATAGAGTACAACATCAAGAGATATAAGATGGTAATTTTCTGGAATTTTTATATATTTTAATTTTTCTTTAAAATGGAAGGAGTCTTTAATTTAATAGTTATTTTTGTGTACAATATTTTTAAGGATATCTTTTAGAAATTTTGAAAGGGGCGTATAAGCCGATTGTACACATGATACAATTGGGCGTAAGGGTATGTTTTCCTTGTGTAAAGTAATCCGTATATTCCAGGTGGCATAGCATTTCAAATTTTTAGTCGTTTAGCAGTATCAGGGGATATGTAAAATTTGTTTTCCCAAGATTCTGATTGGTAGGGTCTAATTTAATTTGCTTGTATGTTTTCTTGTCGTTAAGTATATCATTAATTTTCTTACTCAGCAGAATCCATTAATTCTGTTTTATTAGTTTTGTCAGCTTTAATATATATATACATATATATATATATATATATATATATATATATATATATATATATATATATATATATGTATGGACATCCTGTACAAAACCCAATTTAAATACAAATATTGAGTGCAGTCACATATTTTCATCACACTGTATATAAATTACATCGTACAGATGACGCGTCAACTGGCAATTGAGTAAACGATTGTCAAAATCTAAGCGGTCAGCAAATACGTTTAAGGTGATAAATGGCAGTTAGGTGTACAAACAGATTTGGCTAAACATGATATATTGTTACTAATACCAAGAGCTAACAATTACCAATAACTATACAATATACATTAATAAATTCTTACAAGAAAATAATCAATTTTCAAAACTCTAAATTTATTAATATCACAAAAGTTTGGCTAAACCGCTATTTTTTTAATCCGATATATTCGGAATACAGAGCAAACTTTTATATTCAAAGATGTTACCTAAATGGGACCACATTTTAAATTTTTAGTTTCGAATCAGGTAGATACTGCTTGTGAGCGTTTATGTTAGATCCAAAGGGAATGGCATTAAATTACTCCAAATAATCATACGAGATTACCAGCTGTAGCGCCTGTGGTTACTACATTAACTAATTGAGTTTCTGCGTGAAATTCGCGGTTTCGTGTTTATACGTATGAGCCTGTATTTCTGATAATGAAGCAATTTCTTTTGTCCGTTCAATCCGTTACGATATTTTCCGAAGTTTTTTTTCCTTTATTTAACAACAAACAGAATTATTTAAATAGATTTTGTTATCTAAAAAGCATAATATATTCATTAATTTTTAGTAGGAAGTTTAACGGCCATTCGGACAAATAATTCTGCCTCATCATGGACTATATACCCACAAGCTTTTAAGCGTTTTCCATCATCTTTACCGGCACAATTGACGACGTTTTGTCCTTTTGGGGCTTATCAGGCCGTTAAACTTCCTACTAATTTACCTACGGACGTTATTTACTTTCTAGTTCTTATTAATTGTAAGGTTATTTGCTAAATTCTCCACATATGTTTATTTAATACATCTTCTTCTTCGTACATTAAGACTATGTCCTGTGTTTCACAAAAAGATTTACTCTTGGGATGACGAGGTCTAGCTTTCATACCATCGCTTTGGAGATCGTTCAAAGATATATTACAGCGTGTCCTGAAAAGTTCTTAACAAATGGATATTTTAAAATTTTTTTACTCTTTATAGGAAGTTCTGCTTCCTCCGAAAATATTATTGGAATTATATAACTTAAAAAATAATGTACAGGGTTGCCAAATCTAAAATTGCCAGAACAGGTGTGATAAAATACTAAATTTCATAAATAAATTCAAATCTGAAATGTACGGGGTAAACGAAAAGTTTTATTTAACAATATCGTATAAAAAAATCAACTAAGGATAAATAATGAACAAATTATGCTTCCTCTTGAGCGCCATCATCCATACAAATTATGAACTATTGAACTCTGCTATTGTCACTCTTAACATAGCAGGCTTAATTTCTTGTACACACTGCCTGATGATGTTTCCAGGTGATTGACGTTTTGGAATGGCATGTGAAGATAAATCTTTTCTTTTAACAGCTCCCAAAGGAAAAAGTCCAAGGGGGTTAGGTAGGAGGCCTGGTTGATTAATGAAAAGCTCTTAAAAAACTGGAATTTAATTACTTTGACATAGTGCTCCGTCGTGTTGGTACCAAAGTGAACGCTTGATATTTAATGGGAATTTTTCAACAAAGTCAAACAATTGAGTATTTAAAAAATTCAAGTAAGTTTGGCTTGTCAAATTTTCGCGAAAGAAATAAGGCCAAACTATTTGGTTATTCAAAATACCGCCTCACATATTTGTTTTAAATGAGTATTGATTGCGACACTCACAAATTAGGATTTTCGTCACACCACCAGCGGCAGTTCTGTGAGCATACGACTGCGTTTATAAATCTCGCTTCATCGGTAAATAATATTTTTCTGGCGAAGAAATAACCATTTACAGTTTCTCCTTAAAAAAAACCATGTACTGAAAAAATGAATTTCAAAATCTCTAGGTAAAATTATGGATATATTTAGGTTTGTAAGGATAAAATGTATTTACTCGTAAAATCGTACTGACTTTTGACTTTGTATTATCAGTAATTTTGATATTTTCCTCATTGAGATTTTTTGAGTAGACAGCTTTTTTTCTTTTAAACGGATTATCAACAGACCCAGTGGATTTAAACTTGGTTGTGACAGTTGCAACAGTGTGTTGCTTATTTGTTTATGATGTCTATTATTAAAAATTTCAGCCACTATCACGACATGTTTTATAACGATCTCCAACAATTAACACAATTTCAATTTTTTCCTATTTTGTTAATATAACTACCATGATGAAAATTTTAATAAAAATTCAATTAATAATCACTAAACACTTCAATTATCTACTGTCAGTACAGTGCAATTTTTGTTCAGCCTACTCAGTTTTTTAGTAACGAGCGTAAGGGCAAAACATTACATTTTCTGCTTCTAGAAAAGTACTTCCGAATTTCTTTATGAAATTTAGTATTTTATCACACGTAAATTATTTAGTTTTAATAGGCACAAATATACATAATAAAATCATTAATTAATTGAACAGTAAACTTTAATACAAAAGTTTTACAAAGTTAAGAATAATTACTATAAAAATTAAATAATTAACTCACAAACGAATTAAAAAATAATGGATAAGTTTACACTAGACAAAAATGCAGCACATCTAGTGTAATTAATTTAAAAATGATATACCAATGTTTTTTTGCGATCATTTTCCAAACATAGAAAAGAGGTTTTTTTAATGCAAATAGTTTTTTTCTTGTTTATGTTACAATGAAACATTTTTCCTAACACCTATAACAGAAAACAAACTAAGTATACACATTATTACTTTAAAAAATAATTATTTTAATTTTCAATAAATTAAAATATGCTCTTTTTTTAAGTAATTCGTATTCATCCAAAATGTGTGAATACAAATACTATTAATTATAATTTGTAAACATTTTAAGGTTATTTAATATTTTTTTAGCGCTTTAAGTAGATATAAACAAACTAGGCAAATTGAGGACTGAATAATTATAAACATTTAAGAAATTTTACTTTAGCTACAATCAGGGGAGAAAAAAATATATTTAATGCCTTGTGTAGTGAGAAAAACTTTACGAAAATTTGTTTCGATTATATATGTGAAAATAAAAAGGTCGATTTATTTGATAATATATATTTTTTTTACTTTTCTCCAAAATGTGTCAAACTGTGATAAAAGAATTGACTATTATTCTAACAATGTTTTTAACCAACAGTTGAAATTTACATTTCGAATGGTAGAAGCGGCTGAAGTGAATACAATTTTAAATGTTATAGAAACAAATGCTACTGGTGTTGACGAGATTTCTCCACTAATGCGTCAGTATTGTAGTCCGTTTATCGAGCAATATTTAACTCACATCATAAACTGTAGTCTTGAAATAAAATACTTTCCTAAATTATGGAAAACATCAATCGGAAAACTCTTGGCAAAATTTTCAAACCTTCAACTTTTAATAATCTTCAAGTTATAATTTCTGCCTGCGCTATCTAAAATATTTGAGAAAATATTGTATATACAAATGTATACTTACTGTACTACCAATAGTATTATTCCAAATACACAATGTGGCTTTCGTAAATTTTTTAAGTAACTGACCTTAGTTAATGTTACAGATGACATAATTCGAGCATGGGATAAGAAAATTAACAGCATTTTGGTGCTCCTTGATTTTACAAAGGCATTTGACACGATCGGAACTGGTTGCCAAGCTAATATATATGGATTTGATAATAGCTCTTAATTAATTCATTATTAAATCATATTTATCCGAGAGGTTTCAAAAAATTTACTCAAATTATAAGTTTTCCGAGCAAGCGAAAATATATCTGCCACAAGGCTTATTTTGAAACTCTCTTGTTTTTGGTTTATAGACATAACTTAAGTCATTATTTTTTTGTAAAAAAATCGCAGATGATACGCAGTTATATTGTTGCTTTGATAGGGAGGATTATGAAAATGTCATATATGACAATACGATTTGAATCTAAACGCTTCTAGAGCCTGTCTTTTGGTATTTGGCAAAAATAATAATTTAATATTTTTAAAAAATAATCTCAATACTTTCATTAATGGTTCAAGATTAAATTTTGTTGACTCTGCGGAGAACCTAGGGTTAAAATAGTCAATCAAAATTAAAGAACATCTAAAAAAAATGATTGAAAAATGTTATTTACAATAACAGGCAATTTTAAATGTAAATTTAAGGAGATACTTGTGCGAAATTTTTATCAAATTTTTATTGTGATTTTTGTGAAAAAGTTTTTTTGACCAGGAATATAAATCAAAAGTGCAGAATGCGTGTGTTAGATTTGTTTATGGTCTTAGGAAATATGATAACATATTTCTGAATATTTTAGGGAAATTAATTGGCTGAAAATGGAGGCTCGTAAAAACCTACATTTACCTTTTTAATAAAAACAATTTCCTGCATTTCCTTTTAACATTTTGGCATTGGTTTTTGGGAATTCGTAATTTAAATTGGGATAGAGAAGTGTTAACCAGCCTCATCATCAGACTGCCATTTTCAGTGTGGATTACTTACATTGCAGATTTCACAACTTGCTAAACCTTAATAGTAACACTTTCAAAGCGAACTATACAAAATATGTATTAACTTTGCAGAATATGATAAATTAGATTGCTTCTCAGTGACCTACTTGGAAGGGTTTTTTTAATGATTAGTTTTTTTTTTGTTTTTGTTAACGTACTTTTTTATTCATTCGAAAATTAACTATTTATTTTAACTTTAATTTAGTTATTTTAATTTTTTTATGTAAACTCTCTTTTTTTAAGTAATTACTTAATGAGGACCTTGCATAATTTTTCATTTTAATTATTTAATTTTTTTTCTTTTGTTTTCACCTGGAAATGAGTAGCTATTAAAATTTAGACTGCGCCAGGTGTACACATATATTTAATTTTACTTTATTACTTTATTGTTTCTATATGTTAATAAAAGGTATTATTTATTTATATATTTATTAATTTAATTGTTCCAGAATAGTTAGTCCGAAAGACTAGTAGTTTTAATTCACAAAAAAACCGTTTCTCATTGTACCCGATATTAAGGGTACATCTGAAATAAGTTCAAGATAACGGAGGTATTTAGATGAGGTAATGTATTAAGAATCCTTCTGACGAAAAGTAAGATAAAGGACATCGACAAGAGAGAATTTATATACATTTATAAAATGCAATGTTTGGTGAATGACACATTGGAGAGCCAAAACGCCTTTTTAGCATAAGAGTCAAGAAGCACTTTAAAAAGAACAAGAGAAAGAGTCAAAATTAGATATAATGTAATACCTGACCAAACTACCATCAAACGCAGCGATAAAAGACTAAAGGTTTACGCAATAAGCAGTACTGAAGAAATCGAAAGTTTATAGAAGCAGCTTTCAAACAAGCAAACCAAGCTTAGATATTCTTAGTATGTAGAAGCTAATTCTCGAGTCAAAATTTCATGTACGCACATGAATAGTATATTAGATCGTTGTTACGCTATTAGTTTTTAATTTAGATACATTGGTAAACTAGTAAAAATAGTTGTATTGTCTACTATTTTTAAACTAAAGTATGTCTAATATTTAACAAAAACGCTTTAAGGCTATAGAAAATTAGAAGAAATCCTGATACTTGTGATTAAACCACGTCATATTTCGAACGTTTTGCTTTCGAATGCACAAGGCATCTTCAGGGATAATAACTCCATAAATCAGTATAGGAATTCTCGTAAAATTGATTACTAAATGGCGAATAAAAATTTTAATATAACAAATTAAATGGACTGTAAAAAAATGCTCTAAAAAAAGTCGGTGCCAAACTTATTATTAATAACCTATCAACAAAAATATATTTATATAATGAGTGTTTTGATGTCTACTACCACGAGTATAATGTCTTACTGTTTTTATTTAGCGCCGATATCACAGAGTAACATTTACGAGATTAAATAAAATATTATTTTTCACATTCTAGTACATTTTTTTGAGGTTGGTTTTATTTTTTATTTCATCCTTACTAGTTCTATTGATACCAGTTTCTTGTAAAAGTCAAGTTGGCCGAATAGCTATTACTGAGTCCCTTCATATAATATAACATCATTGTATAATATGTCTTATACTTTATACACTGGTAACATACTATAATAGTGTTCAATAACGGTGTTAACTGCTATTCCACCATTTTTAACATCCTGAACATTTCATCCAAATTGGTCGCCGAGTAATGATTTCCTAATACATCTAACAGTGGAAGTTGTTATTCTTTGTATTATTTAAAATTTTTAAAACGTGCCCAGTCATGCAATTCAACAAAACACAATATATAGACGAAAATCATTGCTAACAAGTTTTGCAATAAATTTCTTACATTGTCTTGTAATATAGTTGGAAAATATCGCCAAGTAAGGAAGTCGCATGTATCTCCGACGACATTCGCATATTTTCTATTTTATTTGAGTTATTTGGGTAGTTACGATTTGACTGCTGCAACGTACACGGTCTTAAATTATTTAGAAACGGACAATCGTGTAGTTGAGAGAAATAAAAATCGTTATTTGCTGAGTTGATATTAAAGAGATATTACTGCAGATTTAAATCAACCATCAATGACTTAGTTTGATTCACATTAACGTACATTAACTAAATTGTAGTATTATTCTGTATCCCGTAGAAATTAGAACCACAGCACAATTAAGCTCGAACTTAAGCCCAAAGTGAACACCTTTTTAACTTAAACAATTCAAATTCAAATTCAATCAAACTTTTTTAAAACTTTTTAATATTTTTTGGGATATGATTTTTTTGTCAAAAATTTTTATTTTTCTACATAATAAGCTGTAACTTTTTATTAGCCATTTGATGTAAAGTTTTCTTGCTAGAGGGCCCTTAAGTCATATTTTTTTTATTACGTGCATGGTCTGCACTACGCAGAACATATACAGGGTGTGAAAAAAATGTGGCAAGGTTAGTCAAAAACCTAGCAATCCTAAAAATCATGTACAGGGTTTTCCCGTATATTTTTCCACCTACCTAGAGAGTTTATTTGAATAGATACAGAAATGTCGTAAATACAAATGTTGTTGCGTTTTTTACGAAGATTTGGAATATTATATCATAAGTGCGAAAATATTATTGGAAATGTCAAATTTTGACAGGTTGTCAGTTTTTTAAATAAAACACCCTGTATATTAAATCATATTCTTGAAGATCTTTTTTTTCTAATTTCAAATATATATACTTTTAATATATTCTGTCAATTAGTTTTGGAGATATAAGCGTTTAAACATTAAAGAAATGGTAAGGTAATTTGCGCTAAAACATAGTGAGCCATGGTCAAGACAAATGCAATGAACGACGCCTTTTTGACGTTTATCTGTCAGAAGTAATTATTTACAAGCATTTTTAATATCTAATACGTTGGACGATGGGTTATTCGGAAGAAGAGAAACTCGACATGATAAAATTATTTTATTTAAAAATGCATCGATATCTCGTAACGAATATCATAGACGGTTTCCAGATAGACCAGCACTGACTTGTAGGACAATATTAATCATCGCTAAGCAAGTGAATGAAAGAAAAACAGTTAAGCGAAAAGAATAGTGGAAAGAAACGCTGAAGAAGATTTAAATATTTTATTATATTTTGAAGGTAATATTGAAGCTTTTGTATTAAAATAATTTATTTATCTTATTTATTCTCGTTTTAGAAAATCATGAGCGCTCAATTCCCGATGCAGCCACTTTTTTTAACAAATCATGGCATAAAATCCACTCAGTTCTAAAACATTATAAATATAAGCCGTATAAGTTTTTACCTACTCAAGAATTAACCGATCAAAATAAAATAGACCGATTACACTTCTGCCAAGAAATAGAAAGACGTGTTATGATGAATCAACTAAATCTGTCAAACATAATTTTCACTGATGAGGCAACATTTACCACTGGAGGCATGTTTAACCGAAAAAATAAGCATTTTTGGTCAAAAGAAAACCCGCGAGCTCTTCAGGTGGTCAAAATTAAGAGAAGAAGATCCCTACATGTTTGGTGTGGCCTTTTTAACAATCATATTATTGGATCTATATTTTTAAACGGGAATTTAACCGGACAAAGATATCAAGAGTTATTAGAAAACGAAATCGAGGGGCATTTAAAATAACTACCGATTAATTGATATCTTAATTTGATATGGCAACAAGATGGTGCCCCTCCTTATAACGTTCAACCGGTCACCAATTTTTTAAATGACAGGTATTCATTTTGGATTGGAAGACATGGTCCATTAAGATGGCCAGCAAACAATCTCGATCTCTCTCCATTGGACATATTTTTGTGGGGTTATCTGAAAAACAAGATATACTACAATAGGCCAAGAACCATCCAAGCTTTAGAGCAAAATATAGTCCAAACAATCGACGATTTAAACACCCAATCACCTCATTTTATCTATGCATCCATACACAGAAAATTTAGAAGAAATATTCAGAAATGCATTATAAATATGTGCTTTATATTATTGATTTTTTATGGTATTATTTCTTTATACTATTCTAACTTTTCGCTTAAGTGTTTTTCTTTCATTCAATTGTTTAACGATGTTTAATATAATGCTACGAGTCGGTGTTGGTGTATCTGGACACCGTCTATAATATTCGTTACGAGCTATCGATGCATTTTTGCCATGTAAATAAAATAATTCTATCATGTCGAGTTTCTTTTGTTCCGAATAACCCATCGTCCAACATATTAGATATTAAAAATGCTCGTAAATAGATACGTATGACCGGTAAACGTCAAAAAGGCGTCGTTCATTGCAATTGTCTTGACCATGGCTCACTATGTTTTAGCGGAAATTACCTTACCATTTCTTTAATGTTTAAACGCTTTTACATCCAAAACTAATTAACAAATTAACAGAATATATTAAAAGTATATATATTTGAAATTAGAAAAAAAAATCTTCAAGAATATGATTTAATATACAGGGTGTTTCATTTAAAAAAACTGACAACCTGTCAAAATTTGACATTTTCAATAATATTTTCGCACTTATGTTATAATATTCTAAATAAAAAACCCAACAACTTTTGCATTTACGACATTTCCGTATCTATTCAAATAAACTCTCTAGGTGGGTGGAAAAATGTACGGGAAAACCCTGTACGTATAATTCAAAAGCCAGTAGCATAAAACTGGAGGTAATTTTTAATCACTCTTTTATAGAAAACTTACCTCTTCTCGAGTTATAGAAACGTCTTAAGTTTAACTTTTTTTGATATTTTTAAAACTAAAAAAAGGTGGCCGCCTGTTACATGTCTCTTGTGTTACCCGATGTTGGTAACTTTGGCTGTAAAATCAATACCTGTATTTTTTAAAATAATAAAGTCAGAGAGAAAATTAAAAAACCGTTTTAAATTTAAATTCTCTTTTATGCTACAGGTTGTTGAAATATACGTACATGATCTTTAGGATTGCTAGGTTTTTAACTAACCTTGCCACATTTTTTTCACACCCTGTATATTTTCTGGGCAGTACAGACCGTGCACATTATAAAAAAATATAACGTAAGGGCCCTCTAGCAAGAAAATTTTACATCAAATGGCTAATAAAAAGTTACAGCTTATTATGTAGAAAAAATAAATTTTTTATCTCAAAAAATATTGAAAATTTTAAAAAAAGTTTCAAATTGTTTTTTACAATTTCAACAAGGATTAAGCTAATCTAGCAATTAGAACTAAAAAATTGTTTTTGTAGATTTTCGGAACAAATAAAAAATTGAAAAATTTGCAGTCTTGTTTAACTCCCTGTATAAATAACTTTTTAGCTTAGGTAAGTTTTACGCTTAACATCGGTTATATGTGATAAAATTTGCAAGATACAGCTGAAAACCGCACTTCAGTATCTCGTCTCGTTTTAAAAATATTTGAACTTAAATTTTAACAAAAAATGCAGGTGAACTGTTTCAAGTGGCCAGCAGTTTAGTAAAAGCGCTGTAACAGAAAACGTTTTTTTTATGGCATAACTTATATTTAGATTGCAACGATCCATGCTAACGATCCGTTAGGCAGTACCATTTATCAGTAATTGATGATTGAGCCATTTATGCGGAAAGAGCACAAGTTCCATCCAGCAAAGATAGAAACCAGCAAGTAGGTTAAAATGAAAATCCCAAGATTATAAAGGATCTTGAATTCTATAAAGAACTCACCAATCACCTACTTTAAAGTGCGCGCGTATTCCAAATCTGATTTTCGACGTTTTGTAGTGCGATTTTATGGCTTTAATGATGGTTTTATCGACGAACCTGAGCTAACCTAACGCTAACGGAGCAGATCCACCTAACAGTATTATTGTTAAATGTTAAAAAAAACTTTGTTTTAATACAGTCTTAATCTAAGCGAATCTGCATTTTTATGTCCTCCGCCTGAATGGCTTATCGAACACATATGCGCCGCCTCCACGAGTATCTTACCATCGAGCTAGGAAGCCCATGCTGAACATTTAACAAAACTTGTTTCTGGTCGGCGGAAATAAACCATGAACAAATAGGAAGCACCTTGAGTAATCTGTGTTGTGCCTGGCGGGCTTTTTATGGGATTCAAGGGTTTATGAAGAAATGCTTTGGCCTATCAGAGCAACGTATTTTCATACACAACATAGAACCCAGACTAAGGAAATAAAAGCGGGTTAACAAAATTTTCCACTTGAGATAAGTACTACTTTTTTAGAAAACTCCGAGGTGGACAATATTGTGCAACAACTGATTTTGTTCTTGTT
The DNA here is from genome assembly GCA_030620095.1 of Kuschelorhynchus macadamiae. Taxonomy (NCBI): domain Eukaryota; kingdom Metazoa; phylum Arthropoda; class Insecta; order Coleoptera; family Curculionidae; genus Kuschelorhynchus; species Kuschelorhynchus macadamiae. The sequence continues at coordinate 349,984 of JAUTXW010003423.1, forward strand.
TTGAATTTAATTATTATTAACAATTAAATAGCTGATATTTTTTTTCTTAAAATTAAACTTATTATTATCTATTTGTAGAAAGAAAGGTACATAAAAAGGGGTAATTATACATTGTTGTATCAGGGAACGGGGCTAATTTTTTTTTACTTCTAATAAATACTCCTCTATGAAGGGTATTTAGGTTTAAAACCTGAGATTAGCATTTGGCCACCCACCATATTTTGTAAATAACCTATGGAACTATATAGCGGATATATTTAAATAAAACTTACCTTATTATGAGTGTAGCACTGATTTTTTTTAACTTCATATAACTTATAATCAATAAACTTGGAGATTATTTACACTTAAGTTGTTTTATTGCTGTTATCCGCTTGCTACCCTATAATAAGAGTTATCGGTCTGTTAGAATATTTTTTAAAAACTCTCATTTTTCCCATTTCAAATGTATATAGTTTGTTAATCTTTATTTTAACCATTTGAGATATATTGCTAATTTTATGATACATCTTTAGATCACAAAATACTGGAAAATATCACAAAACTATTTATAAATAACATAACCACTAGATTTATTAGTCATTATTAATCCCTTTGTCATGTTATTTAAATTGTTATATGATACCTTGAACGTGATATTTTCAGTATTTTATATTTGTTTTCTTTTACCTTTGCTTTAACCGTTTTTGAGATAATGCTAATTTCATGATTCAGCTTTACGTCACAAAATTACCGAAAATATCACAAAATCATTTATAAATAACATAACTATCAGTTTTGTTAGTCTGTTATAAATGAGCTCTTTGTCGTGAATGCCCGAGAGTGTTTCTCTTGTGACCATATTTCATTCGGAAAGAAAACACTGGAGAAAAGGCACCACCCTATGTAAATACAATCAGTTCGTAAAATTACGAATAAACGGTTACAATACACACGTATTACGCACCAGAAAGAATGTCGGGCGATCACCACGATGCATATACAAAAAAATACTTAGAAAAGATGACTCCAAATTTAGTGCCTACTTGAAATAAATAGTGGGGAAGCTTCAGACTAAACAACGTAGACATTGTCTACACATATAATTAAAATCGCATATTTATTATTATAATTATTTAACTCATTATTGAATAATAAAATGTTTTGTCGGATTATATTACCAATATGCTTTAAATTTATGATATATATTATCAAACAACGCGTAAAATCAGGTTCGAATTTAAGAAAAGATAATTAGACAGCGAATTTTGACCGGGATTTGAGAGAAATCGTTTTTCAGCGCTTACATTGGAAGACAAAGTTAACTTGAAACTAACTAGAAAAGGTCCAATTTCAATATTAATTAAAAATTGTCTACCTAAAGTTTTTTCCGCCCTTCGCCACTGGAAATAACATAAACTTTCTTAATCTGCAGCGAGTAACAAAAAGCAAGCTTTTTTACTCGTCCATTTTTCTTGTTGACCTATCACATGAAATCTAGTTCATCCCTTTCCCGTCGAAATACGATGCTTTCAAATATGGTAATAGAACTCGGCATAAAGCATCTGATTGGTTGAGACTAGAAACAAAATAAGTGTTTACCAACAAATAAAAGAGCATTCATATACATTCTGTAAAGAATAAAAAAAAACTTAAATTATTGGCAACCACATTATGAAAACAGGAGCGAAGTATCTTTCCCGCTACAGTCATTTGTAAACCTACCAGACTTGTGAAAGTCAATGACCGCATTAATTCACTATTACGTACAAAATTATGTGTTCTGTTTTAAATAAAAAAAGTGTTAACACACGGGGTTTTAAGAGCAGTCTTCCGAGTGACTGGTGCCAATCTTTTCTTATATTCCATCCATTAATACAGCGATTTCTGACCAGTAAGAGCATTGACCTTTACAAGTCAAGTAGGTTTAGAAATTAAGCTTCCTGCTATGTGTTTTTGCTGGTATAAAAAAAAGAGTAATTTTTTGGAAATCGTGTTTTCCGAACAGTAGGTACTGTACCGGGTTTTAAGTTATAAATTTCCACTCCTTTTAATTTTTTATTTTTTATCATACAAAAGAAGCAAAAAGAGCTTTGTTGAGTTAATTATGTAGTGTTGCAAGGATTCTTTCAATATACTCGAAGACGTATTTGATGCAACAAAATGTAAGATTTTGTTTAATGATGCACCCTGTATATTTTATTACAATTGAAAAGATCTTTCAAAGAGCTTTTTAGAACTGCTTGACTTGATGCATTTATACTCTATAGTTTCTCAAATGTACGCACTCAAAATTAAAAATAATTACAATAATTATTATGTTTTTATTACACATACTGCAAAATAAAAAATGCAAATGAAAATTATTAGTATGAACGTTTCCTCCTTGGTAACGAATAAATTCCAGATAAGTAGTTGGCGAGTGACGGTTTCCTTAAAGTGTCTGTTTTTTTCATTTAACCTATCAACTTCCTGCATAATACAATACTTAATACATTGTCCAAAGCATATTTGTTTATTTCGTTTTTTAAATCCCCATCGAAAAATTGTCCAGTGTTGTCACATCGAGACTATTTACCGGCTATGCAATTGTTCTGTTGGTTTTATCTTTTTGTGTTGAGTGGCGATAAATGTGATGTTAATAAATTATTCTTTGTTAGTCACTTATTGGTATATGTTTTAATAATTCTGATACATAGTTCTCTAAAAATTCATGCTATGCTTCCCCAGTCATTCCGCACAATAAATATGGTCTCAATATTTTATTTCCCAGTATTCTACATCACACGTTAACTGTGAATTGTCTTTGAAATCGGACTTCTCAAACAAACTGTAGATTTTCTGAAGCGCATTGTCTAAAATTTTGCCAATTTGGAAAAACGATGGTTGCAGAACTCGAATGCAGATGCCGAAAAAACGTGTTTTCTCAATTTCGTCGTTCTGTCCTCTGTCTGTTCGAGGCGTAGCTAAAAAACTACTACCGATTGATTATTTGAAATTTTGGTCAAAAATTAAGGGTCATATGGGGACCATTTTGGTAAAAATGTAATATGGCAAAATAAAATGGCGGCCTAGTGAAATGTTAAAAACATTATTACTAAAAAACTGCTTATCCAATTTATCTCAACTTTTGCACAAAAATCAAGTATTATTTAGGAACCAACTGGTTAAATTTTGGTAAGAATCCAAGATAGCGGAATAAAATGGCGGCTTAGTAAAATATTTAAAAATTCAGCCATAAAAACTGAACTAATTTCAAATTGTATTCATATATAATTATGGTATACAGATGAACTAGTAAAACTGTAGCACTAATTCAAGATGGAGGAACAAAATAGCGGTTAAATGTAATATTTGTAGTGGTGAAAAAATTGATATTTGTAGTCGTGAAAAAACTGATATATCAGGTTTTACATATTTTCAGGTTTTAGCGTCCCTAGATGCTAAAAACTATTTTTTCAAATCCTTTGGTCCGTCTGTCTATCTGTCAGTCCGCGGCATAGCTTAAAAACTACTCATCAGAGTGACTTCAAAATTTAGTCAAAAAGGTCATATAGGGATGACCTCGTAATATTTTGGTAAAAATATAATTTGCCGGAACAAGATGGCGACCTCGAGAAACGTTAAAAAAATTTTTCTAAAAAACTAATCACATACAAAATCAAGTGTTACATAGGAATGAACTGGTAACATGTTAGTATGATTATAAGATAGCAAAAAAAATGGTGGCTCAATAAAATATTCAAAAAAATCTGTCTGAAAAACTACTCATTAGATTATTTTTAAATTGTATGCGAGCATTAAATGCGATATAGAGATAAACTGGTAAAGTTGTTGTACAGATGGCGCAACAAGTGTGATATAGATATAAACTGGTACGAAATCGTACCTAACGAACAAAAATGTTTAATAGTATTAAATAACTATGTACTGAATTAAATTGGGTCACACTTCACTATTCCTAACAAACGGAAAAATTCATAACGACGGAAGTTCCGGGTAAAGAAAATTTACCGATTTTTTTAAAATTTATTCAGGATAAAATGGCAATAGTGGAGCTTTTGATCTTTCTGATTTGGAGTAAAATTTATATTTGTTCAAAACCTTACGAATACTTTCATGAGAAGTTCTTCTCCTGTCTTAAAAACGTTCCTTTAATTCTTGGAACCCTAATCTTAATGATGAAGTGGAATAGTTATTCACGTATAACAACAATTCTAGTTCTTTATCTTCATTATTCCCAATTGTCCTCTTCCTTTGCAAACGCGAATATCTTATGAACTTTAAATACATGTTTTTAATAATCTGTCTTATGGAAATAGTAATATTGGGGTGTCTTTCTTGATAAAAACGTCCGGTTACGTAAATATTGAGGTTATTTTCAAAAAATAACAAAAATATTCCTTGTTTTTCTTCGGATGAAATTACTATTTTACAAAGAAAAGAAAAGCAATTTGACGAAATGCAAGAATTATTATTTAAACATATCAAAATTTCATGTTCATGATATGTGAATCATGATTAGTTTTGATGTTTCTATTTTTAGCTACTGAAACAGGTGTAATGAAAAAATAATTGTAATTATTTTTAATTTTGAATGCCCAAAGTTCAGAAACTATTGAGTATAAATACATAAAGTGAGATATTTCTAAAAAGCTCTTTTCAATCGTGATAAAATATATAGGGTCTACCATTTAAAAAAATTCTTACTTTTTGTTGTACCTTGTACATCTTGGGATGTATTGAAAGCCTGATTCGGATAGTACATAATTAACTCTCATTTTCTTTTACGGTAAATAATAAAAAAATTAAGAGAACTGTAAATTTATAACAACGTGACTGACACCCGGTACGTTTTAACGTACAAGTGCAGAAAAAGACGGGATAGACAAGAATAAACAAAATGCTACTGATTTTACTACCAGATAGTTATCGTTCGTTCTAAAATGTACCCGCAGAATATCATTATTTTAATTATAAATAACATCACGTAGAGATTTTCACAAATGCCTAGTTTCTAGAGGGTTTATAAATAAAGTGCTCCTAGAAAGAAAATTGTGGCAATATTTAAAAGCTCTTACTCGAAAATTACTAAATCGAATTTAAAAAACTTTCTGAATTCTGAAGAGTTGATTCTTTTGCTCGCAGAATAACTACAGGGTGTCAAAGAAAGAGATGTTTTTTTTTTCCAAAATTTCATGTTATCTCCATTTATAGTACAGTCAAGTCAGATAGTCGTAATAACTCTCTCTCTTAACAGTTAGGCAATCCCTCGGGACCATTTCGAGATTTTGTGGATATCTTGGCCAACTACGATTATATAGCAATGTTTCAGTTTTTCGTATACAAGGTGATTCGGTTAAAACTGAAAATTTAAATTAAGGAATATGTTTTACATAAAAACCTTTTTTTTTCGTGAAAATAAAAATAAAGGTTGAAACCAAAAATAAGATAGGACCTTTTTACAACAGGGTATTTTCTCGAAACGGTTTTTGATTTTTGGTGATATCTCTGTCAGTTGTCAAAATATGCTAAAATAAGGAAATGTTTTTGTTTGATGTTGCACACATACTCATTACGAACTATCGCTTCCAAATTAGCTGGAATGCAGTTTGATTATATCAACGAGGTTTCATCTTTTACAACCGTTCAAATTATAACTTTGAATATACAAGGGTGGTCGAAAAAGTAGAACGGTAAAAAAATATAATTTATTTTAATCGAGTACCCTGTATATCATTGCAGTTCTGAAATCTACGGACGATTTTAAAAATATTTTTTGCAACATAGGTTCTCTGTACGTAAGTTCAGCTGTTTCCGACTTTTGAAAATCGACTTTTGTGCACACCAAGTGACTGTAAAATCTAAATGGCTTAGTTTAGAACCAGATGGTTTGCGTTTTTCTATCTTAGTTTTCCAAAAGTTTTCTCACTATACTTCCTGAAAGAGTGGTACCAAAATAGCACAGTAGGTACCACCTGCCGATTGAAACGATCATATTTATTGTCGTAATTTTTTTTGTTATGAAAAAATTTTTCAAGCAGCAAAATTTGTTTACAAAACAAAATTATTATTGAAGAAAGTATGCAAAGTGAGATTTATTTCCAATACCTACCAAGAGAAAGTGGGACAGACCAAAGGGATCCATTAAAACATGTTTTAAGGGTTTAGGAATTTCTGTTGAAACGTATTAAACATAAAAAAATAACCAATGAAATGAACAAAATTTATAATATCTATTTTGAATGTTTTATACGTTTTAATAGAAATTTCTAAAACTTGTTTTAATGGATCCCTAGGGTCTGTCCTAGTTCACTTTAGTAGGCTCTGAAAATAAATCCACTTTGCATATTTTCTTCTTTAGTAATTTTATCTTCTTAAACGTATTTTGCTGCTTGCAAAAAATTTTCATATCCAAAAACAATAATGACAGCAATAACTATGATTGCTTCAATCGACAGTTGGTACCTGCGGTGCTATTTGAGTAACGCTCGTTTCTCTACAGCAAGAAGAACAATAAAGAAGCTTTTAAAGGACTAGGATAGAAAAGCGAGAACCATTTGGTTCCAAAATTTACAACCATTTAGAGTACAAAAAAAAGAAGCTTTTCAAAAGCCGAAAACCGTTGAACTTAAGAACAGAGTTCTTATGGTACTACAAACATTGTTCCGTAGATTCCAGAACTGCAACGATATAGAGGGTACTCCATTCAAATAAATGAATTTTTTTACAGTTCTACTTTTTGAACCTCCCTGTATATTCGAAACCGTAATTTGAACGGTTGGTTGTAAAATATAAAAACTCATTTGAATAATCAAACCGTATTCCGTCCAATCTCTATGGAATATTAAACGTAGATATTTCCTTATCTCGTATTTTACCATATTTTGACAACTGACAGAGACATCACCAAAAATAAAAAAAACATTTCACGAAAACACCCTGTTCTTAACGATCCATAGTAAAAAGTTTTCATCTTATGTTTATAAGGATAATTCTTTTTGATTTGAACATTTATTTTAAATTTCACAAAAAAAATTGCTTTTGTCTAAAACATACCCCTTAATTTAAATTTTCAGTTATCAATATCTTTGGTAGTATGTTAATTTTTGAGACTAAACTGCAAAATAATGACAATTTCCTAAAAATAGCCATATAATCGTAGTTGGCCAAGATAATCCACAAAAATCCAAAAAGGTCCCGAGGGATTGCCTAACTGTTAATAGGGAGGGCTATTACGACTATGTAACATGACTGTTCTAAAAATGGGGATAACATGAAATTTTGAAAAAAAAAAACATCTCTGTTTTTGACACCCTGTAGCAGGAGCGTGCACTCCAAGGAAGCAAGGAAAGCAGTGCTTCCCCAAAAAAAATTACAAAATATCTTCTAAAATGTAATTTTTGAAATAGGAAACTATTAATTTAGTTTATATTAAAAATGCTATAATATTATCTTAATTATCAAGCCCATAATAAATGCGGCCTTGACTCCGACCCAGCCACAATAGAATATCGAATAGAACCTATGCGGGCTGCTTCTCTGCAGTCAAGTCCTGTATGCTTGATTTCCTGTGAATCGAGGTTATTTCCACCGGCTGTTTGCAATTTTTGCATTTCCGTCGCGTGCTTTAAGTGGTGGGGCAAGCTATCGTTGGAGTAGGTTCTTTGTTTGAACGGCTATCCGTGTGTTGTGTGATACGTACGTTGCGTCGTGCATGGTGCGATATGGAAGACAATAATACGGACGTGGTTATGCAAATACGGTCAACTTCGGCTGTCGATAATAACGATGAAAATGTTGTAGAATTTAGTAAGAAGAGTGTGTGTGAATGTGTGGTGTGTGTCTTAATAATAAAGAGATTTTCAACATTAAACTTGGCTAATAAGCTTCAAATAATTTCCAAAGGAAGGCCAAAACCGCCTATGAAGAATTTAACCACAAAAATGAAAAACTGTATTAGACATTTTTATCCGGAAAAACAATACGAACAATTTAAATGGCTAACAGGGTGTGAAAATATAAGTCAATTATTTTGTTGGCCATGTTTACTTTTTGAAAATGAAAAAGGTTTTTCCGATTTAAACAATTTCCATAAAGCTGTAAAAAAGACACATTGTGTCCAAAACGCATTTACACGCCGTCATAAAAGAAAGAGTCTTCGGCAAAACCAGAATTGAACACGCCCTTTAATGGCTAGATATGATGATTGCTTAAAAAATCATTTAGAGCAGTCTAGCGTTTTTCGCGGAACGTCGAATCGAATCCAGAATGATTTAATTTCCGCTGTTGCAATCATTATTCTAAAAAGAATTAAGCAGGAGATTGGCGAGGCGCGGTTCATTGCTATTGTTCTGGACGAAACAATTGATATCACTAATTTTAGCCAATTATCTATAGTAATACGCTACGTTAAAACAGACGGAAGTATTCAAGAGCGATTTTTAGGTTTTAAGAATGTGTCCGAAATTCGTACAGCAGATGCATTATATTCCGTACTTTATAACGTTACTAAAGAAATTAATGGAGATTAAAAATTAGTTGCTCCAAGTTATGGTGGAGCCACAGTGATGGCATGACAATTAGGGGGTCTGCAAGCTAAAGTTCAAGAAACTTTCCCAAGTGCTGTGTTTTATATTTTTACATTTTCTATTGTTTTACTCATAAATTAAATTTAGTTTTATCCCAGTCCATCAATCACATTAAAGAGTGTAAAGTATTTTTCGTTACTTTAAGTGGCATGGCTGCTTTTTTTTCCAAGTCAACAAAACCTACACAAGCTTTGGACTCCATTGTCCACAAACAATTGCACAAAGTAGCTCCTACTAGGTGGAACTATAATGGAAAACTTGTGTTAACAGTATCTGAAAATCGTGAATCACTGATTGAACTATTTGAGAATATAATAGTAATAGTTATAAGGGGTTTGAAACGAGATTTTAATTTTAGTTATTTGTTGAACATATTTTTAGAAATATTTCCATTCTCGGACAAAGTTTTTAATATATTACAAACTAAAACAAATGATATTGCTTTTTGCCTAAAAAAGTGGATGATTTTAAGTCCATGTTATGCCAAAAAAGAAATGACTTAGACCTATTTTGGGAGAAAACGATGTTCAAACATCATACAGACGCCTCTTTTATGAAATAATCCAACAAATTCAGCAACAAATAAACTATAGATTAAAGGGTTTAAATGATTTTAAATTCCTCGAGCTCTGCAATTTTGATGCATTTAATGGAAAAACTTTTCCAGAAGATGCGTTTAAATCTCTTCTTCTTCATTATGGCCAGTTCTTCGACCGAGTGTTACTGCGATCTGAATTAAAAGTGATTTACGAAACTGATGACATTAGCGCAAAAAATAACGTTAAGGAACTAATGCAATTTTTAAAAGACAAGGAGCTGGAAGATTTCATTATGGGTTTAGGTATGTCGACAACCTGGTATGACAACACCGAAGTGTCGAAATTGTGTGAATTAGTATTGACAATACCTGCCACAAGTTCATCAATAGAACGCAATTTTTCAATACTTAAACGTATAAAAAATTTTGTGAGAAATTCAACGGGGCAGGAGAGACTTTCGCATAAATCGCTGTTGTCCATTGAAAATAAACTTCTCCAAAATATGTCAGAGCATCGACGTTTTTATGATGACGTCATTGATGAATTTGCAAAAAGTGATCGAAGAATCGAATTACATTACAAATAGCTAAGTTTCCAAAAATTGCTTCCCTTTCTTAAAATTTCACCGCGCGTCCCTGCCCTGTAGTATATGCGATTTGCAAAATAACGTATTCCCAAAACTAGAAATAAGAGTCAAAGAATCAACTCTTCAGAATTTTCAAAGGTTTTCAAATTCCATCCAGTAATTTTCGAATAAGGCGATGTCAAATATTGCCCAAAAAACGAGGTGTTTCATTTTTTTTTGACGAACAGTTTAGATTAAAATAACTTCGAGTAATTGAATGCTGTTGACCGTTACCTGACGAAAATCCATGATAATAATTTTGAGAAAAACAACAATCTTTTTTAAGATTTTCACTATATATTTGTTGTCAACATGATATGTTTCGCATATACAATAGGTTCTTCAGATGTTGAGGTATAACTAAAATACTACAATGTTAAAATGTAAAAGGTAAACAACAGGTAACAATATAGGGAAAACCCAAAGAAGATAGTGTTATAATAAATGAAAAAACCTTAAAATTATATGAGTTATATATCTACGACAAAAGGACGGTTTAGTGAAATAAACTGAACAAAGGAAAGCTATTTATTTCTAATTGGTCATTTAGTAAACAGTCTTATTATTTCAAGAATATTATGTTTTATGCCCTTATTTTCGATATGTAGCATTTCAAAATTATGGTTAAATTAATGATGTTCAAGTAAAAGATCATTTGCTTGCATTGTTGAATCATCATTTTTTATTTAAAAAACTATTTTTTTGCTCTGAAATGCGTTTGTTAAACGTTCCACCTGTTTGACCTATGTACGTTTTTGGACAGTCACCGCAGGTTAACTTATAGATACCTGATTGTTTTGATTTACTTATTTTATTTTTATAATTTTTTATATATTTACCCAAACTATTGTCTGTCCTGTAAGTAATATTTAGATCCTGTTTACGTAATAAAGTAGCGATACATTTAGTGGGTGATCCAATATAAGTTAAAACTTTATAAAATCTATTATTTTGATCTTTAATAAAAGGATATATTTTATTAATAGCTTTATTATATTGTTTTTTGACAAGAATATTATTTATGAGATTGGGATCATAACCATTATTTACAGTAATTTGTTTTATTATATTAAGTTCTTTTTTAAAATTAATATTTGACATTGGAATGTTAATTATGTTATAAGCCGCCAATTTATGTCGATATGGGTGAGCAGAGCTAGCGTGAATAGTAATATCTGTATGAAAAGGTTTATGAAAAATAGAGAAATCGTGTTTATTATCTGTATAGTTAAATCTAGAAAATTAATGGAGTTATTTTGTTCTAATTCGGTTGTAAAAGTTATACTAGGGTGAATATTATTTATAAAATCAGTAAAAACAATTTTTGTTCCAACAAAACAAGCTAAAATGTCATTAACATACCTAAACCAATAAAGAAAGTTTTTTTAGCGGATTCTGGTGTACAGTATGTTCGATATTGTCCATAAAAATCTCCGCTAGTAAAGGACTCAATGGGTTTCCCATAATTAAGCCTTCAGAGCTGGAGTAAAAATTATTAAATTGAAAGTAATTTTGAGGACAAGTATTCGAAACATTGTTGATTTTTCGTTTTTTAACAGGATTTGTATGATTCTTTTCTAATAAATTGCTTACTAAATTAATCGTATGTAATGTTTTGCATCAAACGAAATCAGAAGGGCATTTTTTGTTAACGAGATGTATTTTAAATGTTCTACTGATTGAAAACAATTTTTAATGCTATATTTTGAAATAAACAAAGTAAAATCATCAAACCGTTTACTACATGACCTAGTAGAATTAAATATCTCTCCTTTGTTAAATTTATTTCTCTAAACCGTCCTTTTGTCGTAGATATATCTCATATATTTTTAAGGTTTTTTTTATTTATTATAACACCATCTTCTTTGGGTTTTCCCTATAATTGTTAACTGTTGTTTACCTTTTACATTTTAACATTGTAGTATTTTAGTTATTCTTTAACATTTGAAGAAGCTATTATATATGCCAAACATGGCATGTTGACAAAAAATCTATAGTGAAAATCTTAAAAAATATTGTTGTTTTTCTAAAAAAAAACTTAAGAAAGTAATTTCGGAAAATACAGCATTTTCGCCTGCCTAAGAGAAATATATGTAAGAGAAAAGTTACTAACCTATTACTATTTTGACTAGAAAGTAAACTGATAATCCTAACTTCAAATAAATCGAAAATGTCAATTATGAGATGAAGCTATTTTTAAAGTAATGACTTGCGAATAACCTTATTACTTTCGCACGGTTTATGCTGCGGAAAATTCATTTTTCATCACGGAATTTGCAGAACCATTGGAGAAATTATTGTAGAAAGCTTCATTAGATGAATATAAAACGATAAAATCCACTCTCAGAATATATAATTTGAATTCAGGGCAATATGCGCTTTTAGACGATAAGCTGTTCTAATTTAAAGAGAATTTCGATTTTTATTCGGACTTCTCAAGTTGCCTAAAATAAAAAAAATTCAGACAAAATCATGTTTCTGGTGTATATTTATATAGCGGAAATAGTACAGATACGACGAAGATATGGAATTAGAAAATCAGAAAGCTGGTGACTTCATTGTAGTGCATTTTCCAACCAAGAAAACCGTAAGGCGTTACAACGGTAGTATTCTTAACAGACAGCCAGGAAAATATGGGGTAAAGTTGCTCAGACGATGGCAAAATCATTCGAACTCATTTATTTATTTATTATCAAATACTACAGAGCTCTAAATTGCTCCAAATAGCATAAATTAAAAACAACAATTACAAATTTATTTCCATGCAATACAATATATGAACTCTAGCACTACCGTCTAGATTTAATTCTTAAAAACAAAAAAGTTGTAACGGTATAAATGAAAGTCATAAAATGTATCTCATAATTCCTCATTAGTCTGTCCGAGAAACGTTGAGATCTATATATTGTTCCATGAAATACAATATGAAATAATTCCCTGGATCTAGTAAACCTCTGTGGTGTTCGAAATAAAATTTTGCTTAACAAATTCTCACAATCAATGAAGGATTTTATGTAAAAATAAGACCAATGCGTTTTCTCTACTTGAGTCAAGATCTACATAAACCTGCTTAGTCCATGGACAATCTTCAACTGAACATTTCCATTACCAACCATAAAGCGATGTGTTGAGAACATCAAAAGTTAACTCATTAAATGGAAGTTAACCACTTAGCTTAATACTTGGTACTAGTATATTACTTAGTAACAGCTATTATAAACTGTAGCTATTAACCATTGCTTAGCAGCAGTAATTACTATCTGTAATTATTATTGAAATTATTATCTGTTATTATTATTGTAATTATTATTTGTAATCATTACTGTAATTATTATCTGGGTTGCCCAAAAAAAAAAACAAAAAAGGGGACATTAGAATCCAACCACATTCTAACCCGAGGTTATGAAAGGTCGATTTTTCGAAAAAAAAAATACAAATCCTAGTGAAAACGAGAATTATATCAAAAACTAACCCAATTGGTGTAAATTCACTTCATTCCATAAGTTAATTCAGAGGATGACTAAAGATTTCCATAGAAAATATGGAATGATGGGCTTAAAAGGTCCACCCAGCAACAAAGGTATAATGAAAGTGAATTCACCCATCAGCTGTCTATGTAGTTGAGGTCGATGCCATCTAGAAGTGAAATCTAGCAACCTGCGTTACCGACTCTACATTTAAATCGAAATTACAAGAAAGGCTTTCCTCAATATTTTAACTTAATGAGATATTACATAGTAAGTAAACATTAAATTGTAATCAGAAAAATATTTTAAACATGAAAATATGAGAAATTAATATATCTTTGAAGGTAGTAGATTGGGGCACCAATGAACCAGTGGGATCACTGTTCCACTACCATAAAACTCGAAATTCTATTAAGACAAAACTTATATGAGAAATCATTACTAGCTATTTCTAAAATTCAAAATAATTTATAAAATTACTGTTTGCAAAAATTGCTTAAAAAATAAAGAGATATTAGATAAGCATTCTAAACGAAAAATTCGATGACGCCATCTACAAATTGATAGAACGTTCATCAACTTTGGTCTGATATTCTATGACGAATAATGAAATTTTAATTTGAAACAGGTATGTTTGATTGGTCAATGAAAAACGGGTAAAAGAACGTTACATTTCTATAATAAAGTTTTAAATGTAATATTGTAATATCTGGGTTTTCGAATAAGTACCGAGGTGGTTTTACTCCTATTTATTAAAAAAAAAACAAATCAAAATCCCCACATCAAAAATACATGTTGCATACTATCTTTAGGTAAAGAATGATATTATCACAAATAGCAAATGAGGGGTGTCTGGGGATGACCCCCATCTACAAAGTCTCAGCTCCCTAGGGCTTAAATTAACGGAGATATCCATTAAACCCCATGTAATTCCATATTTTACAATACCCCGAAGTCGTCGAAGGGTCAGCTATTTATTAAAGGTCCCCTGTATGCAGGAATCATGTCGTCTATACTAGTACTCTCGATACTAGATGTTTTTGGTAAATACCAACTGTACGAAGCAGCTATAAAGGCAGCCGGTTGCCGTCTGATCATCAGTATTGGTTTAGCACGAGTAGTGATTAATATTAGATAGATAAGCGAAGTGTAAAGAACAAGCCAATAGTAACAGCCTTGTATTAGTCTTTTCTTTATCTATAAACCGACGTACGCGAGAGTACAAAAATATCTAAAGTGCAGAAAAGTGGGTGTGTTAACCCCGCGGATAGTTTTAACATATATGTTGTCAGTTTACTCTTAAATCGGAGAAAAGGACAACTAACGAATTGATAAAAGTAGCTTATCAACAAATCATTTGACCGACTTTTACTTCTGCATGACAAAAGCTAGTTTTTCAAGAAAGAGCAAACATAATTTTAAATACGCGGATATTCCCCCCAGCAATAAGACCGGTCCTTTATGGGGAAGGTTTACCAATTCCAGCGCTCCCGGCAAATTGGGAGGAAGATTTAGAAATCTACGATGGTAATCTGAACCGGATAATGTATCAGAGAAGAACGGTTCTTATTTTCCCGAAAGTGAACAGAGATCACCCCGTTTAATCGAACACGTTGCATTAAATCATCTAGTTCTGGAACTCCATTGTCCAAAGAACATGCTGAACTATTAGTTTAAAGATTACAACATTGGAATTTACTAGCCACTTGAACCAAAATTTCAATATTAAGGAACCTTAACCAGAAGGTACCCTCGTTTTTATTATACAGAGTAAAATGTGTTTTTGTGTTAATTTAAATAGTGTTATGGAAAAATTAGGCTTTTGGAAATATACGAGAGTATGTTATAAGCGGCAGATATAGGGTGACTTAAAAGTCGAAGGACTGTTACTAGGGCTTCAAGGTGGATTTACCAAGCATTGCTCTTCTATTTGTCTTTGAGATAGTAGAGCAACACAAAGCCATTACCAGATAAAAAATGAATTCAGAGAGATCAATTTATTCCGGGCTAAACTAACGTAAAGAATATACCTCTCGTTGATCCTAAAAAAGTTCTGCTACCTCCATACACATTAAATTGGAATTGATGAAAAATTTTGTAAATGCATTACATAAAGAAGGAGATGCGTTTAAATACCTTCAACAAATGTTTCCTCATCCTAGTGGTGCTAAGCTTAAAGAAGGAATATTTGTTGGACCACAAATCCGAAAAATACTCAGGGATGAAACGCTTGATCAAAAATTGAATCATGTTGTGTTAGCTGCGTCGTGGTCTTTTAAAACAAAAAAGTAGAAAGCTTTGAAAAACTTGTAAAAGAACTACTTGAAAACTACTGCAAAATGGGCTGTTGCATGTTGCTTAAAATATTTTTCTGCTACTATGGCGGATGGACTCCAACAATGATAATATTGGCTTCTTATGGGAATATAAACGAAAGTCAGCATTTCCAAAAAAGTTATCTACAAAAGACTTACTATAAATATATTTTCATGTGTATTTTTGCAAATAAAATCTGTTATCCTTAGAATATTTAAATTTTTTTTTGGTTTGAACTTATATAAATATATAAAGTTGATTCTTAATCCTTCACGGATGGAAAAATACAATGTGTTTTCAATTCCAGGTGTACATCCGTTCACTACTATCGTTCTGAAAACAACAGTTTTCTTGACGTTTCGCCAAAATCACATTTGACATTTTCAAAGCTTTCTTTCTCGCGTCCGAATAGAGACTGAAGTGTTCGTGACAGCGACTCTTTCTTTTATACCCCCACCCGGGGCCGAAGGTTATATTTAAGCGGCCGTTGGTCGTTATTTATGATTTCCAGATGCTGCTGTTGTTGTTGTTTTCTAATTTAAACTTGTTGTCTCAAGAGCTTCTTTTTCGAAGTATATCATAAATAAATTCACGACTATTGGTGATAGCTAGGATCCCATTAGAGCACCATCTGTATGTTTATACATTTGCCGTTGAATGACAAATAAGTATTTTTTTCGTATAATTCGAGTGAAATTCTCCAAGTCTTTTACAAATGAATCAGCTTTTTCGACAGCTGCTTGCATAATTTCAGGAAGGTATTTTTCCAATCTGTGTAGCGGCGAATTAACAACACTAACAATAGGTTTGATAGGCGTCCCTGGTTTGTGTATTTTTGGTAAACCATAGAGTTATGATTTTTTGTTAAATTTTGGGGTTTACTGGTGAACTTGTTATTTTGTTTTTAGTGTTTTTTTTCTTGGTACGTTGTCGGGTCCCTTTGAACAGACTTGCTACTTCTTGTCGAATCTCCTCTGCTTTTGTTTTTTCAGAGGAGTCAAGGACAGCTTCTACTACAGCTATTATTTCCTCTTTAGGAATTTCCTTAGGAGACATCGCAAAATTGAAACCGATACTCAGTACGGATTTTTCACTTTCTGAGAGATTGTATGATGATATATTGCACTAATTTATCGTTGTCTACTGATGGTACTTGTGGCTGACTGGACTTTCTTAGGAGATTGTCATATTTTTTCAAAAGTTTATCAGTCTTAATATTCTCATTTGATTCTATTCGCCAAAAAGCCAAAGTTTCTATGTGATTAGTTTAAGGTGTACCTTTAAAACATCTTTCTCTGTTTCGGTTAGATGTTTTCTAGTTTCATCGATTTGTTCTCCTAATAAGGCCTTACCAGCATTTCGAAGTATGGTGCTAATTTTTAGTTTTAGTATGATAAGACAACCGTGTAAAAGCAGGAAGTAAATCGCTGTCACGACACTTAATTTGAAAGCTTGGATCCCATAAAAGACTAGTTTTCTTACCTCTCAGTTTCTCATACGCCCTGAATGTCTTTAAAATCTCCTCTCCGTAGAGGTGTATAATGTTGATTCTTAGTCCTTCACGGATGGAAAAATACAACGTGTTTCATTCCGGGTGTACGTACATCCGTTCACTACTGTCATTCTGAAAAGAACAGTTTTGTTGACGTTTCCCCAAAATCACATTTTGCATTTTCAAAGCTTTCTATCTTTATAAACATTATATAAAAATGTTGGAATAAAATAACAATAACTGATGCATTCTAAATCTTAAAATCTGTACGTGGTGGACAATTTTGGTTGTTGAATTCGTAATCAGCCAACATCAGTCGCATTTTTTTTCGCACTGGTTAATAAGTGATTTATGATATAAATAGCAACCTAAAATGGTCTAATCATATTGACACCTTAACTAAAAAACTTTCTACCGCCTGCTTCGCCATTCGATCAGTTTCAAAAGAACTAGACGTTCCTTCTGCCAGACTCACTTATTTCTCTTTATTTGAATCCCACCTCCGCTATGGCCTTCCCTTTTGGGGCTGCTGTACCACCGAGCAATTTCGTAGTATTTTTATGCTTCAAAAGAGAGCCATTCGTTATTTGTTTGGTCTAAATAATAGAGCTCACTGCCAATACTATTTCAAAAAACATGAAATATTAACACTTCCTGCATTATTTATTTTGGAAACGGTATGTTTGCTGAGAAAACATATAAACACCCTCCCAGAAAGGCCACAACATGTATACCCTACCAGAAACTCTAGGCATGATATTTATCTTCCCATTCCTTCCACAGAATTAATAAAAAAATCAATTATTTACAACGCCATAAAACTTTACAACAATCTGCCAGTACATTTAAAATCTATCCCTATGCTTGCACAATTTCGAAAAAACACCAAAGCATACCTCATTGAGAGACCACTTTACAGCGTTAATGATTTTTTTTTCAGTGAGTAAGTCTCTTTAAATTGTCACTAAACTCGCTTGTTTACTTAAATCTTTTGTGAGTCATGTCCTAACTCATAGCATAGAATTTTGTAAATCATTATATAGGGAAAAGAACTGTCGAACATTCACTTAAAACTTAATTATTTTTGTTTGGTATTGGATTAAAAACAATTTAATTCTTTTTGTATACTACATTCTGCACTAGTTCAATATACCTTCTGTTTAACATCACAATTATTTGTATAACTATAATAACATAGAGTTTAAGGTCGCATAGTTGCAATTTTGATTTCAATGTCATCGAAATTATTCACCTCGTACATGTGTGTTTGTTTACTTTTATAAGGTTATCATGATTCATTTACTGTTTGCAATGTTATGCTATATTCTAACGTGTGTTTTACGATTTGGTAAATTTATAATTTAAATTTAAAAAAAAAAAAAAAACCACTGACTTGTCGAAATTATTTTCGATTAATGTTTTGATATGTCTTATTTTTAGGTATATTTTGCTTTGTCCATAAAATTGTAGAATTTTTCTGCGGCAATAAAGCATACTTTTGTTTGTTTGTTTGTTTGATTTGATTAACTAAAAAATACTTTGTGAAACATAAAGCTGAGCAACGTTCAAGCGAGCGCAAATAAATATTCTCTTCCAAAAATTTTATTCCACCATTAAAGCAAAGAACGCGTGTTACTTATGTTGCGGAGCCATTTTCCAAGCAACGGTTCTCGAATATGTTTGCGGTTTATACCGGAGAAAATTCATTTTTCATGCCAAAATTTGCATCGCAATCGCAGAAATATTAGAGAGCTTCATTACGTGAATAAAAGATAACGGAAATCCATTTTCAGAACATCGAATTTATATTCGAAAGGTGGATAGCAGTATACGCTTTCGGATTCTAAGTAGTTCGGTTTTATTATAGTTTTTTATTCAAACGCAAACATTATGGGGTATGTTATGTTGCTATAAACTCTTAGGTAATGGGAGAATAAAACCCTTATATATAAAGAGTTCAACAATCAGTTTATTAGTTTGAAACTACAATTTTTGATCAAGATAATCACGATCCAGACCTCGCTTCTGGTGTTCGAAAGAGTAATTGTTCCTTGTATAGGATGATTTTCTATGTTTCCCCTTTAAGTTTTTAATATTTTGAAACAGAATAAAATGTTTTAGGTGTCACTTCGAACAATTTGCAGAACATATTTTTATATATAAAGGGTGTTGCATAGACGCAGGTAGAGAAAAGTATCGTGTTTTTAAATAGAATACCATGTATATTATTGCATTTTTTGGTTTCTCCAGAAAATTTAGATATATTTCATGTATCATATCCTATACCTGTTTATTAATTTTTTAAAAACCGGCATTTTATGACTTCGCTAGGATCCACGGAGACTCAAAAATTTTGGACGGATATGTAAAAAGCGAAGAGAAATGACAGCACCATCTTTGAAATATGCTCGCTGGACCCTCCGTTTCCATGGAAACCACGACGAAATCGGTCTTAATACACAAAAAGCTGAGATGATTAGCTTTGACTATTCCACTCTATTGTTTTACAATGGCAAAATGACATAGCAACGGCCTGTTTTCTACTGCCAAAACTCATACCTGGACAAAATTCTCCCTACCTGGACAAAATTAACAAGATGGTTTTTCAGCGACAAAATTTTGTTGTGTTAAAGTAAAAAATTGATCTTGTCATTTTGACAAGTGTCACCTGGGTCAAATATCCTTGGTTCTCAATTTAATTACCCTATTTATTACAATACAAACAAATAAAAAGACGCGTTTTTCACAGTTATTTATTTTGATTTCACTGTTTTATTTGATATTATATATGGTAACACATTGTTCTCGAGAAATAGTCATGTCGAATACCACGCCAGAAAATATTTTGAAGGTAAAATTTTCCTTTTGTATATTCAAGTTTCATGATATTTTTCAAAACATGGTTACAAAAATATCATTCGCGAAATTACCAAGCAACAAACTTTCATAAACAATCGGAAAATTTTGCCGACAAAATTTTCTCTCTTGTAGTATTATATATGACAAAACAAAATAATGACTGACACTGACTGTCTAACCGACTGACTAAATAAAACTTAAATAGTTTAGTGCAGTGTAAATATTTTTGACAAAAATGCCCCATTCAGAAAGAGAAAAACAACTAATAATGGAAACAATTGTTTGAACCAAATAACAACGTAAAATTAGCTTAAAGAGAATTTCGTAGAATTAACCCCGTAAGCATGTTTCAGAAAAATATTTCATACGATCTACAGAAAGTTTCAACAAACATCAATTCTAACAAGAAAAAAAAGAGGTGTATATAGAGATGAAAATAGTGACTTCAATATATTACTGAAGGTAGAAGAAAATCCAAAGATATCAGAACCCTGGATGGAAGAGATTGAGGACCCAAAACATACCTATTATTCGAGAGTTCAAAATACACTGACTATGAGGCTTTCAAAATTAGACCGACATCAAGATCAATGCTGAGTCAAAGAGAAAAAGAGTAGAGTTTGTCAAATTATGTTGTGGAAAAAATTAACCAAAATAGTAATTATTTAAAGTTCGGTTTTTGGACTGACGAGTCAACACTTACCATCAGTGGCATGAGCAACCGAAAAAACATTGGGCCAGATTTGATCCCCACTGCTATAGAGAATTTCAATTCCAAGGACCAAAACCCTTAATGTATGGTGTGCTATTTTAAGAAACAAAGTAATATGTTCTCATTTCTTGAAGGATATTTTAAATGGAGCTGTATATCTTAAATTTCTTCAACAAGAACTAGAGATTTTGGTGACCTGCCGCTGGAAGAGGAGAAAAACATCGTTTTTCAACAGGACGGTGCTCTACCAAACAATGTTGAAGCCGTAAGAAACCATCTACATCATAGGTTCGCAGAGTGGATTGGCAAGAATGGACCAATAAAATGGCTACCTAAGAGTCTTCACTTAACACCGTTAGACGCATTTTTATCAACGCTAAAATGTGAACCACCTAAAAGATGTCATTCAAGAAGAAATTCAAATTTTAAATGGAGATTACGCCCAGTCCATCACCGACGCATTACAAACCATGCGATGAACATATATTAAGTATGTATTGAAGTAAATGGAGGATCAGTTGAACAATTATAAACATATTAATTATATATGTTAATAAATTGATGTTACTGTATTAAATTAAATCACATAATTCTTTGTGATTTTGTTTTTACAATAAGATAAAATTACAGTGGCTGACAAAAAAATTTTTTTTTGTTGTAACACAAATCAGAATAGCATAATCTAATAGAATAGAGCTATCTATCTATTAGATTATGCTATATCAAGTTTAATGTGAAGAGGAGGCAAAAGGACATTTTTGGGATCAACAAGAGGTATAAATTTGACATTTTGAGATCCCGGTTGAAATTTGCTTCTTTCGGGCCAATTACATAATGCCGATTTATTGCACGACTGTCCCATAAACAAAGATAACACTGATATTTTGTAAATCACCCCTGAAGTCCCACTAAAATCGCTATAACTTTTAAGTCCCCACATATCTGCCATTTATACCTATTGTAGTTTATTTTATCCAAAATCGTGCGCATATTTTCATAATTTTTTTTCATTACAATTGAATGGGCAACTGGCATAGAGGGTTTTATATTTCCATTATGCAATAACACAGCTATATTTAGATGAGTCTATGAATAAGCGCCACTCACGGAGAGAATGTTCAATATCAAGTTCCTGCATTAAACTGTCTATATCAGTACACGCGCACAACGAATTTTCCATATTGTAGAATTCAGAAAACATAGCATTTCTTTTTCTGAAATTCGTAATTTTTGTTTCTTTGGCCAATAGGTTCCATTCCTTAAGACGGGAACCCAGAATTTCTGACTGTTGCTTGGATAACCCCAAATCACGTACTAAATCATTTAATTCACTTTGAACAATCAAATGTGGCTCGCCGGAACTGGGACCTGTGGTAAAAGTGGGATCGGTGCACTGCTCTTTTGAGCTGCCTGATGATGCGTTATTTCCTTATCTCCCAAATCAATAGCTTGCCAATTTAAAGGCGCAATCGGCACTGGCAAAATTTGCATTATGAGGAACAGGTTGTATGGCAGATTGCAAATTTGGATATTGTATATTATGTTTTCCCTTTTTGACCTTCAGTCTTTGTCAGGCAAAAATAACAATCGTCAGAATGATTGGTGGGTTCCCGCCATATCATTGGAACTGCCAAAGGCATACTTTTTCTCTTTCCCTTCATCCACTGCACCAATGATACAATACAACTAACACAGCACACATGGGGGGCCCATCGCTTATCTTGATCCCCAATTAACACACCAAAATATTTAAAGTAGGCTTTTTTTACATTTTCGGAAAATGACCTGGCTTGTGATTTCATCAGAAATTCTCCACAAATATAACAAAATTTGTCAGGAGAAATTTTGCAACTTCGGCGCGTTTGACTCGACATTCTCGTCTTCACAAACACTTGCTTATCGATACACAGGGGAACCACTCAATTCGAAACTCAACAGAAGAGTGATGTTTAAAGTTTATTTTATGTCTAATGTTGTTGTAATTTTTCCGTTGTAAAATGGACTCAGTTTAGCCGCCCCACAATAAAATTGTTTACCTGCCAATATAAAAGGTTCTAATTAGGCTATTAAAAAATGATAGGTATTACGGCTTTCCGAATATTTTTTTTTATTATTGGGAGGGTATTTCCATTGTGAAAATAATCAGCTGGTCAGTGTTAGAAAAATCTTGTCGGCCAGTGTTATTGTCTAATCTTCTAAAAATGTTCATTAGATGTCTTAAATAGGCTGTAAATTCTAAACTATCGTCTGAAAATAAGGATTAAAATTAACCTGTCAAAGTGGCAAAATTCGCCAAAATTGTCGATATTTAATTGCCAATAAATCGTCAATAGTTGAAGACAGACCTAAAATAATTACATTAAATATGTCTAGAATTTTCTGGGGGATCCAAACATGTAATAATGTACAGAGTATTACTTTTAAAATATGTTACTTTGCCGTGCTACGCGTCTATTCAACACCCTGTATATTCAAAAATATGTCGAAGTGAAACCTAAAACTTTTGTATCAAACATTTTCTTCTATTTCAAAAATCAAGAAAGTTAAAGGGGGGACAATATAAAAGATCACCGAGAATTCCAATGTTAATCGAATTTTTACTAGCTGTCATTTTCACAGGGAATTAAAGAGAACCTTGCGTAAAGGTTACTGAAGAACTAAAGCTTAATCAGTCATCGAATTTCTTGTCTTTGCACATTTTATTATCACTAGGTTCACCCGATTGTTTTTGGAATTTTGAGTTTTTCTCATTTGTTTTAGGAGATAACCTAATTTTATCAAAATGATGCATTTATATCTGTGTATTTTAAGTCTGTCCTATTTTGTAGCCTCAGCTCTACAGCATTTTAATTGGAAAAAGATTATTGAAAATTAATGTGATTTAATGTTATATATTATTAATCAAGGGCGTACTCACAGTATGTTTAAATGTAAGAAAATAGGATTTTGCTTCTTGATCAAAGTTGGCTAAGAACTATAGCTCATCTACTTGACAATTTTTTCTTGGTGCACCATTTCAACCACTCAGATCGGTTTCCCAAACATTTCTGAAATTTTAAGCCTTTCTCATTTCTTATGGGAGGTGACGCAATTTTGTCGAAATGTTCATTTATGTCTTCTAGTTCTGCCTTACTTTGTAAGGGTGTAACCATTATGGCAATATGATGGGAAAAATGGAATTAATTTATTTTTTAGTCTTATTTATTAGACAGAGGAGTATTTAAAAGATGTGTAACTGTAATAAAATAAGTTTTTAAATACTGATCAAAGTTTGGCTAACAATTGCAGCTCAGCTACTCAGCGATTTTTTCCTGGTCCCCAATTTGAACATCTAAGATGTTTTCGAAATGTTGACGTTTTTTATATCTCTTCAAGACGATAACCTTATTTTATCGCAACAGTGCGTTTCGTCAGTGCATCTCTTAGCTCTGTATTATTTTGTTGTTAAATTTTTAAGCTAATTTAATGATAAAAAAAATAGTCAATTGTACTGTTCGCGGCATAGCTAAAACACTACCAGACTTCAAATTTTTGTCAAAAATTAAGAGTATTATGGGGATTACCTGCTAACATTTTGATAAAAATCCAATACGTCGAAACAAAATGGCGGCCTAGTGAAATGTTAAAAAAATATTACTAAAAACCTACTTATCCAATTTACCTCACATTTTGCTCAAAAATCAAGCATTACGACAAAATCAACTGGTAAAATTTTGGTACGAATTCAAGACGTACTTAATGTATTGATTTCCAATTTTATGCGATAATTGACTGTGGTTAAAGATGAACTGGTAACATTGTGGCCAAACACAAAGGGCCATATAAGCCAAATATACATATATGGCGATAAAATGCATCGGTTTGTAAAATTAGGTTATCTCCTAGATCTAGTGAAAAAAACTCAAAATTCCGAAAACGTTCGAAGTCCCTTGTGATAAACAAAATATGCCAAGACAAAAAATTCGTTGACTAATTGAGCTCTAGTTCTTAAGCAAACGTTAGCCATTATGAATGGTTCTTTAATACCCTGTATAATTGACAGCAATAAAATTTCGATTAACTTTGAAATCCAGATTGTAAAAGATCTGGATTGGGCTTCTCTTCAAAAAGAAATGTGGTTGGAAACTGGGTCAATCATTTTCCCTGGGCTAATCAATTGTTGAGCATTTTTTTTTGGAATTATGAGGAAAATTATTCTTAAATATGAGTGTTGCAAAAAACCGATATAGTTCCTACGTTATTTAATTTTTTTTCGTTGACTGTGACACAAATTCATTTACTTTTAATAAAGTGAAAATCTCTCTTATCTAAATCACAGATAATAAATGGAAAAACGTCTGCTCAAATCTTCTTATATTATACATTAACTTTTTAAAGGAGGGTCCCAAATTTAGACTTGTCATCAAGGCGTCGTTTAAAATATCGATTTTACCATCAGAAATAATAAGAACGAGAAATATATATTTTTTTGTATATCAGGTAGAAAGAAAAACTTAATATTATTAGTTAAATTATTTTCTTTAGTAAGTAAGTCGCATGGTTTAAGGCGCTAGAATAAATAGTGAATTACTAAAAAAATAAAACTTAATTACTTAAATTATTGCAAAATTTCACTTTCTAAATAAAGTTTTGTTAACTGAAGTTAACGCATCTGTCACAAAGGAACATAAGCTTTATTTCTAAAAACATTTTTTGGCAGAGAAATTTAGTTCTGTAGAATATAGAGATGTGCATTAGATGTACGGATTAGCTCGTAGTTATAGTACAGAAGCGAGAAGGGACTATGCAGAACAGTTTCCTGAGCGAACTTTACCAAATCTAAAATATTTGAACGCGTTGACCGTATTTTGCAAGGAACTGGTAATTACAGCAAGGTTACGATTTCATTTGAAATTTTAAGGGTATTATACACTTTATAGGAAGCTTTATACCAAAACCTGGTGGAGTAGGATACCCACGAACTGCTTGGTACCATTGAGATGGAAGAAGATCTTTTATAAATGTGTGCAGGAAGATTATGACACTCTGGGAGTTACGGAAACCTGGCTAACAAGTAACATTCCCGATCAAAACATTCAAATAAATGGGTATAACTTTGTTAGGAAAGATAGAGGATCTAGGGGTGGTGGGGTTGGGATCTATTTTTTAGATTTTTTAGAGAAGCTCGAGGAGACAATAGCAGGATATTCCCCAGTATGTATGGAAATATGTGGAGGAGACCTTAATATTAACTTACGGGACTTTGAAGATAGTAAGACAATACGTTTTAATCGAGCAATTCATTGTTTTAATCTTAAATAGGTTATAAATTCTCCGACTCGTTTATCTAAAACCTCCTCTACTTAAATAGATCTAATCTTAATTTCAAATGAGAATAATTTCTATAATTTCGGCGTAAAAGTCGTTTTTAACATTTCGAACCACTTCTTGGTGAATTCTCCTTAAAAAAGTGTGAACAAAGTCCAAAATATTTTCAAACTCGAAGTCTCAAAAAAAAATGATAAGAATCTATTAAATGATTTGTTAAACATGTCACAACTTGATAACATACTTTATATACAAGATATAAATCTAAAAGTTAGCTATTTCAATGCAGTTTTATTAGAAATGTTTGACACTATAGCCCCACTCAAAAATATAACTTTTCGTAAAAAGCAGGCTCCTTTGCTGACTGATAATATTAAACAAATGTTATTTCCAAAAGACAGGGCTCTTAGCACATACAAAAAATATAGACAAGAAGCACACTGGATATACTATAAAGACATGAAAAACCAAGTAACTAACGCTATAAAACGGGAAAAGAAAGCATATTTAGAGTATTGCTTGAGTGTTAATAAAAATAATAGTAAAAACTTATGGAAAACAATGCGGACACTTGACATTTCAGCAAAAAATAAGAGTTTGGATTTACTCATAGGTATGAACAAGCCAAGTGAAATAAATAATTTTTTCTGCAACTCTTAAATGCAATTGAACCTGATAGGGAACAAAATTTTTGACTCATCCAATTTACTTACAGATTTCGCCGATAAGTTTGAATTTACCTTGGTTGAGGAATTTACAGTATATAGATGTCAATGAAATTAAATCGAATGCCACGGGGCCTGATAATTTAAATATAGAAATGATATTGTTTTGTTTTAGTTGCACAACTGCATTACTTGACGTGGTGTACGACATTTTACATGATATTAATAATGGTAGGACGTCTACTCTTGTTTTACTCGATTACTCAAAGGCATTTGATAAAATAAACCACAAGCTTTTAGTGTCGATTTTACATTATATAGGTTTTTCACAGTCTGCCTCAAATTTAATAAAAAACTATTTGCACAATAGCTATCAATTTGTTAAAACTAGTGAAGGTATTTCTGAGAAGGGTGAAACTCTCTGTGGTGTTCCGAAAGGCTCAGTGTTGGACCCTTTATTATTCTGTATGTATACTTTTAATATAATCAAGTCTCTTGAACACTGTCAGGCTTATCAATACGCAGATGATACACAGTTAAGGTATTCTTTTTATCCTAGTGACGTTGAAAACGCAAGTAGACTAATAAATAAAGATCTGAAAAATATAATAGATGCTTCCGAAAAACATCAGCGTTTTATTAATCCGGTAAAGTCACAAGTGAAGGTCTTTGGCAAAAACAGAAAAGAAGTCATCGGTACTTTAAAAGTAACTATAAATAATAACAATTTATCGTGTGTCATATCTGCAAGAAACTTAGGACTTGAAATGGATATTGAGCTACGGTTTTCTGGGCATGTTACTAACTGTTTAAAATGATGTATCCTCACAGAAATATTTTGCCTATGTGAAAATGTTGACTGATCTCTTAGTTTTATCTCACTTTAATTTTTCGGATGCAGTTTACGGATCGTGTCTTAGCAAATCTGATAAAGATCGTATACAGCGCGTACAAAAATCATGCCTTAGATATGTCTTTGGAATTAAAAAATATGAGCCTGTCAGTCATACAATGCTACTTGTGAACTGGCTTCCTATGCATTTAAGACGACAGTTATATTGCAGCTGCCTCTTTCATTCGATTATTACTCCGCGAACACCACCCATATTTGTATAACAAAATAAAATTCCGTACCGACGTGCATGCCTTGCATATCCGTTTAAGGGGTCCTATTTCTCAGCTCCACACCATTCCTCTATCTTTAATAGATCATTTTCTTATAACATTTACACCATTTATAATAATGTGCCCTTATCGCTTAAGCACCTTAAAGCTCCAGGTTTCCAATCTTCCCTCAGACGTATCCTTGAAGCTAAGGTATTCAATTAAGTGTTATACTTTGTTTTAATAGCTGTAATTTTCCTTTGTCAAACCTATTGTATTCTACATAATAAGAAATAGCCTATTATTGATCTTATTGTTTTTCTTCTTTTGTTTAATTTTTTTTCTCTGCTCCTTATTTAATAAACTAGTTTTATTTTTTTTTGTTTAAATGGACCTATGGCTTAGAAATGCTTAATATCCTAAGGACTACAATATAAATATCAGTTTTTACTGCCTTGTAGTTCTTTTTTCTAGTAAGTACTTTTTTTGACTACATGTAATTTACTTGAACATTATGTAATGTAACAATTCATGCAAATAAATAAATATTATAATAATTATTATTTATATTATATTTGGCCACTAAAGATTCAAAAACTCGTGTCAGAAAAATATCTCAGCAAGTACTGCATTCAAAGTCTTCAGTACACAGATTCCATCCTTACCATGTCCAAAAAGTACATGTCAAAACGTCTGAAGATTATCCTCCACGAGTGGAATATGTCAACTGGTTTCTAGAGAAGCAACAGGAAAATCATAGATTTATTGGCAAGGTTTTGTTTAAGGATAAGACTGGATTTGCTAAGGATGGGCTATAAATTCCCATAATATGCATATTTGGGCGGAAGAAAATCTTCACGCCATAATTCTAACGAAATACCTAAATAAGTTTTCGATGGGAATAATCGGAAACCCTTTGATCGGGCCATTTGTACTTGAAAACAGATTGGACGGTGGAGGTTATTTGCAGTTCCATCAAGATAATCTAAATCACTTATTGGAAGAACTACCTTTGGACACCCGATTGAACACGTGGTATATGCATGACGGGGCTCCTTCCCAAAACAATGGATGGGCAGAAGTGGCCGATTTTCAGTTACTCCAATTAGAATTAGAGATGAACTACTAGAAATATTTATTACCCATAGTGTAGGACAATAAGTAATAATACTATTGTATTATTTCAAGACCAAAGAGCAAAGATTCATGAAAAATGCCTTGTGAAAATAAGAAAAACGAGAAATATATATTTTCGTAAATCAGGTGGAAGGATAAACTTTATATTAATTAAGCTGAATTATTTACTTTAATAGGTATGTCGTGCGGTTTAAGCCGCGGAAATAAATAGAACTAAGAAAACAAATTTTAATTACATACATTTTAAAATTACACTTTTTAAAATAAATGCCTTGTCTCCCGGAACATTAAAACATACTACTATTATAATAAACTACGTTTTCGTTGACGGTGGTACTAAAAAAATAAGACTTTCTTCAAAGAAGCACTGAAAAATAAAATATAATACTTTGAACGGTCTTAGAAATCTGACTTAAAAAGTCGGTGTCAAACTACTATTTGATTATTAGGTCCAAAAGCAATATATTTCGTATTAGTTGCATTGCTTTAGAATTCATACCTAATATTCAAAGCAGATTCTAAAACTTCAATTTATTTTGTACTACTTTCAAATTTACCATTTGTTTTTACGACTTACCTAAATACTCGAAAATCTGGCTTAAAAAAAGTCTGCGTATATTTGCACACATTTTTCTTGTAATTGAAAAATCGCCCGAAGGCGACAACAGGGGTCTAGCATTAAGTTGTCCTGAATTTCAATCAAATACCGTCGTGGTTATATAGAGTTTTAAAATGGTTTTATGGGTGTTTTTGAGAATGGCATGGTAAAATTTAGATTTTCTAAAATATCTCTATGAAAATATGGTGTCATTTCCCAATTTATGAGTAATATTGTAATGTCGATATTCGTTTGATGGAACTGCTACTCGATTACCTTTTTTGGGTGAGATAGAGCGGCAAAATGCTTGCCTGTAATTGAATACAGGCCAGATGCATTTTTCAGTATGTAGGTCGGGATTTTTTGACACTGGTAGAGGCACAGATTTTCTAAATTTTGTATGCTTTTATGAAAGTATATCTTTAACGTAGAAAATACGTTACAGTAAATAACGAATTTCTTTATTACACTGTTCGGAAAAGTCGTAAAACCTAATATGTTATAAAGAGGAAGCAGGAATCTATAAGACGTTTTCTTTCTTTACAATCCAAGTTTAAGAGCTGTAGTTCTTTTTTTAGTGAAACATCTCGGTATAAAACATCGATTTAGGAGGTTTGGATAATAAACTGGAGAAATTTTGTTTTCGCAGCTGTGAATTTTAATTTTTTTCTCTACTAGAACTTTTAATTAATTATAATTATCGATGTAGGGTTTGTGGTAATAGATTATGATATTATAATTAACAAATAAATTCTAATCTTCCAGAAGTGGCTGCAATGTATTTTTTAAAGAGTTTCTATTTGATGAGGTCTTTTTGACAGTTTGAAAAGTTTTGTGATTACCTTTATATATAAAAATGATTTTTTGATTTTTGCTAAGCATCAATTATATTACTTATAGTTGTAGAAAGTTCTAGTTCATCGTCATTCTAGCAACATTTACTTCAGGATTTTCCGTTAATAGAGCTGCATCGATCTCCACGTAGTACAAAAAATTGTCAACTTCATTACCTTTGCAAAATGTTGATAATGGTAAATCGTCTTCTAGGACCTCTACCTCTCTGGAATCTTTTTAATTTCTTGTTTATGACTGTCTTTTTTTTTAAAAACCGAACCTTATAAAACATGTTTTAATTGTTTTCTCTTGAACGCTGCCACTATCCAAATTAAGTGGTTAGAAACGGTTATAGACTTTTCCAGTTTAGCCGTTAATAAAAAACATTCTATCGATGATAACATTCATCTCATCAAAAATTTTCTATTTAGGGTTTTAAATTTTTTATTATTCCTTAGTCTAGTGGTTGTGTGGTAGTATTGGGTAACAAAAGAACTAACGATGTGTTGGTTAGCTGAATTTCCAGGTTATATGTTCCATTCTGGAAGAACAAGATAATTTTTCTTTTGTCACATTTATGTAACTGATCTATCATGATATCTATATTATCCAGAGCTTTTTCTTGTAGTACAAGTTGATCGACAGTTTGTTGGCATAAGAACCTTTAAAGTACTGCGTATTTTTACGTTTACCAATCACCAAAGGTTTTTTCCTGTTAGGTTCGCACATAATAATATTATCAGACTCCTTTAGCAGATTTACCTCCAGTGCACATTTGGTAATGCTTGATCACAAATTATAATCTCGTCGGCGTCGAAAATATCTTGAGATGAGTAACCATTTATTAAACTTGTCAGTTTTCTTTTTTACTCTGAAACTTCGTCAAGATTTACATTTGCAACTTCTCCAAATATTGCTCTGAATTTATTGTTCTGACTTGACTACCAGTTGTTTGGGTTTTCCGAGGCAAATGTCTAATAGATAATAGTCTCCAGTCTTCATATATTTATTGGCTATTGTTGGCAGGTAAAATTGCAATTAAATGTTGGTAAATTTTGTCCGGAGACGTTGTGAGGGGGGTCCGTTGTTCAGGGCTGTCTTAGCTACGTACCCTCATATGATATGTTCGGTGACTTAAAAATTGTCCGTTTAGTAAAGGTCTTCGTTGTGTAGGGGTGTCTGTTAATAGAAGTTTTACTGTAGTTAATACACTGAAGAATTTGGTTTCATAGTTCTGCTTTTAAAAATATACTCAAAAGTATGTTGGTTTTTAAATTAAAAAGAAAACTGGGTGAAAACTGTTATATGAATTGTACAGTCGAATAATTCAGAATAGAATGGCATAACCTAGTTGGATTTAGACTGATACTTCTTATGAGAGGATAGTAAAATATGCTTTAGCGAGTTGCAGTATGACCTCGAGTACGCTATACTTAGTCACTAGAATATTGTCTTAAACAAGCTTTTGCAGATGACATCCAAATATTTTTTGCGCACTGGCGCTAAACCAATGATGCTGCTGAAGTTGAAAATTACTTAATTGGCTATAAATGAATTATCGGAAGACTTTTCATGTTTGTATTTTTTGTTTAAAAACAATTAAAGATAATGATTCACGTGCTTCTTTAAAAGAGCGAATAGTTTTTCGTCACAATGTTCATAATGTAAACCTGAGGTTTTCTTACAGACTTACAGTGCCACGACATCAAGTACCATGTTTCAGCGTTCGTTTAGTTATAATTTTGTTAAAAGTTATAATGTTCTTCCTGCAAAGCTAAAAATTTTAAACATAAATAATATTCAGTCATCATCTAATAGGGTATTAAAAAATTATTTCTTAGGCATATAAAATAATGGTGGATTTTTCCAAGTAGGTAGTCATTACAGTTTGTTTAAGGGCAGGTCTATTTTTATTTATTGTTTTATCTATATTTTCGTATGTTTTGTCAATGTGTAAGCATCGAAAATGCCAAATGAGGTTTTGACGACACGTCTGCAGAATTTGCAAATCACCACAAACCAACGGATGTTCTCCCGCACCTGCCAAAAAACATCTATTTTATGGTATACCACTATTGCTAACTCCTAAAGAGCAAGACATACAATTTTGGTTAAATTAGAGACAAAGTTCCCTTTAGGGAGGACGTAAATAATCCGTTTACAGATTTTTAATTTTTTTATTTGTTACTGAAATACCGGGATTTTGAAAAAATTGCCCATCAAAGCAGCAGTATTTGTCAGAGAAAAAACTAAGATAATTTACATACGGATGGAGAAAAGGAATTTTCGAATTATCCTTAACGGATTGTTTAATGTAACTTTTTAACTAAATTTAAAATTTACTGGTATATATAAGATGAGTCTATGCTTTCCACTACAAGCCATTAATTTTCAATTACAATAAAAATACATTTAAAATACACTTGATGCAACTACGTATAAGGTAATGGCAAGCAATGGAAAACCACTACGTAGAATACATTTTCTTATAAAAAATGACACTGCAAATCGATAAAAAATCGTGGATGTTCGCCAAATAAAGTTCAATTGTTCAATGTCAAACATTGTGCTTTTAATTAACAGCATCTTAAGAATCTAAAAGACGGTGGATTAATCCACACGGCTTAGTACTTAATTAGAAAAAAATCATAAATAACTGTATGAAGCTCAATTTAATTAGTACATATTTGAGTAGAATATTGCCAAACATAAGTTTTCACCACATTACTAAACACATGTATTTCGACAAACTGTGTTTTCTTTGGACATATCTTTGACAATTCTTATTTTGTCTTAATTTTTAAGTAAAAGGCCTCCAGTTATTTATGTCGGATTTATTTAAAAGCAAAAACAAAAATTAAAGAATCATTACATAGAAACCCTGCACTCAGTATACTCAAGCCGTTTGTTTGCTTAAACTAAACTATTTACTTAACTAAACAATTTTAAAAGTATTTATAATGATTGCGATTCAGTAAAATGTTAAAGTGATGATTGAACGTTGTATTTAACAAACAAATTCTAAATAAATATGTATTTGGTTATTGTTTTGAGAATAATAAATTTTTACACAAAGAACTGTTACCCCGTGTTCGACCAGGTCTAGTTGCCATGGTACTTAAAACTCTTAGTTCGCCAGTTATGTTTCGCTTATGTCACTGTCATTTTGTTATAATGAGGTTTAGAAAAATTATTTGTTTACTTGTTAAAAATGACATCTTAAACCTATAACTGTCAAGTTAGACCTCGTCTAAATTTAAACCTTTTTAGTTAATACGGGTGTCAATCTCTAAGAAAAACTGTAAGCTACATACATTTACATACTAATGTGGGTAAACTGAAGACTTATATCCCGTAATTTATTATAGAAAGTATTACTGAAAAAACAACAAGTAATTAAAAACTCATCAATAATACTTTAATTAAATCATATTAAACGATAAAAAAAGTAATATATTTCACCTTACGCAAATATTATCAGAAGGGCCATAAGCGGAATGATTTGCTATATAGGGACCGCAATTTGGCTTTTTTAGCGTCAAGCTATTTAGAAGCAAAGAAATGGAGCACGAGATAAAGCTGAGGTAATAAATGAAGCGCAAAAAAGGGCGATTGAGGAGATAAATTCGAGCGATGGAATTCTTAAAATATATCTCGTTAAATGATTCAGCAGACAGGTTCATTTGTAAATCAATCCCTTCTATTTTTCTCTTGGAAATGAAAGTTGTTATCCAATATTGCAAGTTGTTGCCCTCCTTGTTGAAACAGTTTCGTAAATAAAATATGTAAAAACTTATTTCTTAATTAAAAATTTTAGATAAAAGGGGTTTATTTATGAATGTAGAGAATGATTATTTATGAATTGTAGAGAAAGCCACCTTTAAAATGTTTCTTACCCTTTTTAATTTTTTTGAAAAGGTAATAAAAAATAGTCGAGAAGTAAAAATAAAACTCTTTGTAATAATACAAGGCCTTTAATAGGTTACACTATGCGCGGGGTCTTGGGCAAGGGGAACGTGCGGTGCGGTAAAGGTAAGTGACGTAGTCCGTTTGTATGAATAGCATGTATTTACGTGAGATTTCGAAGGGTTTTGTTGATTTATTAAATAATAAAGTATAAATTCATTGAATTTTGGTTTACTTACGACTAGGTAAGGTATCTTTGTTTTTTATGATAGATTATAAGTAGGATAGGACTATTATTAACATTGATATACTTGTTAGATTTTTTGTTGATGCAAATGTAATGATATAATACTTTGTTTTGTTTCTATATCTACATCTAGGCAAAAAGTATGCCTGAGTTACGTTCCCGTGAGAAATGCAATTCTGCATTTATGCACTTGCAATTCTTAGACTTTTATCTTTTCGTTCTCATGCAACATAAGCATTACTGAACTTATAAATATAACTAAAATGCATTTTGTAGTCAGTTCTCTTTGTACGCTTATGAAATAAAATTGATTTTTTAAAAATAATTTCTCGTGTTTCGAGTTGTTAACTGGCGCAGTCGGTAGGATTATTGCCAACAGTCGCGCATCGTGCGTATTTTCTGGTTTCGTCTCAACGATTCGTGGCAAAAATCGGACAATTAAAAAATCTTCAGGGTGTACTAAGAAACTCAAAAATTGACCAGGGATTTGGAACAGCATCGTCCAGCGTCCTATTGGTGCGAGTTTGGGAACACACATCGTCCCACCCTCATAGCTGCTAACCAGGGAAAGGACCACATCGCCTCTCCTATTGGACCCTAGTTTAAGAATGAGAATTGGAATTATCTTCAGTACATTGCTGTAAGTGCTTCCTTTCAATTTTCCTTATTTCATTTTATTTTTATCCTATCTTAAATATTGATATTTACGTCTCTTGTAATTCCGCAAACTGGAACATTTAACATCAGCTTTTGGAAATTTAAATTGTGAAAGAAATCTAACACCTTTTTCTAATTTAATTCAAATAAGTAAAATAATGACTACTGAACCTAATTTACAACTAGTCAGATATCAGGCAGACAATATTCCCTTATTTGATGGGAATCCAAAACAAATAAACAGATTTATTAATGCTTGTGATAATTTTTATAATAATCATAGAAATAAAACTGACAATAATGCACCTATAAATGTATGTTTACACGATACTATATTAAGTAAACTTGTAGGTAGGGCAGCCGATATTATTTGTTCTAGAATAGAATTAAATACATGGCCCGCAGTAAAAGCTGCAATAATTTCGACTTTTTCAGATCATAGATCGATTGATTGTATTATTCAAGATATAATAACGTCCAAACCGGAAAAAAATGAAACACCGCAACAATTTGGCCTGCGTTTGCAAGACGCTCGCAGTTTGTTATTTTCCAAAGTAAATTTAAGCAATGAAACGCAAGCTCTAAAACTTTTAAAAATTAATGAATATGGAAATTTAGTATTAAAAACCTTCATAAACGGTCTAAACTATCATATGCAACTTGTGGTTAGATTAAAAAATCCAGTTACTTTAGAAGAGGCAATGAGCTGTGCCTTGGAAGAAGAAAATTTTATGTATTATAAGAACCGTAGTAACATATTACCAAAAAACCCAAATTTTAATTCACAAAAACCAAAAATAAATTTGCATACACAAGCACATTATCCTGCTAATGTGAGACCAATATTTTCGAATTACCCCGTTCAGCAATTTTCAAATTTTATGCCTTCTTATAAACAACCAATCCCAAATTTTAATAATGGAAATAATCAATTTATGGGCTTTGGACAATTTAGGCAACCCGCAAATAATTTTAGACAATCGAATTTCCCAAATCAAAATTTTATGCAAAGAAACACTTTTACCCCAAGACCTTCTTTTAACCCCCAAAATCAACGCCCAACTTCTTCTGGAATATCACGCCAACAAAAGCCTGAGCCGATGGATACTTCTTCAGGGAACACAATCCTTAGAAGAAACCAACAACCACATTCTTCACAACGTAATATTGTTGTAGAAGAACTATATAATCAATCAGTCGAATCGATAAATGCCGACAATGATCAAAATGAAAATTTTCAAACTAGCAATGCTGAATTTCAATATTATTACCCGGAATACACCGATAATTCGCAATATTCGTATAATGACTCCAATACCGAATTTTCTTGTCTAGAAAATAACCCTTATGAAAATCAAATTGATTTTAATGAAGAAAATTTTCAGGAGAACCAAATTTCCAACAACCAAACATAATACTTTTAAATAATTATACAAATTCAGATTTACCAGTAATTTTCATACCCGAAATCAAAGCAAAGTTTTTAATTGATACAGGTAGTGGCAAAAGTTTTATAAAGCCTAATCTAGCATACAAAATTTATTCAAATTTCATTTTTTCGGAACCTTTCTCAGTAAGGACAGCCCACGCTACGTCCATTCACAATGAAGTAATTAATATACCAATATTTCCTTGTTTTAATCATACAGGTAATCGTAAGTTTTATCTTTTTGATTTTTCACCTAAATTTGACGGACTTTTAGGAATTGATTTTCTAACACATATTGGAGCTAATATAAATTTAAAACATTGTTCTTTAGATACTCAATTTGTAACATTGCCTTTATATTATCAAAATAATATATCAAATTTACATAATTTTGAAACTATCGAAATAATAATTCCCCCACGTACATGTCAAAGAATCAAACTGCCTGTAAATCAATCGAATGGTTTAGGTATTTTAAAATATACAGATTTTGGTTGCGCAGAGATGCCAGAAGCTTTAGTACAAGTCATTGACTCCTACGCAACAACTATAATTACGAATAGTCGCGAAAACCCAGTTAAAATAAAAATATTTAATCCCATAGATATCGAAACCATAAATGAAGTAGAAAACAACTTCATAGAAAAAATGGAAACCGATACAGAAATAAATGAATATATGGATAATACACAAAAACAAAACTTAAAAAATTTAAGACTCACATTGTAATCAGGAAGAATACAGAGCTATTCGAAACTTGTGTTACGAATATCGTGACATATTTTATTGTGAGGGCATCCCACTTACATTTACTAATCAAATTAAACATAAAATAAACCTAACCGATGACACACCTATATATACAAAAACTTATCGATATCCCGAAATTCATAAAAAAGAGGTTAAAACCCAAATTAACAAAATGTTAGAGAACGGTATCATTCAAAACTCAACGTCACCGTGGAGTAGTCCAATTTGGATTGTCCCAAAAAAGATGGACGCGTCCGGTAAACGTAAATGGCGTATCGTTTGCGATTTCCGTAAAATCAATGAACGCAGTATTGATGATAAATTTCCTTTACCAAATATATCGGATATTCTCGATAAACTCGGAAAATCTCAATATTTCACCACATTGGATCTAGCAACCGGTTTCCATCAAATAGAAATGGAACCGAATGATATCCCTAAAACAGCCTTCTCAACCGATACAGGTCATTATGAATTTAGACGCATGCCTTTTGGCTTAAAAAATGCGCCCTCTACATTTCAGCGAGTCATGAACAACGTCCTTCGGGGACTTCAAAATGAAATCTGTTCTGTATATCTTGATGACATAATAATCTTCTCTACGTCACTTCAAGAGCACATCGATAGATTAAAATCCGTTTTTGATAGACTTAGAGAATCCAATTTAAAAGTGCAGCTAGACAAATCAGAATTTTTACACAAAGAAGTTGCTTATTTAGGTCACAAAATTACAAGCGAAGGTGTAAAACCTAATCCTGATAAAGTCACCGCAGTTAAAAATTTCCCCATACCAAAAACCCAGAAAAAAGACATTAAGTCATTTTTAGGACTAGCCGGATATTATCGTAGATTCATCAAAGACTTCGCAAAAATCACAAAACCCCTTACATTATGTCTCAAAAAAGGAGCGAAAGTTGAACACTCACCAGCCTTTATTCAATCCTTTAACCATTTAAAAGAATTGCTTATTAATGCTCCAATACTAAAATATCCTGATTTTGAAAAACCCTTTGTCCTTACGACAGATGCCTCAAATGTAGCCCTAGGCGCTGTTCTCTCTCAAGGCAACCCGCCAAATGACAACCCTGTAGCATTCGCGTCGCGCACTCTAAATGAAACAGAACAAAAATACTCAACGATTGAAAAAGAACTTTTAGGAATCGTTTGGGCATGTAAATACTTTAGACCTTACCTTTATGGCAAAAAATTTAAAATATATACTGACCATCGCCCATTAGTATGGTTATTTAACCTCAAAGAACCAAATTCGAAATTAGTACGTTGGAGGCTAAAACTTGAAGAGTATGATTATGAAATAATCTACAAAAAAGGGAAACAAAACACTAACGCTGACGCCCTTAGCCGAATTCAATTAAACGCAATCGAATCCGAATCATTAATAAATTACCCAGGCGATATAGACACCGACGTAACGCAATTCCTAAACGACCAATTCAACCCAGATATCCTTGACTCTGAAGTAGTGTCACAAACAATAGAAAGACTAGAACACGAACCTGAAACAACACCCAAAATTAATATTATTTCTGACATTCTAATAACTCCACCTATAACACAACTAACCCATTCTAATATTCCAATAAAACCACCCGTAACGGAAACAATACATAGTACAAATGCTAACGAAAATCATTCCAATATGACTATATTAGATGAAATTATTAATAATAAAGCTCATCAACTTATTATTAAAAAAGCACCTTATGACAAATATGTTAAAACCAAACGTGAAAATTTCGAAGGACATCAAATTATTCACGCAACATTACCCACTAATATTATAGTAATTACTAACTTTTTGAAAGAATATTTAACAAATAAAACAACATATGTTTATTTCTTTTCCAAAGAACTAAGAACCTATTTTCAACAAACAATGAATAACCATTTTAAAAATTTAAAACTTATAGAATGTTCAAAATTAATAAATAATGCTCAACCTGACGAACGAGAATTACTAATTAAATATCGTCATGAAGGCAAAACAAATCATAGAGGAATCGAAGAAACTTGCAAATTTTTAAAAGCAAATTATTATTGGAAATCACTTAAGGCAGATGTAACAAAATACATCAATAATTGTGAAATCTGTCAACGATCAAAATATAATCGAAAACCACCAGATCAACCTTTGATATTAACCGAAACGCCAAGCAAACCTTTCGAAATTGTTCATATCGACACTTTCATCATAGGTAAACAAAAATTCCTAACTATTATAGATAAATTCTCCAAATACGCCCAAGCCTTGCCTTATACTGGAAATGCAGTGTCGTGCTGTGAACAGTTAATTAATTTCTTTTCCTTTTTACGTATTCCAAAACAAATAGTTTCAGACAACGGATCTGAATTTCAGAACGAAGTCGTTAAAGGCTTATTAAATACACATAATATTAAAATACACTTCACTACCCCCTACCACCATGAATCAAACTCCCCTGTTGAAAGGCTGCATTCCACATTAATCGAACACATTCGATTACTTGAGAATCGGACCCCAATGCAGAAGTTACCAAACTTATGCCGTACGCAATTATTGCCTATAATAACACGATCCATTCTAGTACGAATTTTACCCCATACGAACTTGTCTTCGGACACACAGACTCTAGAGATCCTATGGATTTAATACCCGCTCATGTATATACCGAGTATGTCAATAATCATAAAAATAACACACAAATTTTGTACGACAAAATTACAAAGGAATCACGAGAACTAAAACAAAAAATTATAGATAGGGCAAACAAGGATAAAACCCCGACCAATTTAATAATAGGCTCACAAATTTATAAAAAATCAGATAATCGATCTGGAAAAATAAAAAAGAGATATTTAGGCCCATTCATACTAACGGCTATATTAGAAAATAATAAAATACAAATAGAAAATCCCAAAAATAAATACAAAGAAATCATACATGTTAACGAAACTAAAATAATACCCCTTGTTCCAGATGCTGGACCATCGTCGGCGGCTACGTAAAATTCCATGATTTAAATAAACATCCAGGAATACTACCATTCAAAATGGGAACCGCTAAACTTAAATCCAATCACTGGACATTCGTTCAAAATATTAACCTAACCCCTTTAATTAACCAATTTCAAAATATTCAAAAACAAGCAAAATCAATATACATAAACATTCAAAATAACAGCGAATACCATAAGGAATATTTTAATTCTTTTAATACATTATGTACACTTGAAAAAAGAATAGAAACTCTATTAGAACAAATTGTCCCAAATCAAGAAAATTATCGTAGTAAAAGAGGTCTTTTTAACCCCTTAGGTTCATTCATAAAAAGTATAACTGGAAACTTAGATCAAAATGACGCAGAGCAAATTGATGCCAAAATCAACGCTATCATCAAATTACGCTATCAATCAAATTACACTTTTAGAATCCAC
Organism: Kuschelorhynchus macadamiae; assembly: GCA_030620095.1. Taxonomy (NCBI): domain Eukaryota; kingdom Metazoa; phylum Arthropoda; class Insecta; order Coleoptera; family Curculionidae; genus Kuschelorhynchus; species Kuschelorhynchus macadamiae. Next base: position 390,632 of record JAUTXW010003423.1, read on the forward strand.
TATTAATAAATTTAAAACAATTATATCTAATATCACACATAACCAAATGGTACTAAAGTCACGCATTTTACAAATAGAAAAAATAATTAATAAAGTTCAAATGGAACAAATAAGTAATCACGAATTTTATTTAATATATACAATAATCAATCAAATAACAACAATTTATCAATCAATCTACGATATTCTGAATAAGATTGAAATAGGTATCACTTTTGCAAAAATTAATGTACTTTATAATTCAATAATAGAACCAAATGAACTATTTATAGAAATAAAGAACTTACAAGATCATCTAGGCTCAGATAAACTCCCTTTAGAAGTAACTTATAAAAATATACTTAATTTCGAAAAAATTATAGAAATTAAAAGTTTCTTAAAAAACTTTAATATTGTATTTATATTTGAACTTCCTCTTGTGGAATCGGAGATATATCAATATTTTAAGTTATTCCCTTTACCAATTCCCAATAATCGATCATTTCTTGTAAATATTCCTTATAAACCCTACCTAGCATTAGGCAATACAAAATATGCCCATATGGACCAAAGATGTCACGAAATCCAACCACAAAAATATTTGTGTAAAGAAGCCCACACCACGTTTGTCGAAGACAGCCCCTCCTGTGCTGTTCAACTTATCAAACATCACACAAATATTACGTTTTGCCACCCATTCGAAACTCAAATGCACGAGATCCAGACAACAAAAATAATCGACGACAAATGGCTGATAACAGTACCAATACAAGTAATCGCCGTCATAAATTGTCAAAAATCCGAAGATAACATACCCTTATATGGTTCCTATCTTCTTGAGTCATCCCCAGGATGTAAAGTACGGATAAAGTCAATTACGCTTGAAACATATAAATCAAGTCAATTAACATTTAATGGAATTAATCTACCTACCCTTAATTTAAGTCTAATTAAGGAAAACCGAGATTCATTCTACAACCCTCCTAGTATGGACTTAAACTACGTAAACCTAAAAACTACTAAAGAAATCGAAGCCAAATTGGAAAACCAAAAGAAGGCCCTAGAAGAAATGACCACAACGATTTATGTAAAGAAGACCAGTTTTTGGACAATTTTACTTTACATATTCATTTCAATAATTTTTATATTTTTCATATACAAAAAACTTGTAAAAAAGTCTAAGAAAAAACAATTAAATGCAAACTCTAATACTTTAGATATTGAAGAAAATAATAGAATTTTCTAAAATATTAATAATCTTTAAACCTTTTTGGAAATTTTTGAAAACACGTCTTTAAGAACGTGCTTTCAACTAAGAGGGGAGGAGTTACGTTCCCGTGAGAAATGCAATTCTGCATTTATGCACTTGCAATTCTTAGACTTTTATCTTTTCGTTCTCATGCAACATAAGCATTACTGAACTTATAAATATAACTAAAATGCATTTTGTAGTCAGTTCTCTTTGTACGCTTATGAAATAAAATTGATTTTTTAAAAATAATTTCTCGTGTTTCGAGTTGTTAACTCCTGGAATGCGATATACAGTTGGTGTTTGCCATAATAGCAGAATAAATTCCAATAAATCTGGCAGACAGATTTCATTTTATCGTTTTCCAAAAGGAAAACTTATTCGAGAAATATGGATTCAGAGATGTAAGAGGGATGGTAAACAGAATTTTGAGAACTGTCGTGTTTGTTGGGAGCATATTAAACCCGAAGATTATGAGCATGCTTGCAAGCTGAACTTCTTGGTCTGCCACCCAAAAGAAAACTAAAAAATACAGGTAAGTAATATAATGATGATCAATAAGACGCTTTTTAGAAAGTTTAATGTAATTAGTCGACGTTTCGACCTCATAGAGGTCATCTTCAGGACTCTAAAACTTAAGAACTAGTGTTACAACTTTTTTTATATAAAGGGCAATGTTCTTTAAAAACATATATGAGAAGGAGTAAAAAACCTATAGTGTATCTTACTGCAGGTAAAATACATATTAAAACACGTAAGCATATAAAAAAAACAAAAGACACAATGTACTTAGGATAACACAATGACTTAAATAGGGATAAAATAAATTAAGATTAAAATTAAGTTTTACTAGCAGGCATTACTCGAGGCATTAGCATACTTACATACAAATGCATTTACGGTGTAAAACTTAATTATATACAATTTGGGGAACATTATTTTGATGGTAAGTATTTTGGAGTGTCGTTGGTACCATTTAATATAGATCAATAAAACTACTGTTGTTGAAAGAGTTTGGTCAACAGTAAGCTTTGAATATTATCAGTGTGCGATATAAAAATATCTTTTTTTTATACTTTCTGGTGTGATTATTGGCAGTCAGTAATACAAATAAGATGGAAACTGGTATATTTACTGATTTACTGCATAGGATGTTCTACACATTTTAAAATATAGTAGGTTCCACACACAAGCCTTCTATATATTGTTTTGTATTAATATTGGTTGTGTGCTTTATCATTTCGATCATTTCATTTAGCAGACGTTTTTGAAAGTTGTTTTGTTTAGCTAAAATAATGGTTTTATCAAAATTGAAGATATATAAATTTTCGAAATGTTCTGCCAAGACACTTTTTTCTTATCATTCTACAGATTCACAGGTAGCACACTCCTTTAATGCTCAGCTACTCGAGTTTTAAGTATCTATCTGTTTAATCTATGTATACACAATTACATTCCAAGCAAGTTTATGTTGCTCTCATGTATGTTTTTAAGGAACATTGCCCGTTTATATAAAAGAAATATGTAACATCAGTTTTATATTACATTACATTTTCTAACTGCATTTTAAAATAGTTGTTTTGTACTGTATTTTGTTAAAATTTAAAGTTTAAGCTGTTTTAATATTTTTTGATTTCAGCTGTACCTTCACTTATGTTAAGCAAAGTAATTGATAAAAATTCAGCTTTACCCCAAACTTCAACAGGAAGGACTAAGCGAAGATTGAACAGGAAGTACCAAGCGAAGATATGGACGAAAAAGATAGTAAAAAGATGAAGAAAATAATTACTTTATTTTAATTGTTTTGATATGCAAAATTCATATTTTTTTTGTAAATAAAGATCTATTTGGCAAAATATTCTATTCTCAAAGTGGAGTTCAAATATTATAGACACAATTAAAACATGAGGTCTTCCTCCATAAAGTTTAATTAGAATTAAATTTCTATTTAACCTGTTTCTAAAAAAGATCTCATAATTGTCAGAAATATTTAATACATTTTTGTAACAACAAATATAATTAATATGACGTTTACTTTTTTTTTAAATATACATACCTGGAGATGTAGTTATGTTTTTTCGAAACATGTCGGATAGAGATTTAATTTTAATTAAACTTCGTAAATTTCATTTGCGTCTAAATATTTATCTGTTTTATTTATTAGGATTATGTAGGCATACCTAACTACCTATTTATAGTTTAATTTGTTTTTTTTTTTCATTTGGTCAGCACTGAATTTAGTTGCGTGTCTAATAAATAGGGGATTAAAATTTTTTCCACAAACATTTTTACTAATCTATAATTTTTAATATTTCATTAACTAATTTTTTTTTTAAAACTATTAGTAGAAAATGAAAAATTAGTGAAATTTGTTTGGATCACCTACTTTTTTGACCTAACGAAAAAGATAGTGCTATCGATTAATAATTGGTTCGAGAAAGAGGACTAATGTACGCGTCGGTGTTCGCGGTCGCCCGGTGACGTAAACCAGTTTTCCGCGGGGACTGCGATAAGGGGAAGCGTTGGGTAACCATAGAGTTAACAGGCCTTGGTAATAATATATTATACAATCCGGATGGGATCATAGTATCCATGTTATGACGTTCGTGTATCGTATAATAAAAAAATATCTACATCGTTGTTCTTAACAATAATACGGAGGCAAAAGCGTAATCCAATGTCGGTTGTGGTATCAACCAGCTGAGTAGTTTCTCCTGTGATTCTGTTAATTTTCGCAAACTACAGAAGTTTTAGCAGAAAAAAAAATGATTTTGTTAACAGTATTTGTTGCAATGAAAAGTAAATTAGTCTGAAAAACGTTTTAAAAAAGAAATAAGGCAACATATCCTGTATTCAAAATAGTAAGTTTTAATACATTTTTAAAAACTTTCGGACACAGGTAAGTTATCTTAAATCGTCCCATTTTAGCCCCAGAATTATGGGGGAGTTTCTTGTACAGATCTTTATCCAGGCAGTAGATTCTGTGGACATAATGAAAAATGAAATTCTATCGGAAATATAACAGGTAGCGAAAAATTATCAAGACACAAAAATGTATCTACAAAGTTGTTTACAAGCTGGTCATCAAATATTTAAAAAATTACGACTTTTTTACATGTGACGGATCAATATTTATACGCTTGCGTACCATCTAAAAAAACCTTTTTACATTACTAATAACTAGTATCATATTTCACCCTATATGCTAAAAGCAACGATTTTTGTGCGATAACTCCCTACCGAAGTAGTTTCAGACTAAGGTAAGATAGTGTATATCGTTCTATTTTGTAGCATTATCGCTGAAGTTATCAAGGCAGTCGATACTATAGACCATGTCTCAAAAAATCACATGTAGCGAAAATGCTTGAAATAAAATGATTTACCTGCAGTAAAAGTTTGAAACTTGTTTACAAAACAGATAAAAAAATATCAACTTTTCTGTATGTGACGAATCAATGTTTACGAGCTTGAAAACCAACACCCATCCAAAAAAAATGTAGAAACCTTCGTAAAGTACTAACTCACGTACCAAATTTCAGCTTCTTCACGAAATCCAACATTTATTAATTCAAAATAATAATATTTTTTAAATATTGGCGTGCGACAACTCCCTAACAAAGGCCTTTTATTCTAATGACACACGCTACAGTTTATTTTGCTGCTATATTTTATCGGGAATTCCCGTTAAAAGACTACCAATTGGTTAGAAATTGCAAACTAATTTCAATAAGTTTTAATGACTCAAGTGAACAAATTAGCAGGGGTGGCTTATCAGATGAGGCAATTGAGGCGCCGCCTCAGTCGGATTTTTCTATAAAATTGCATATTTATCTTCTTAATTCAATATTCCATAGTGAAAATAATAATTTTGTGAATTAATATGAAAATAGAACCAAACATGTATAAATCACCTTTAAATCCTAATAACATACATTTCTTAACAAAGTATCCGAGCGCACCTATTCACTATTCACTTTCCTAACAACCCGCAATAAATAATATGTTTTCGTGCGCGCGCCGTACACAACTATCATAAGACCCAGTTAGCCGATATTTTACTTGTCTCAAATTTCGAATTTTGTTAATCAAGCGTCTCTCGAAATGTGGTTTTTATTGGTTGGGTAAAACTATGTATTCCAGGAGGCTTCTTAGGCGATCTAGTTTTGACGGATGTAGTAGACGTAGTTGCCAGTTGCTAGTTAATTTAAGTAGAAATAGTGAGAGGTATTCAAGTATTTTTAGTAAATGGCAATCGTGCATTCATATTTCAGCCAAGACGTTTGTCCATTACTCGGCTTTGTTTTTTTGTCGGTATGTCGATTATTATCTTTTGAAGATTCCTCGGGGCGTGTGGGGTGGAAGTCTTTGCAAGTTAGCAAGCGGTCTGAACGAGTTAGGAAGTCGGTGGCGGGTGGATTCGGTTAATGACGTTAATGTTTAGTATTTTCGAGTACTTGTGCCGTGATTGTCGAAAAGTGTTTTTTGTTTCGCGATCAAGCGAAATCGCGACTTTTCAGTTGTTTAATAGTTCCATATAATAATTCGATTGGTGTTAACTGTGAATTAACTATGAATCCATTCACGATATTGTAATGTCAATATTGACAACATCATTTTCGAGGCGCTCCGAAGAGATAGACCAATGCCTCAGATAAGTACCTTAAGTAATGATAAGAAAGACGGTCAACAATATAAACGTTCATTTAAATTATCGTGGTACCAGGCTTATACCTGGATTTCTGGAAGCTTCTTTAAACAGCGTTTATTTTGTTGGCCTTGCTTATTATTGGAAAAACAAAAAACGTATGGACCTCTGATGGGCATGCTGATATCAAAAATTTTTCAAGAGCGGTTGAAATACACGAAGCGTCTAAAGAACGTATTCAGAATACTTTAAGTTTTGTACGCTTGTCTCAAAATATGACCACAATTAAAGATGCACTAATGGAAAATGCCCACTTATCTAAACTATTATACAATGAAGATGTTAGGAAAAACCGTTTACTTTTAACATACCTTATAGATACAACAATATTACTGGGAAAACAGGAACTTGCTTTTAGGGGGCATGACGAATAAGAATCTTCATTTAACAAGGCAAATTTTAAGAAAGTTTTTAATTATTTAATTAAACGTAATGCCGAACTTGTAAAACATTTAGAACAAAAAACTGTATTTACGAGACAGTCTAAAACTATTCAAAACGAATTAATATTTTGTATAGAGGAATATATGAAGGACTTTGTAAAACAAAAAATATCAGAGGCTACGTTTTTTTCATTAATCGTAGATGATACAACTGATATGGTAGCAAAAGCGCAATGTTATGTAACTGTACGATATGTTAGTAAATCAGCCGAAATAAAAGAACGTTTTTTTAGGATTTTATTATATAAGCGCAGATTCTAGAGCTAATACGCTCTATAACTTAATTGTATGTATTTTAGAAGGTCTAAATTTTAAAAAGATGTTAACAGCACAATGTTACTATGGAGCCGCGCTTATGGTTGGCGAACTGAGCAGTCTACAAACACGCATAATGCCCCACTCGCAATTTACACACATTGTGCTACCCATCGGCAAATTATATCAAAGAAAGCAAAATCTTTTTCGCAACCTTGAAAACTTTGCCGGCTTTTTCCATAAATCTTATAAACTGACATCTATCTTGAGCAAAATATTACAAAAACGAATTCCCCAAGCATGTGAGGCAAGATGGTATTCCCGCTTAAAAATTGTATTTTTTATCGCCAATAATTTGGAGGGACTAATCTTAGTGTTTTAGGAAATGATCGAGAACGTCGAATTAGACTCAGATACCATTCACAAGACAAAGGGGTATTTAAAAGACCTCTCTGACTTTGAATTTGCTTTTTTAACATTTATATTCAAGGAAATTTTTTTAATTACCGATATTCTTTCTAAAGTTTTTCAGTTGAGTAACTTAGAAGTTGATTTCTGCATTTCACAAATAAATATTATCATCCAACGATTAAATGACCTACGCGTTGAAGACTGTTTTAGATCTATATTTGAAAAAACAAAAATGCTTACAGGATTGCCACATGGTAGACAAACTCACAATATGAACGAATTGGATCTAACTGACAAGTATAAACGTTTATTTCATGAAACTTGCATTGATTGCATGATTGCATACCTTTAGCCAATAGCTTAGAATTGCGGTAAGCCTTTGTGGGATTTAGGTAACCGAGAACGTGTTTTACATTCGCTCGTGCTTATACGTTAATTTACGCGGTTCAAAAGTCGAATTAAATTTTCAAATTAAAATGAGTGAAAATAGTGATGGTAGTACAGGTGATCTGCTAAAAATAACGAAATTATCGCAACAATTTCCACCAAAAACGAGGAGTTTTTCTCTGGGATCGACCAGTTTATCAAAATCGGAAATAAATAAAATCATTGGAATTTGCGATAAGGATCCCAAACAAATAAAAACGTACGCTGCTAAATCCTTGATAACAAAAAACACCGATAACCCAACTGATGGTCAAAACAAATTACCGGGGGCGTTTGACAAATTCGTACCAGAATCGAATAAGGATAAAATGCCAGAAACTAATACAGTGCTACAAAATGACGTACTTTGTGATCCTGATGATGTTTTCAAACCTAGAAAATCAGTTGCACGGACGCCGCCTTCAAATAAGCAAACTAATAGAAATGACAAAAAAATTGATGAAAACTTACAAGAAATGTCAAATAAAAGAAATAGATCAGACACAGACAGTACCCCCGAAAAAGAAAATATAACTAAGAGACAATGCGACAGATTACCCTCAGCTAACCAAGATATTAGTAATGAAAGATCAGAAAATGACAACAGCGAGATACTTACTGAAAATGTAATTCTACAGGTATTCTCTGCGTTAGATACAATTCAGAAAACCTCAAATAAAGAACATAAAAGTGACTGTTGTCAAAAAGATGATCAAGACTCTATTAGAGCATCTATTTCGACAATCCATAAATCACTATCTTTACTTGTGCATAAAATTGGTACTTTGGAAAAGGACAAAATGGCGCTTGAATTTCAAGTTATTACGCTAGGCCAAAATAGAAAAAGGAAAGATACTAACGCAGAAGCGGAAGAAGCCTCTATAATACATCCCAAAGAAACGTCAGAACGAACCTACGCGACAGTTACACATAAGCAGTCAAAACCCAGCTTGGAGGCAGCAAAAAATTCTGAAGAATGGAGAACTCCACAAACTAAAAAAAAGTTTGAGACAGTCATACGAATCGATCAAATTACAGATGCCAAAGAAACGGTGCGTCAATTGAAAGGCGAGATATCAGTAGGAGAGACAGAAGGGGGATTTAAGAATATAAGGCAACTAAAGAGTGGAGCAGTAGTTGTAGAAAGCTGCACAAAGGCGCAACAAGAGAAATTGAGACAAGCCCTCAAAAGTAGAAATGATATGAAAATTAAGGAATCCCAAAACACAGATCCTATGTTTGTAATAACTGGCATTGAAAAAGGGATACCAGATGACGAATTTATTAATGAACTTATTCGACTTAATAATGAAATTGAAAAAGATCTGCAGTATAATGTTATCGACAAAATTAAGGTTATATATAAAAAACCCTGCAGAAATCCTAGCAAAGAAAACTGGATACTTCAAGCGCCTGCTGAAATATCTAAATGGTTCCTAAAAAAACAGACAGTTATATTTGACCTTGTAAAAGTGTATGTGCAAGAACACATAAACTTAGCGATATGTTTTCGATGTGCTGGATTTGGACATGTAGCCAAATATTGTCAAGATGAAACATGTTGTCATAAATGTGGAGGTGATCACTTAGGGAAAGATTGTTATGTCAGCCAAATGAAATGCCCAAACTGTACAAAAATGAGATATAAACCTGAAGACAATCAACACTCAGCGAGAGATATGAATTGCCCAGTATATAGGAGGAGGATAGATCAGTTCAGAAACCAGATTAACTATTCTGGATCTTTTTTATAAAAGAAAACAACATTAGCAACTGCACACAAACAAGCATTTTATCGAGTATTATTCACCAAAATGTGCAGTCCATTGGTAACTCCATAGACAGAATAAATGCAATGTTAAGTGTTCATTCTGACTGTAAGGTGCTATGCGTCTCAGAACATTGGAAATCCAAAGATCAACTGCAAAATTATGCAATTAAAAACTTTAATTTAGTGTCTATGTTTTGTCGTGAAGAAGGGCAACATGGTGGTTCGGCTATATTCGTCAAACAAAATATTAAATGTAGATTTAAGTCAAAATTAAACAATATATCTGTTCACGGCATTTTTGAGTGTGCTGCCATAGAGTGTAAAATAGGAAATTTAAATGCAATTATTATTTCTATATACAGGCCACCAAACGGAGACATAAAGGTATTTATGGAAAAACTAGAGCTAATGTTAACATCTATATTTAACGAAGATAAGGTAATCTATATAGCTGGGGATTTCAACATTGAAATGTTAAGAGAAAATAAAACAAAAGCAGACCTCTTCTCAATCATGAGTTCGTTCAATTTAATACCTACCGTTTCTGAAAATACACGAATAACATCCACTTCTTCCAGCTGTATAGATAACATTTTCACAAATTCATCTATTATTGAAGCCATTGTTTTTGAAAGTTTTGTATCGGATCACACTGCACAGAAGGTTGTTTTTGAAACGATGGACGACAACATCAAAAAACAAGAGTACATACGTTTTTTCTCAGACACAAATAAAGCTAATTTTCTGTGTAGTCTGAGAGAGCAAAACTGGTCGGATATTGTATATAAAATTGATATTTTTGATGTAAATAAACAATGGGAAAATTTTATTTCTACCTTTAAAAATATTTTTAATCAGCATTTCCCCCTAAAAAGAGTTAATAAAAATACTAATAACAAAAAAATTGGTTTCAACCCAGAAATAACAGAATGTAAAAGAAAACTTGATGTTCTATTAATTTTGTGTAAAAGTGATAATAAATACAAGGATCTTTATAAAGAAACAAAAAAAGAGTATGACACTCTCTTGAAAAAATCACGCATAACAAACTATTAAACTAGAATATCCAAATCTGATAATAAAATGAAATGTATGTGGAGAATATGCCACGAAATCACAGGTAAAACAAAACAAAAAGATGAACTTAAATTAGAGGCAGATGCTGAAAAAATAGCAGACAAATACAATGAATTCTTAATTGATGTAGTTCCAAAATTGTTTCAATCTGTGAGTGATCACCCTCATCTGTGTAATATACCAACAAATGATAGATCAATCTATATAAGGCCAGTAACCCCTAAAGAAATAAATGAGCTAGGAACTAATATCAAAAATAAACATAGCAGTGGACTAGATGACATTCCAACTAGTATCATGAAACTCGCTTTAAGTGAACTGCAAGAAGTGTTGTGTTTTTTAATGAATAATTCTTTTAAATATGGCATATTTCCAGAAAATATGAAGGTAGCACTCATAAAACCCCTATATAAGAAGGGCGATCCTGAACATTTGGACAGCTATAGGCCAATAAGTTGATTGCCAGCGTTTTCAAAACTGCTTGAACTTGCTATGTGTAACAGATTAGTGCTTTTTATGAATGAATGTAACTTATTTAATATAAGCCAACACGGTTATTTAAGGGGTAGATCAACGCAAACTGCTATTTTTCAATTTATACAATCAATTTTGGAAATCTTCGAAAGGGGCGAAATAGCATTTGGTATATTTATTGACTTATCTAAAGCCTATGACTGTCTGAATAGAGATATACTTCTTAAAAAACTGGAGTTGTACGGTGTAAGGGGCAATGCTTTAAAATGGTTTTTTTCATATATGGACAATCGAAAGCAATCAGTAAGTATAACGAAAAATGGGCAAACATACAATTCTCAACTACTATCCAATTTTTCAGGAATAGCACAAGGCAGCATCTTGGGACCAATCTTGTTCATTGTGTTTGTTAATGATTTATATTCAATAATAAATGGACCTAACCATAAAATTATTAGTTTCGCTGATGATACTAACCTATTAATAGGAAGTAAATGTAATAATCAGTTACAAGTTAGCAGTAAAGATCTTCTCCACCGAGCAATTAATTGGTTTAATCAAAATAAATTAATCCTTAATTCATCCAGAACAAATGCCATATTATTTAGAACTAAGCAGTCCAAAACAGACCATGTTGAGTGTCTGGAGACCGATGATCAAGGTGACATTGTAGTTTCTAAGGACTCAAAATTTCTGGGCATTTACATAAATGAATATTTGGACTGGTCATCTCACATATCTGCTTTAATAAAGAAATTAAATTCAATAAGTTACGGGATGCGAGTCATTGTCAAGTATATGAATGAAAAAACATTAAAAATTATGTACTTTGCAAACTTTGAGTCTGTATTAAGGTATGGAATTATTTTCTGGGGTCGGGACAGTATGATTCAAAATACTTTTGTAGCACAAAAAGGAGTAATTCGGATCATCAAAAAAATGGACTACATTGAATCATGCAGATCAGTTTTCCAAAACTCATATATAATGACAGTATATGCTTTGTATGTGTATGAATGTCTAATGTTCTTCTTCAGAAATAAAAACCTCTTTCAAACAGTAAATGTAAATCACAATTACAATACCAGAACTGATAACATTAATTACCCCATACACCGACTTCAGTTAACAGAAAGACAACCCCATTATATGTGTATAAAATTATACAATAAATTACCCCCACACTTAAAAAGAATAACTAGTATAAGAATTTTTAAAAGAGACATTAAAAAACTGTTAATTCAACTTGAACCTTACGAGCTGGATGATTATTTAAATATGTAAATTTAACTATATGTAATGTTATTAGTTATAGGTTAGTTTGTCAGTGTGATTAATTGCATGGTTCCTTTTTGTTTTGACGTTATTTCATTTTGTTTTTTGTAACAATTCTGAAATAAAAAGTTTATTATTAATTTAATTAATAATTAGTGTACTTTTACTAATTACCTTAGCAATTGAGTGTTCAATTAATCCTACTATATTAATACAAGTAGCTGTAGGTTTTGGTGCACATAGTTTTCGTTTTTAATTTTTTTTATATAGTATTTAAATCCTACTTTCTCTGCTCTATATCTCTTTCTGTAAATCCATTTCTTTTTCTTCTGCTGTACTGAGAGTTTTTTTTCATGTCTTTTAGTATAACTTACATCAATGTTCGTTCGCTAATTTCACACTTTGACAGTTTTCAGGACTATTATGAACAGAAAAACTATGACTTCATAGGTATCACAGAGAGCTCCAAGAATCTCTAATGAGGCAATTCATTTACAAAATTATAATTTGGAAAGAAATGATGACATGGCCGTCGAGGGGGAGGAGTGGCTGTTTATATCAAAGGCGACCTCAAATATGAGGTTATTCTGACCGAGAAATTTGATTTTTCAGAAAGTATTTGGATAAAGGTCTCTTTAAAAAAGTATGAAAATGTTATTAGTATCATATATAGACCTCCAAATTCTGACATTACTTCTTTTTTAGCTATATTATAACATATTTTGTATAGGGGATTTTAACACTGACATCTTAAACTATGAAAGCACTTTGACAAGGCAGCTTTTGGAAACTGTGAAACCATTTAATTTAAAAGAAATTAATTTAGAGCCAACTAGAATTACCAATAGAACTCAGTCTTTAAATGATCTTATTTTTACAAATTGCGATAAACTTGTGAATAAGGGTGTTAATGATTGTACGTTCTCTGAGCATTGCTCAGTTTTCTGTGAGATTAACTACACTTTTAATCCTAAACCTCCTAATAAAATAATATATAGATCATTAAAAAATATAGATATAAACGTATTTCAAAGAGACCTGGAAGCAATACATTTTAACGAGATATATAATATTGAAAATATTGACCAAAAGATAAGTTTTTTAAATAATAGTATATTAGCCCTATTTAATAAGCATGCTCCTATTAAACGGCTTATTGAGCGCAATAAACCTCTCCAGCCATGGATCACAAAAAGCATCAAACGCATGCAAAAGAGATAAAGGTTTTCGTGAGTTTAAATCTAGCAAACTACCTAGCAAACGGGATTATTATAAACAGCTTAGGAATGTAACTAATAAGTCAATTAAATTAGAGAAAAAAGCTTATTATAGGAATACATTTCAAAATAGCCCTATAAAAGATAAGTGGAAAGAGCTTAATAGGCTAAGACCAATAAAGACAAAAGAAATTCCAGAGGCTCTTAAAGATACGAACAATTTTAATACAATCTTTATAAATAAAAACCTAACCTAACCTAACCAAAACAAATAATTCTTTAAATAACGATCTTATAAATTTTTATTTATATAACACTATAAATAATCTGGATTCCTTGCTAACTTTTAATACTGTAACGGACAATGATATTCTTCAAATTATATTAAAAATTAAAAGTAAAGGGCACAGATGGTATTAACATAACTTTAAGCTCCTTGTGCTGTCCCTATATTCTTGAATTTATAACACATATAGTTAATGAATGTATTCTTCAAGAATATTTTCCTAACATTTGGAAAAAAGCCGTTGTCACACCCCTTCCCAAAGTAAGTGTTCCTAAGGATTTATCTCAATTTCGTTCAATAAGCATACTTCCAACGTTTTCAAAAATTTTAGAATGAGTACTGGAAACTTAAATTCGCCAACATATAAATATAAATAATATTTTACCAATGAAACAATCGGGATTTCGCCCTGGACATAGTTGCGCGACAGCAATGGCGGATGTTACTGACGATATCTTTTCTGCTCGAGACAACAACGAAGTAACAGCATTAATTCTATTGGATTTCAGTAAAGCTTTCGTTTTTTTAAATCATAAAATATTAATTTCTATGTTACACTATCTGGGGTTTTCGATAAATGCGTCAAACATTATTAAATCATTTCTCTCCGATAGATTTCAACGCGTGAAAATTGATCAAAATTTTTCTGATTTTCTTAAAGTTGATTCTGGAGTTCCCTAGGGTAGCATTTTGGGACCTCTTTTACTCAGTATCTACACAAGTACTTTCCATAGATATTTTAAATACTGTCAGTATCATCTTTATGCCGACGATACCCAACTGTATTTATCTTTTAAACATTCTGACTATGAAGAAGCCAATATTAAGATCAACTCCAATTTAGACTAACTACTTAAAATATCCTCTAAACATATGCTAAATTTGAAACCGTCTAAGTCGCTTGTTCTTTTATTTGGTAATAAAAATATTCTTAATGATATAAAGCCAGAAGTCAATATAAAAATAGGAAACCAACGTTTTTTCTTATATTCTTAAAAAAACATATTGCTCTCTCAAATCGCTATACCAGCACAGACATTATCTTGACCAATCTATAAAAAAGGAGCTCTGTGATTCATTATTATTGTCACATTTTAATCAATGCGATCGTATATATGGTCCGTGTTTAGACAGTTATGATTTACGTAGAGTTCAAAAAGTGCAGAACAGCTGTATTCGATTTATATTTGGTATCAAAAGAAATAATAGGGTATCTCACAAACTTAAAGAAATATCGTGGTTAAATATGTATAACAGACGTAAGTGCATGCCTTGTGCTTTTATTATAAATTACTTACATTTAAATCTCCTTCACATCTTTATAACACAATCACTTTTCGCATGGACGTACATCATTTGAATTTACGCAGGAATACCTTAACAATTCCACGGCATAAAACTGAAATATTTAAGAGATGTTTCTCCTATAACGTTGCTTTAAATATAAATTCGCTATTTCCAGATTTATCACAAATGACACAATCTCCTATGTCGTTACAAAGTTTTAAAAAGAAAATTACTACTCAGTTACTCAATTCTCAGTAGCTTTTGAAATACTCTAAACTTCATTCTTCTTTCTTTGTATTTCTGTCCCCCTTTCTTTTTTCCTTTTTTCCTCTTCTTCTCTTCGTTTAGTAATAATGTAATCTTAGTACAATTATGTTATTTATTTATTATTTAGCTAATAAAATGTATTGTTTGGTAATAGCCGCATTGGTAGAACAGAATCTGGACTACAGAAGTCTGAAATGCGTGCTTTTATTTACCTTATTTTTATGATATACATCTTTGTATTTTTATTTGTATACATATGGTAAATAATAAACATTATTATCATTAAGTGTACAGGCTGAAAGAGATTTTTCATGCTTAAAACGAATCAAGACCTACTTACGAAATACTATATCTCAGGACAAACTCTCAGCCCTATCAATAAAATCAATAGAAAAAGAATTATTAGTATCTCTTTCTGGAAGTACCGGTGAGTTTTATAATAAAATGATTGACAAATTTGCGTCATTAAAAGACACACGAATTAATTTAATTTACAAAAAGTGACTTATTGCGGGTAACAGCGCACCGCAACATGGATATGATCTCGGATATGACATACACACTTACGATGGTCTCAGCAGTTTCTATTTTTTATTGATAAAATCAATGCTTTATCAATAAAAAACGAAACGTATTGAAGCTATTGACTTATAATTATGTAAGTAATTAGACAGTGTTATTTATAGTTCAAACCTATTATGACTATATTTTCCAAACGATTTTTAAATTTTGTAAAAAATCCCAACATGAAAAATGGTATACTAAGAGTATATCAGTCTGAAGATGAAATTTATTTATGAAATATTCAAAAATTTTAATTTAAAAATGTTTTTGATAAAATGGTGTATATTCTGACCAAAAATTTTTATTCCCTTGGGAGTTCTATACATCGCCTCACCGTGACGAAAGGTCACGAGCCGCCACTGCAAATTAGTGTATTTTGATACAGTCGAATTTTTGCCATAGTGGAGCAGATAACAAAAATTAGTTTTAACCAAAACTTCCCTCGTTATTAATCCTATCTTTTACAAAAGAAGTACTATACAGATTTGGTTAAGTTACCCGGAACTTCCCCCTTAGTGAATCCTTTCATGCAATAAGGGAATAAAAGATAACATAATTTGTATATGTTCTGTATATATTATATGCTTCACTTTTCCTGATAAAAGGAGGGATTTATAACAAGGGAAGTTCTGAATAAAACCAATTTACCGATATTTTTTCCTTTTTGTAAAATTATGACTTTCCTCAAGTTCTAAAGCTATTTTATGTTGTTATATTTTTTTTTTAAGTAATTTTAAAAAATGTATTTATATCAATAAATTATTTATTACAATAAAGTATTTTATTTTATAGGCAATTTTGCTTAGTTATATGCAAGCCTAATAGCCCAAGAGCTCGTGACAAAAAACTGCAAGAATTTTGTAATGGCTCATATTTCATTACGATGTAGTATTAAGGAGTCTCGAAAGGTCAGGTAATAGGACACCTGGCGGCGGAACGCTTTGTAGTATGTTAAATCATCACACATCACATTGGCGCTAAACTTACTACCAAAAAACGTGAGAAAGTGGTCGGACCGCAAAGTTGTGGAACGACCCATAAGTTGTCACTATAGTGATGTCAGTACAAGTTTTGTAATGGTTGAAAATGTGGTTACTACTTAATTATTGTATATAATTAAATAAAAAACAGTCAGACCTCAGTTTAGTGGAACAGACGCAGTCAGCAGTTGCTCGAAGTGCGTATATAGAGCGCACGCCACTGCATGTACACCCTCAATACTACATCATATTGAACTACGAGTCATTACAAAACTCTTGCAATTTTTTGTCACAAGCTTTCCGGCTATAAAATGCACATAGCCCCGCCAGTTTTGTCCGATTAAAAAAAAAATGAAAACTGATATTTAGAGAATTTAAGCTTTATGGGAATACATATAAAAATGTGGGGGATTTCATTTAAAATTTCATAGCCACCACCGGAAGAATGAAAGTATCAAACTTGGGTTAAAAATTGTGTAAGTGTAGTGTCTCATATACGATCACAAAAATTCAAATTGCAGAAACACAAAAAAAAACGGGGGGGTACACTAGACCCTGGTCACCCGTTATACCCACCCTTATACTAATTAATTTTGCACATCCCAGAAAAAAAAACTTGGTAAAACAATTTTTAGGAGGCTTTAACATAAATATAAAAATTACAGCATAGTAAACCCGAATTCTTTTATCAACTACCGCCAGCTCTTCGCCCAAGGTGAACATGCAATTTGATTGTAAGTAAATTATTTAATTCTTTTTATAAAAACATGTTAAAATGCAATATATTTAGCCTTTGCAGATCCAAGCTGAGGATTCAGACATTGCCCTCGTAAGGCTCAACATGAATTTAAGAATAACAAATGTTTGCCACAGCTAACAAGGGTTTCTCATCTCAAGGGAAATCACGTGGAAACTGCAAATCTCTTAAATATTGCTTTGTCATTGAGATTTCTTTTAATCTGCTAGGGTATCAGATATTTTATGAAAATATTTAACTAATAAACTATTTGTTTCTCTAAGTATAGCTTACGGGTAAAATAAAACGTTACAAACAAATCTATTTAAATATCCATGAACAGTTGTAACTGTAGGTAAATCATTAAATCGAACACTACTTCTAAATTAAATCTGTTTGTTTACCTAAGGAATTAGTAGAGCTACAGGCAATTTTATATCGACTATAGTGCAGAAACAATTTTATTTAATTTGTCACTATCCCTAAGTCTGACGTACGAATCGTGTGCCACAGAAACTATTAGGTCAAAAGATATTTATTGCAAATATTAAGGATTTCGACGAGTCGAATAAATCGACGAGATGTCGAGTGCTTCGTGACAAAACACAAAGCGATGTGTTTTTATATGTTCTACCGCCCGATCTCTTCAGAAATCGCGTCCGAGCCTAAGATCCGTGCCTCGGTTTGTAAAGTCCGCTACTCACTATTCGGTTCTATTCGTTCATTCGATTCATCAGTTTATACAAATGAATGAATTGGGGAAGCAATAAGTTGACGAATATTTTATCTACACTACTCATCACTTTAATACCTACATTCCCATGGATTTTCTGCGTTTTAATGTTTTGAAAATACACATAAAACAAAAGATTTAATTCGGACGATGGTTCGCTGAGGTCCAAGCCTACTTGATTATCCACCCAAAGGACGGATTCGACGCGCAAGGAACTAAAGGTATGGTTTCGGTGGCGCGTCTGGCTGCCGCGACTGGCTACTGCGTCTGGCGATTGCGGCTAGTCGCTGATGGTTGGTGTATATAGTAGTGCGTCTAGAGGAGAACGACTCAGTTGACATCCGATTTTTTATATAGCGTGATTGCATTATATTAACTGTAAAGCAGGAAAATGGACGAAGAACTTATGTATTTCATTTTATTAGAGGAAGAAGAAGATGAACAGATGTTACAATATACTATAATGCAAGAAAGACCTGCGACACACGATATATTTCAACAACGAAAGAAACAAGGTTATTTCAACCTTCTAATTAATGGTCATTTAAGAGAAGACGAAAACAAATTTAGGGAATTTTTCCGATGAAATGTCCAACAGTTTGATTTTGTTTTGCTACTTATACAAAACGACATACAAAAGCCTGGAACAAATTTCGTGCAAGCTCCTATTACACCAGAGGAAAAATTGGCGTTAAACTTAAGGTAAGAATAAAAACAATGTTTAAAGAAGTTTTATTTTAAATGAACGTTTAAACAAAAGAACTATACTATAACTCGTGATAGTTCGCGTCGTCACCTATATTTTCATCGTTTGGTTGGTGTGAGTTTGATGGAATAAATAAAGATGCGCTTGGTTGATCTGG
Source organism: Kuschelorhynchus macadamiae (assembly GCA_030620095.1). Classification (NCBI taxonomy): domain Eukaryota; kingdom Metazoa; phylum Arthropoda; class Insecta; order Coleoptera; family Curculionidae; genus Kuschelorhynchus; species Kuschelorhynchus macadamiae. Next base: position 409,630 of record JAUTXW010003423.1, read on the forward strand.
CGGAAGATTGTTTGGTTGAAAGGAGGTAGTAGATAATATTCTGAGACGAAGTGGTGGTCCAGAGGCAACTGATGGAGAATCGTTGGGTTGAAAGGAGGCAGCAGATAATATTCTAACACGTGGTGGTTCAGTGCCAGTTGATGGTAGCTGTCCAGAAAATGTATTCATCAGTGATGTATTACAGAGTTGAATGTGTGATTGATGAGTAGTAGATGCTGCAAGTTGGAAATTTTTTGAAATAGAAGTGGTATTGTTAATGTCATACCCATTGCCTGCAATTGGGGCATTGTTATAATGACTCGAATGGCAGGGAGATACTTCAGTAGAAGCATTTCCATGAGAACTTTGAGGTGTAGAAGTCATTGCTATCTTTTGTAGTTCATTTAAAAGAGTTAGGATTTTAACTTTTGTGTCACTAATTAATGCAGGTGGGAACTTCTTAACTGTCAAGCTAATGCTTTTCATAAAGAAGTCTACGTCGTCTTCTTCTAACTGCGATTTCCGCTTTTTGTTCTGTAGTTCTTCTAGCATTTCCATACGTTTTTGGGCTCTTTCATCAAAACCCCGGTAGAATGAATCTCTCGATATTTTGAAGTTGGGTTTTTTCCCTTTTGGTACCATAGGCATAGAACAGTGACTGCTAGAAGATTGAGTGTCGTTTTCTGAAAATGCAGGTTTTTGTTGTGGTATTTGTATGCTAGGCGTTTCGCTAGTTGATGGTTCCCAATTTTCTATATCATGATCGCCCAGGGTATTTTGGTCATCCCCATCGGTTGCAAACTCTTCGCCACCCGGTGGCGGTCCTGTTCCAAACTGATTTTCAGATAACGTGTTTACGGAGCTCCTTTCTGGTTTGATCCTCTCAAGAAATTGTAGGCGTTCGTACAGGTTCCATTTGACTGGCTTATCGAGTGAGCCAGAACCAGTTCCTAATTTTTGTTTTTTCTTATTCCTTAAATAAGTGTCTTTAATGCTCCTCCACCGCTTTTTGCAGTCGTCAACTGCAAACAATAAAAAAATATATCATATATAAAATATACAGGGAGTTCCTTAATGATGTACTAATAATTAAGGGGGTGATTATTGGGCATATTTTAGGGCTAAAGTGTCATATAAACATGGGTCCGCAAATGCTTAGTTTTCAAGCTACAGGGTGTTAAAATTTTAAGAAAAAAACTGTTTTTTATCATATTTTTCATTCTACTGAAGATAATTTAATTAAATTTGGTAGATGTCACTCCCTTAATTATTAGCACATCATTAAGGAACACTTTGTATAATATAATAATAATATAAATAAATAAATAATATAAAATAATAATATAATATAAAATATATCATATATATTGATAATCTTGATTTTTTTTAGGTATGTGGCTACTGGAGAGAGCTTTAGGTCTCTAAGCTTTGCGTTTAGGATCTCACACAGTTATGTAAGTCTTATTGTCAAGGAAACATTAACAGCAATGTGCAAAAACTTGGTACTAATTTTTATGCCTCCGCCGACTAAAGAAACGCTGAAAGCAAATACGGTTGATTTTTGGGAACAATGGAATTTTCCGAACTGTGTCGCAGCTATAGACGGCACATAAGATTTTTTTCACCTAATCAATTCGGTTCTTTATATTCTAATTATAAAGACTATTTTTCTATTGTTATGCTTGCCTCAGTTGACGCGAATTACAAATTTGTGGCTTTGGATGTTGGCTCATATGGAAAAGAAGGCGATGCTTCAATTTTTATTAAATCTGCTTTTGGGCAAAAAACATTTAACTCAGAAGATTTTTTTCCTTCGGATCAAATGTTGCCCAATTCAAACAAAAAAATACCACATGTAATCATTGGAGACGAGGCGTTCCGGTTGCACAAGCATATAATGAAACCATTTAATAAAGAATTAGCACGATCTGACGGAGCAAAGGCTATATTTAACTACAGATTGAGTCGAGCCCGAAGAGTAACTGAAAACGCTTTCGGAATACTAACTTAGGTGTTTCGCGTATTTTACACCCATATAGCTACAAAACCCGAAGTATGCGACAGACTGATAATTGCAGCTTGCTGTTTGCATAATTTACTTCGGGAAGGATACTTAGAAAAAAACGGACAGCCCCATTACGCATATGATCCAAATGAAAAGCAATCCGATATTTTCTATAATCTTATTAGACCTGGGGGATTTCAAAATGCTGAAGGCTTTCAAATCAGAAATGAGTTTATGCATTTCTTTAATAATGAAGGAGCTGTGGATTGGCAAAATAAAGAAGTTACCAGAGTGATGTAAAGTTTGTATAAAAAAAAGCTTTTTACGATTTAAATTGTTTAATGTTCGGCTCAAATTTTGGAAATTCATTTATTTGTCAGGTAATTGTTTACCTACATTTTATGCGAAAAACTTTAATAAATTTTGAAATTTGAACTCAAAATGTATACCTTATAAGCTTCTAGTTTACATTTAACCATATTTGTTAAACCTAATCTACCTAAACATGCATAAAATAAAGAACATTATTACTTACCATATTTTCCTACTGAAAGCGCAATTTTTTTCCACGCGTTTTCTTTAATTACGAAATTTTTGTATTTTTTATCCTCGTAGTCAAAAATACATTCATATTTTTGAACTTCTTCGATAAGAATTTCGTCATCTTCCCCCGAAAAACGCGCCATTTTCCTACAGTGATCGCGACTCGACTGGTATGTCCTTCAGTTGCCCCGCAGTCGCTGCGTCTGCAGCGGTAGCGTCGCCGGCTGAAACGCTTCATAGAGACCATTCGCACTTAATTTCGTCATCTTCCCCCGAAAAACGCGCCATTTTCCTACAGCGATCGCGACTCGACTGGTATGTCCTTCAGTTGCGCGCGCCGCAGTCGCCGCGTCTGCAGCGGTAGCGTTGCCGGCTGAAACGCTTCATAGAGACCACTCGCACTTAAATATGTACTAGGCAGTAGTCGCGCGACCGTCGCAGTCGCCAGACGGGGCAGCCAGACGCGCCACCGAAACCATACCTTAACGAATGAACCGGATTCTCCATATTATGCGGAAGAACAAACGAATGGACGAATAGTAAGTAGCGCGCTTAACTCATCGCCTCACGGTAAAAAGTTATTTTAAACGTAAATATCCATTCTAGATATAGATTACTCCTGGAATAACAATTATATGCAAATTTACTCAAAATGATTTTTTACTAGAATTTTTATTACAGAAATATAATATTTTAAAATCACAACCAAATATTTATCAAAAAATGCACTTATTTTCATTGCAATTATTTAAAACGGGTAAGTAATTTAATAATATCCACTAAAGATAGTGAATAAGAACAAGAAATTGGGCAACAGTTGGAGGCATGGCACCGACAAATGACACCAATTAATAAATGAACCACGGAACAATTCACTGAATATTTCAGAACTGGAGAAAAGCAATTTATGTAAGTAGACATAATAAATTGGTGCTAAAACATTTGGATACAAGACACATATACAATTATAAATCGAATCAACTCACAACACGACCTTTTTATTCTTTACGGTTAATTTTTGTACATATTATTTTTTACAGAAAATCAGAGCTGAAACTTTTGTTTTTATTACTAAAGTTAGTCTTTTTTTTTTGCATGTTATCTATTTCACGTGCGTTACTCTGTATATCGACCAACTCTGGATGGTGAGTAACTTCTTAGCTCTCAATTAGGAAATTCAACAACTTATCAAGAGAGGTCATCTCATTGGTATCTTGAAGACAAGCTAAGTTTTTACATTTCATAACATTCGTGAATTAATAACTTTTAAATTAATTTTAGTTTATAAAAAATAGCTTTCTTTTATCCTAATACGACCATACTTCATTGTTAGGCTGTAGTAAATAAATTTGGTTATAGAAATTATTTATTTTATAGATAATAGAAAAATGCGTGTCACATATTTGGCAGTTGGTTGGGGAACCGGCAAAAATAAAAAGTGAGCTTTTATTTTGGTCCTTTAATTATTATCAGCATTTTGCTCATTTAAATAAGATTTTAAAAAGGAGACGGGAAATATGGACAACAAGCGGCTAATAAAAACCACAATTTGACGCATCAATATTAAGAAACCTGAAAGCATGTAGCACATATTTTATCCAGATTGTTTTATGTGTAGATTGTATTTCGCAGTAACGATTTTCTGAAAATCTCTCTTCGGATTTTTATTATGGTCGTTTTTAAATGTATAATTATAATTAAGATATATTAACTCTTTATTAATCTAAATTTAGTAGAAAATGTCCTGTTATCAATAAACTCTTTCTAATAAACCTAAATAATCAAAAATTCTCTCACGTATTATTAATAGAAAACGGGAATTTGTCGACGTTTCAGAGTTATAATAGTGGCGAAATAACCCGCTTATCCAAAAATATACAATAATAATTAAAAACATAAGTAGAATGTTGAAACCTGTGATTTTTGAAAATACTTTTTAGATATTTTATATCTTTAGTGTGGCAATGGTAATAGCTCATCATTTGTTTGCCTCGCCTGCGCTGTTATGATTGCAAAAATAGAACAAGGCTAAAAAGGATTTCTTTATTGTCTTGTCAATTTACATTTCTTTACCTCAAAGAAGCGGGTTTTATTTCGAACCGCCGAAACGCAGCGAATAAAGAGTTACTTCTAAATCTGTTCTAGCTTTATTTTTGGGTAGTATAAGTTCTGTCAGTTCGTTAACAGGATAATAAGCCGATTTGCACAAAAAATGAATAAATAAATAAATAATACGTCTATTTAGCACTTGGCTAGTGATATCAAATATGTACATAATAGCAGAAACATAAAAGGTTATTATCTTGTAAATTTATTTTGCTGAAAATTCTTAAACTGGGTGAATTCTTAATACTACCTGGCAGATCTTCAAAATAGCGAAGCTTAGCACAAGAGAGTGTTTTTTTGTAATGGTGTCTATATTAAAGAAATATTGTAATGATCATTGGACCTAATATTATATCTACGAAGATGTAATTTTTATTCTAGATAGAACTTCAAATAATTAGTTTGAAGGTTATGCTCATCTGTATATATTAAAATAAAATTATCCCTTCTAATTTTACTAATTTAATGAATGTTATATATTGCTAACTGGAGTATATTTATGGCAGTTTAACAAAATTTGTATAGTCTCATTTTCTTTGGCTAAATTCTATGTATTTCTTCTGTACATGAAATCAGCAAAAAGATGAATGAGAAATGAAATCAAATTGAAGTATTGTACGCGATCTTTTGGGACATGGCTTAAAATTCCACCTTTTTGCTATTGCAATTAAAATGACTACCAAAACTTATTTGTGGATCCATGATCACTCCTAAATACTAAATCTCACAAAGAAAATCGTTGTTATTATTATTTGTAATATATATATATATATATATATATATATATATATATATATATATATATATATATATATATATATATATATATATATATATATATATATATATATATATATATATATATATATATATATATATATATATATATATATATATATATATATATATATATATATATATATATATATATATATATATATATATATATATATATATATATATATATATATATATATATATATATATATATATATATATATATATATATATATATATATATATATATATATATATATTTAGGAGATTTTCATAGGTTTTTGGTATCAATTTTCCTTTTTTTTAAATAAAACTTGTTTATTCTTCGGAAATCAATTTAATTTTTATAAATTTCAAACGTTTCGGCCAAAATGCCTTCATTAGTGGAGTTTAAAGAAGGTCACTAAAACTAACAAACAATGCTATTTTATAAGTTGTATATGTAAAAATATATATAGGCTTTTTTTTTTGTTTTTGTGTAGGAAAATAAAAAAAAATTGTATATACAAATATACACATATACACCTCTGCATAAACATATATATATATACCCACACATACCTTGGGCAAAGTTAATTATAGGCTCTAATTTGACTAACAAATGTATATTTTTGATTTTCAAAACGTTCGAATTTTATACTTTTTATATATGCAACTTACAAAGAAGGTAATTTCTTTTTCCGTTTACAAATGGGTCACATAACACTTAAACATTTAGGCCGAAACGCTTGAAATTAATAAATATTAAAATTATTTCCGAAGAATAAACAAGTTTTCTATCTGGCAGATTTTCAAAATAGCGAAGCTCAGCACAAGAGAGTGTTTTTTTTGTAATGGTGTCTATATTAAAGAAATATTGTAATGATCATTGGACCTAATATTATATCTACGAAGATTTAATTTTTATTCTAGATAGAACTTCAAATAATTAGTTTGAAGGTTATGCTCGTCTGTATATATTAAAATAAAATTATCCCTTCTTAATATTTTACTAATTTAATGAATGTTATATATTGCTAACTGGAGTATATTTATGGCAGTTTAACAAAATTTGTATAGTCTCATTTTTTTTTGGCTAAAGTCTATGTATTTCTTCTGTACATGAAATCAGCAAAGAGAAGAATGAGAACTGAAATCAAATTGTAGTATTGTAAGCGATCTTTTGGGACATGGCTTAAAATTTCACCTTTTTGCTATTGTAATCAAAATGACTACCAAAACTTATTTGTGGATCCATGATCACTCCTAAATACTAAATCTCTTAAAGAAATTCATTGTTATATATCTATTTCTATATATATATATATATATATATATATATATATATATATATATATATATATATATATATATATATATATATATATATATATATATATATATAGATATATAGATTCTTTTTCTTAATATAAAAACATTGATTTTTTTAACTAAATGAGTTTTTAAAACAATTTTTTCTCAAACACTTTTAAAATACTATCGATATCCATATTTCTACCCTTAAGGGGATGAAATTTACTTTTACTTTTTTTTTACAATATCTCCTTACTAAGTGAGTTTTTAAAAAAAAATTCTAATGGATTTCAAAAATAATTAACAGGTTTGTGGATTTTTCGAAATTCTACCCTGAAAGAGTTGAATTGTGTTTTTACTTTTTTAACATTATATTTTCAATGAAATCAGTTATTAAAACAAATCTTTTCAAAAATATTCATCTGAAAACCGACTTCCGGATTTTACTTTGGGAAAAAGAATTCATTTGAAGACCATTACGACAATGCTGACTCTTTCATAGATTAGCCCTTTATGATTCCTTTAACCTATTCTGATGTGAAGAGTTAATATTAAACATGCATTCCTTAGGTATGGAAGCACACGTGTGAAATATTTTTTATTTTTCTTATGCACATAATACAAAATACTGCGGTTTTCTCGAAACTGTGACTGACCCGATATTTGCTGACTGTTAAAAGTCTTTCATGTTCTAGCTTCTAAAAGACCTTTGGGAAACCTTTCAGGCTTTCTTTTTTATCGCCGAACATTCTTTATAAACCTAACGGTAAAAATTGGCCAAGAAAACTTTTAAAACCTACGACGAGTAACACCGCTGTCATATTTTTGCAGCGAGTTTTTTAAAAAGGTCGCTAGGCAACTTTTATCCACTTGTACAACGGTGCCCATCCTTCGAATAAACAGAACATAACATAATCAAGAGTAATTTATTTTAGCTGGTTGTGTTATTCGGAAAACGCTACTTGAACAAATGTGATTAATGCTAGTTTTACATAAAATACAACTGAATCGAAGCTTACATATTTTTAACAATTACTCTACCCTAGCAGGAACACTCATCAACGTACACAAAATTAATTTTCACTAAATTTACAGCATTGCCCGTTCGAAGTTATGATGCAGCGGTGGTTAACACTCTAGCGTTTCCAACCATTTTCATGTAATCTGCCTCTTGGTTAAGGTTGATGTAAATATCTGCATTTAGTTATAGAATGAAACTTCCACAAATAAAGTTGTTAGATTTAGGGAATATGTCAAATTGTTATTTTTTACGTATGTTGTAATTGTCGCTATCTACTGATTTTTTTTATGAAAAGGAGGTTTTATATGAATGAACTGCTCTTGCCCTCGGGTTTTTTTTTTGTATAAGCAGTGGCATCACAGGGGTAGGGAATCTTGGGTTATTACACTGCATGATGACCGAAAATCTTTTTTTACTTTGGTGAAAAAAATGGGGTTTTGCCATTGTTTTAACAAAATCATTATTTATGTAACCTGCTGAACAAAAAGATCAATTGAATCAAACTGTTTTAATTTTTTTTAAACTAAGGAAGGAAAATGCATTTCTATACTATGCGGCAAAGACGATTTTTTCAAAAAGTTTCATATTTCTGTGTTATACGAGATCATTAAAGTAAATAAATTTTATTCGTTTCAGTATAGTACGTTACCAAGGTAATACCAATATCTTCAGGTGTTTTTGTTAGTTTTTTTAACTACGCGATTTTGACAGGAGATATATTACTCAATAAACAAAAAGTTAATTACCACAGTTTTCAATATGCCGTATCTAGAAGTCAATCTAGGGAATTTTGACAAACTTTTTAGATTTCAATGACGTATTTCAAGAAGAAAGTTTTTCATCGGATTTAAAATTTTCAAATTAGAATAGGTCAAAAAGAAACAAAACGTAGGTAATAAGCACTTTTGTTAAATAGAACAAATAATGGTTGTGATCTGAGAAGTATGTGTTTGTACTGGTCAAAAAATTGACAATTTAAAGCTCAAAGTAATACGTAAATTAATTTAATCGATCGATTGGTGTCCACGTAAACTTCTTGGCAGGGGCAGGGGCAAGCAATTATGGAGTTACGTGTCAATTGCCATCTAATAATTTTGTGGTATGTCAAACATAGATAAATAGATACTACTTTGAATTGTCAATTTTTTCAAATAGAAACACATATTGCACAGTTCACATCAATCAGTATTTGTCCAAATTTACAATGGTGTTTATTATCTACGTTTTATGTCTTTTTGATATATTATAAACTGAAGATTTTAACCTTGAAAAAGAATGCAAATCTCAAAATCCGTTAAGCCGCTTTAAGATTGAAAATTACGATAACCAAATTTTATGTGTATTTCATGCCAAAAGCTTGTTACTATTACTTTGGTAACGCCTTAAATTAAAATGCATAAAAAGGGTTGTCAGAATGAAAAACCTATTAGAAAAGGTCGATATTTTGTTGAGTAATTTAATATATTATATAATATAATGAATTATAATCATTAATACATATTTTCTTTTTAAATATGATAAATTTTATTTCGTATTTAGACAATATCGGTCAAACCTAACTCTATCTAGAGATAGAAATTAAATCAATACATAACTTGCTAGAGATGTAAGATTGAAAGAAAGACAAAGATAAATAAAAGATGAGAAAAATATATGTAACAAAAAGAACGAAGAAAGAAAAAAAAAGAATATGAACATAAGATATGAAAAAAATCTAATATATAAAGAAAACGTAGAAAGAATGCGCCAATAAAAAAAATAGAAACAAAAATATAATGTACTTAAATACGAAGCTATAATAAAAACTAGATATATCTAGGGGTCATCTTTTGAAAGTAGCCTAAGCTTAAAATTTCTTTCAAATGATGTTATTATTAATGAAAAGTCAGTTATTTTATACTTGTTTATTAAAGAAGCAATTTGATACGAAAAACTTTTCCTAAAATATACTTTATGGTGAAAGGATATTGTTAGCAAAAACTCTCTGCGAATATTCAAGCTATGAACATCTGTGCGATATTTAAGATTTCCATGAAGGTAGGGTGGACATTTAAATTTAATAATTTTGTAGAAAAAACTTACTGAAATTAGATATTCTCCCACTTTATGAGAAATCCTGTTTCTGCGTTTAATACCATAGATTAAACGAATGCAGTACTTTCAGATTTTCCGTATTCTGCGAATTTTCACGGAGATTGGACCATACACACAACGGGTAAAATTAATCTGGGATAATATTTGTGCGAAACATAGGGTAGTATTTTGTTTTTTTTTTTTGAATAAAATATATCTATGAAAAAACGAAAGCTTCGACATGGTGAAGGTTCTCTTAAGACATATAGTTACATGTTCTTTAAATTTTACTTTTGTGTCTATAATGAGACATATTTTTTTCGCAGAATCTTTTAATAATACGTTTTCATTTTCTAGCTTTAAGTCAATCTTTTCAACAAGCCGCTTTCTATGATTCGCATTACAAAACAGCAAAGCCACACTTTTACTCGGATTTAATTTTAATAAATAGTCGTTAGAAATTTGTGATATTTATAACCACGTTATTGCTGTTAAACGATACAAATAGTTGGGTATCATGTGCGTATAAATGATACTTAACACATCTTAAGTATTTAATAAAATTTCACGTAAAAATACTATAAAGTAGAGGTCCTAAAATACTTCCCTGGAACACTCCGACTGTGATTTTGTTAACCACTGGAGCACAAATCAGTCGTCCCAGTAAATCCTATGTACTTTAGAATAGCAATCAAAATCTCATTACTAAGCATATCAAAGACTTTGGTGTAATCAAGAAGAACCAATAAAGTAGCCCGATTCTTATCTTGTGCACTCACCACGTGATCCACTATATCACACAGTGTCGTTGAGCAGCTGTATCCCGCTCTAAAATCAGAATGCTTTTTTGAAAGAGTATTATGATTTGAAAGATCAGTTGTGATCTGGAATTCCATTACTTGTTCAAGGATCTTTGAAAGAGTTCGAAGTATCGATATCGATCGTAGATGACCAAATACAGACGAGTTTTTTACTATAGATAATGGAATAAGTTTTGCAACTTTCCAATATTTCGGAAGCATGATTCTTTAATACAGGAGTTTATTATATGCGTTTAAAATGGTACTATGAATGGACAGCAGAGAACGATTAGTGTAGTATTTAGGTTATCCACTCCAAATGTCGTTGATTTAACATTTAAATTAATTTTAGATAAAACATCATTGGTGAGTGACAATAGTAAATGTAAGTCTGTGATTTGAAAGATAATTATTTTTATAAATCTCTAGTTATTTTTCTTCAAGAACAGTGACATTTTTTGATATTTGATTGAAATAATTTTTCATTTGATTCACATCTTTTAAGTGGTCTGAAATAATATTTTTATTCTTTTTGTTTAATATATTTAACTTCTTTAACTCCTTCCACTGTTCTTTAGGGCTACAGTTTTAAAACTTCTGGTTCAGGTATGCTTTTTCAGTTCTTATCGTAGATATTGTAAGATTTCTACTCTGTTTGTAATAATTCCAATGAGCAGGAAGCTTTGTACGCCGAAATCGGTTTAATGCCCCATTTCTAAGTTTTCCATCTGTTTTATATTTTCTATTATCCAAGGACTATATGGCGTTACTCTATTTTTGCTCACTCTAACTGGAGCGTGCCTATCGAAAAGGCTTAGAATTGTGAATTGCTCTCCATCTGATAAATATTACCCCAAGGAGCACTCTCCAAATCATTCTGAAACTCCACTAGATTAATCTACGTAAAGCAATATACTTATATTGTTTAACAGAGGGTTGATTATCTTGAAAATTTAATGAAATGTAAACCAGCAAATGACCAACACGACAGCATCCCTCGTGTCAAGATCCGTATTATGCTCACTATTATTAAAAGTATAAATTTCCTCAAAAAAATGGTGAGCAAATGAAAAACCTATAAATTACACGGGTAATTCCCAGGCAGAAAAAAGGATTAAAATTTAAGAGATAGGTTTTTTTAGACCACCGAACTGAAAATTTTACTTAATGAAGTGGAATACTCTTTGATTACAAGGTACTAAAGAAACTCATGTATTCGGCACAAGTTGTTTTTCTTTAGAATTCATAATTTTTAAAGATAGTCTAATACCTAAGGAAATATCTATTAATTACTGGTCATTAGTTTGACGATTTCATAAGCAAAATTTTGTTTTAAAGATCGTTTAAATAGTTATTTTTACTTTTTCTCGCTTCTTTGAAGTTGGTTTTATTTAGGTGTTATGTCATCATCAATTATGCAGCTTTGGTGGAGGCTTTGGAAACTCCTTTGTTCCTAAAGAGGAAATTTTTTGCAGCCAAGTTTTTTCTTAAACTCCAAATAAAAGAAAGTCCACTTCTTTTTAAACATTTTGATTTATTCATCAAAAATATGACCAGTCGATAATGGCAAAACTTTGGCAGTTGCCTGTGGAGAATGCAACAATATTTTATTGCATTCTCTTAACTCTATACCATCTAAACCCAAAACACTATATGAAATGGAATATAATGCAATATTTGTTAACATAGACATACATATCCCTAACTATCCCCATGACGCACACCTATGTACCTTAAGGTTTAATGAACTCCTTAGTAAATACCAAAATAATTACAAAAACAATCTTCAGGAGCCTATTTCGCTCCAAAATTAAATATACAACAATCCCTCTTATTATATAAAGAATACTCTATTTTTTGTGCTGAAGCAGCTGCCATATTCTATACTATTAACTGGGCCTTAGCCCAAGAAGCTTACGACAATATTCTTATTTGTATTGTTTCTTAATCAGTTCTAGAGAAATTGACTAATTTTTCCTTTTGTAAAAATATGTTCGTTAACTGTTTTATAGCAAAAATTTTAGAACTTGTTTCTAATTTGGAATCTTTGAACAAAGTTTCCTCAAAAGAGAAGAAATCACTTTCAGCAAATGGAACCAAATTTGGCATCAATACATCCAAAATAACAACACACATTATGCTTCAGTTCATCCTAATATTCCACCAAACCATTGGTACTATAGAGCACAAATTTCTCGACCTATAATTTCATGCATCAGTCGTCTTAAACTAAACCATTTGAGATTGCCGTCACACCTGTTCAAGATAGGCATTCATGAATCTTCCAGCTGCACATCATGTAGCCAATATGGTGATGTTATTCACTTCTTGTTTAACTGTAATCAACACCAACAATTTACAGACGAAATGTCAAATTACCTAATCCAAATTCTGGTTGCCAGATATTTTAAGATCCGAAAATGTAGACGTATTCAAGCATATGTATTTACATTTTTGCAAGTTAAATATTAACCTATAGAGATTGACATCCTCTTACCCTTTGTTTTAACCCTATATTTATCCGGTTTACCATGTCTATGTTTGTATATAGGCCCTGATCGCCCCATGGCGAGAAGGGTGTGTCCTTGTTTAATATGTCATTTTACCATCCTGGCTATTCATGGCTATACAAATGTAATGTTAATAACTACATATATAATTATTCTTTACACAGAAATATATCTATCTAAGTTTTCCTTTTTGTAAAAATACAATTATTACAAATGTCGTGGCTTTCACCAAAAAAAAATCTATTTTCTAACAAATAGATACTAACGAATTTTTGTATATTCTGAACTATTTTTTAACCAATTTCTAAAAGGCAGAAGGTAAGCAATTATTCGACCCTATATATTTTTTTGATTATATAGGAAAAATTTGTAACGAGGGAAGTTCTAGGTAAAGGAAATTTACCGATTTTTTACTTATGTAATCAACATGACTACCATACCTTAATTATGGATCTAAGATCACTCCAATATAATTAAACTCAAAAACAAAATCAACCTTATCATTACTTAAATTAACGATAAGCTCCGAAGTCTTAAATCTCTGACATTGTAGTTTATTTTGACAGATCGTACAAAATCTTTAGTTCTCATGTTCACGTTTTACAAATTTTTAAATCGATTTGTTAACATAGAGTGAAAGCTTTCACGGCTATGGTCAATTAACATAACGAAACGTCGGTAAGTGATTTCATTTTGACATGGTCTAAACTTAATAACTATGATTTCTTAAATCGATTAGTTTGTCATTTGAATTTTAAAAGGTGTTAAGCAAAAACTCTCTCCCACTGTATATTGTTTTTTAATATATAATGTGTTTATAAACGGCCGGTATTTTCATCTCCGTAATTTTATTCGGTGGATATTTACCATGGTTACAATTGCCCCAACAATCGTTTCCACGGTAAATATTCGAAGAATAAATTTATTCGGGTATGAAAATACTGGCCCTTAGAGTAATATACGCAATTAAAGTAGTTTCTCCGATACTCACGTTTTTCCGCACATTTTCTATTACTGCGAACATCCCTTATAACTAAGCGAGCTTAATATTAAGAAAAATCCGCGATTTTTGAAAATAATTCCCTGCTACACACATTATCTATCTATAACTTATAATTTCGTACAGCTATGCTGATAGACCCAATTATTGCAATACATTTTTAGGTATTTTGCATCATTAGTCTGGCAATGGGAATAGCTCATCTTTTGTTTGCTTCGCCGAAGCGCTGTTATAATTGGGAAAAGAGAACAATGCTAGAAAGGACTTCGCTATTGTCTTGTCAATTTACATTTCTTTGCCTCAAAGAATCGGGTTTTGTTTCGAATCGCAGAAAAGCAACGAATGAAAGAGTCGTTAATTTTAAATCCGTTCTTGTTTTATTTTTGGGGTAATTTGCGTTCTATTAGAACGATTAGTTCGTTAACAGGATAATAAGCCGATTTGCACAAAATAAAAATAGATAAATTCATAAATAATACGTTTATTCAGCAATTGGCTAGTAACATCAAATATGTACATAATCTTTTATTTACTCTTTTACTTCTATTTATCTCAAATTTGTAAATATAGAAGGAGTTTTTGCCGAAAATTCTTAAACTAGGTGAATTCTTCACACTAACTAGAAGCCTGCCATAAAAGGGTGTTTTTGTAAAGTATTGCATATATCAAAGAAATATTATAATGGTGGTTTTTTTTCTAGGTAGAACTTCAAATGTTTGGGTTGAAGGTTCTCCCTTTTAATGCTTTGCTCAATAGTTAACCAATTTAATGAAATTAACATATCCTTAATTCAAGTAGGTTTATTATGGTTTAACAGAATTCTCATAGCCTTATTTTTTTGTAGCTGAAGTCTACGTATTTCTTCTGTACTTGAAATCAGCAAAGAGGCGAATGAGCAATGAAACCAAATTGTAAATAGTAAACAGTATTGTACGCAATATTTTAGAACACGACTTCGACTTTTTATTTTCCTCCCAAGTATCGTAACCGTGAAACAATCACACTCCGAGATTTTTTCATTTAACGTTTCAGTGTCCCTAGATGCCTTGACATGTTTTCTCATTTCTATAAGTCTGTCGATCTGTCTGTTCGCGGTATAGCTAAAAAACTACTTACCTGATTGACTTCAAATTTAGGTGAAAAATTGAGAGTCATGTGGGTATGATCTGGTAAGATTTTGGTAAAATGGTAAAAACAAAATGGCGGACTAGTGGTATGTTAAAAAAATTATTACTAAAAAACTAATTATCCAATATATCTCAAATTTTGCACAAAAACCAGGTGTTATGTAAGAATCAACTGGCAAATGTTGGTTCAAATTCAAGGTGGCGGAACAAAAAGGCGGCTTAGTAAAATATGTACATAACATATTTTCACGTTTCAGCGTCCCTATATAACAAAAGATATGTTCCGTCGGTCGGTTTGTCTGTCTGTCTATCAGTTTACGGCATACCTTAAAAATTACTTATCAGAGTGACTTCAAATTTTAATAAAAAATTAAGGGTCATATGGGGATGATCTGGAGTATTTTTGTAAAAATATGTCGGAATAAGATGGCGGCCTAGTAAAACGTTAAAAAAATATTAGTTGAAAATCTAATTATGCAATTTGCCTCAAATGTTGCACAAAAATCAAGTATTACATAGAAATGAACCAAAAATCATAAACCCCCCAGGAAAGTTACTTCTCGTAAGCGTAACGTTCGTCGTTTCTCGCCGACCACAAAGGTCAATGACCGGGTGAGTGACGTACTGCGGCCTTGTCAGTATAAAGATTTAGTATTAGTTACGTTGCTCTGTAAAAGAAATTTGCCTTTTAAGCGTTGTTTTCTCAACATTCTTTAGTTTTTACACGTGGTAATAAGTCGCACAAGTTTTGTTCGTGTAAAGTGAAACATAATTAGCTAAGGAAAGAATTAAAACTTCTTTTATAACTGACATATTCACTTCTGCAGAAGTCCACATAACAAAAAACAATGTCTGAGAATATATGTGCCGTGTATAATTGCAAAAATAGTTACAAAAATCACTTGCCAGGTGTAACTTTTCATAGGTTTCCAAAATTAATTATTATTAAGAAACAGTGTATACACCAGTGCACTAGAAAAATGTTAGCTATAGATATATTTGGATTCTTTATTATTTTTTTTTTAATTTTTCAGGCAAGTTGTGTTTTCTTTTAACATATAGCAGGTACTTTTAATTTTAATTTTTACATTGGATTGTTGCTTTATTAGTATTAATGCAAATCTCAACCTTGTTAATTAATCTAAAAGTTATTTATATTTAGGTATCAGAAGCCTCTGTAGTTATTGAGTTTTTTGTTTCCATTTTCGTTGTAAAAGTGGTTATATTAAGGTATTTTTTGTAATCTCTAGAATATATCATATTTAATTTTGAAAAAAAATATATATGACAATAGTAAAAATTATTAAAAAATCGTAAGATCATATTTTTTACTTTTCTAATTGAGAATCACTTTACCTATGTGCTTTTTAATAATTTTAATTTTTAAATTAATACTTTTAGGTACCTAAATCACGGAAAAGTGCTTATTTCTATGTAACGATTTGGGGCATCCTGTCATAAAAATACATAATATAACAAAATTTCATGAATTAAAAAGGCACTAATATATTACATTTTTGTCTTGACATAATGTTTAAATTATTTCCTAATCATTTATTTTTATGTCCAAATATGAATTTCTAAAACATTTCGATGTGTTCTATTAGTTTAATATAAAATTTGTTGTAATTTATTGCATTAAAAATCAAAATAACAACATCAAAAGGCTAAACCATATTATCCTTCTATAGAAATAACGCAATAAACTTGTTTCGAGTAGGCCAGGCGACGTCACTGCAGCAAGGCTTGCTCCCGCTAAACTGACGGAAATAAATCGCCGATGTAACTGTCCTGTGTGGTAACATTTTGGCATAAGTATAAGTTAGCGAAACAAAATGGCGTTAATAACATATAAAAAAATTAGCCTGAAAAGACTACTTATTAGATTAATTTAAAATTTTATGCAAGCATTAAGTAATATAGAGAGTGGTAGAAACCAACTGGCCAGCTTGCTAATATAAAGATAAACTGGAAAAGTTGTGGTAATAAAATTTAAAAAAATCTACGTAAAAAAGTCTTATTCAGTTAACTTTAAATGTGATATAGGGTTAAACTGGTACGAATTCAACATGACGTAACAACGGTGTGTTAATGTTAATTGAATTTATTTTAAATTATGCCCAAAAATTAAATATGGCATAGGTAAAAAATGGTAAAATACTGGTAGGAACCCAATATGATGGAACAACATGTAATCACCATGACTACCAAAACTTAATTGTGTATCTAAAATCAGTCCAATATAATTAATTTCAAAAATAAACTCAACCTTAGCATTACTTAAATTAACAAAAAGACCCGAACTCTTAAATCTCTGACATTGTAGTTTATTTTGACAGATCTATTAATACAAAATCTTTAGTTCATTATTTAATGTCATGATTACCCACTCAAAGTATGAGCCAATGATTCTGATGTATGACACTGACATGAACAAGGGCAAGCAGATACTCCACTGCAGTACACCCTACTACTAACACTCCTGCCAGAAATCTTATTACGAACTCTAGTTGAACTGAAGCTGATTTTTTATCATTTATTATCATAAATAAAATATATAAAAATTGTCTGTTTTGGTACTATTAATGTTTATTAATATTTTTTAACGCGGGGGTTGCTTTATTACACTCAAGTCCACCCGAAGTATGGCCCTGAAGTTTTTTTGTTTATGTATGTACTATAAAAACCTTATATATGGGTGAAAACCAAAGTCACGGGTTCTCGCACTATTACTTGCACGGTTTTGGAGAAAGAAGAAATAAAATATTAAATTTAATATTTTAGGTACCGCAATAAATACTGCAATAACTAAACTGGAATCAGATAATGCTTTGACGGTAGAATTATTTGCTATAATGAACCAACTAAGACGATATTAAGTATCAAAAAAAAGGAAAAGCTATATGTCAATTGCGCTTACTCTAATTCAAAAATGTTTCATCGACAGAGTATACATTTTTATAAAGGAAGTAAGGTCGTTATTGGAGAAAACCATAGACTATTTGGAACAATGGTAAATGTTAAAACGTAGTTAGAGATTGCCACAACATAAGCACTTTTTTTTAATTTTTAGGTACAATTTTACGGAAAGCAATAAATTTAAATACTTAGTTCCAATGGAATTAAGAACTAATCCATAAATGGAAGACTTTTTAAAAATATCTACTAAATTTAATATTGACATAGATACAGACTTATTATTTGAAGGTTACGTCAACTTTTGATCCTTCCTACAAAGTTTTCGTGAAAATATTTCAAGTTTGAGAATAGACAAGTAACGTGTTTTTTTTTTAAATATAAATATGACAATTTCTTAAAAATATGTTCATATGTTATTTCTCTTCCGGATAAAGCAATGAGAGAGAGATTTTTTAGTTTAATGGGTGCAGCTTCGAAAAATGAAAGAAGTAGTCTTCGTATTAAAATCTCTAGAATCACAGCTTATGATAAAACATAACTACACAGAAACTTGACAAAAATTTTGCAATATGTTTAGCCAGCGAAACAAACAACAACAATGAAGTGGGGATAA
Source organism: Kuschelorhynchus macadamiae (assembly GCA_030620095.1). Taxonomy (NCBI): domain Eukaryota; kingdom Metazoa; phylum Arthropoda; class Insecta; order Coleoptera; family Curculionidae; genus Kuschelorhynchus; species Kuschelorhynchus macadamiae. Next base: position 428,396 of record JAUTXW010003423.1, read on the forward strand.
GCTTAAAGCATTTTTATTTGTTTTAGTAACCATGTATAAGCTTTCATTAAACGTGACAAACGTATGATAAATTAGAGACAGTGTTAAAATAACTAGTTTGTAATTTAACTGAAAATGTTTAATTTTTTTCAGGTTTAGTGTCCTTTAATGTACGTTTTATGCATTTTTTACTTTTATGGTATTTATATGTTTGAAAAAATATAGTTTTTCTGAACCTACCCATTTTGGTTTTTTGACCTATTGTTTTGAGAGTGAAATTGTTTTTATTCAATTACTAAACTGATGCGTTTAAAATTATCTGTAAAACGTCTTTTGCAAGTATGGGTTGGAGATGGTGCATTTTATATTTTTTAAAATAATTGATAATTTTGGTTAAATATAGCATTTATCAATGTTTAATATGCAGAATTAAAAAAAAATGCGATTTATCCAAGGAAAACCATATTTATGAATATTTTTTCTATTTTAAATTTATCGCCAAATGCTAAAGAGATTTCATTTCTATGAAGCAAACCGTTTTTATAATATTTCATTAGCCATTTAAAATTTCTATAAAGATATTCCTGTGCTACTCAAAGCACGTCTGCGAAATATAAGTAAATAAAATATTTTCCGATTCAACTACTTTGGGCGAATTTCATTCAACGAAAGCAAAACTTGTACAAAACTCCTAAACTTTTAACCAGCTTATTTGTCTTGTTCAAACGATAACACAGTTCCCAGCAAAATTTAATATTTACCATTGAAATATTTGAAGAGTATTTTTTTGAATCTAAAATTTACCCTTTAGCCTGCAAAAACGATTTCGTTATTTTTTCTTAATTATTTAGACCTTATAAATTGGGCTAATCACTCCCAAAGTGCTAGCAAGGGTTTTAAAGGCAAATCATTAACAAAACTAGACTCAGGTGTTTTGGCGGTAGATTTGTTTGTTATAAAGAACCAACTAAGACGGCATTCAATATTTAAAAAAGAGCAATATTGCAAATTTGAAAAAAGACAAGTAACGTGTTTTTTATTTAAAAAAATAAAAATTTAATTATTTTTATTATTTTATTACTCCTCTTCCGGATTCTAACGCAATGAGCCAAATAATTTTGAGTTTAATGAGTGCAGCTTGGAGAAAAGAAAGAAATATCTTGGTATTAAAAACTCTAGAATCGGAGCAGAATTATACAGAAACTTGTCAGAAATTTGCCAAATATTTAGCTAGCGAAGGAAAACATATACTGAATGAAGTAGGAACAAACTTAAAGCACTTTTAATTATTTTAGCAACTATGTATAAGCTTTCATTAAACGTGACAAACTTCTGATAAGTTAGAGACAGTGTCAAAATAATTAATTTGTAATTTAATTGAAAATGTTTCGTGTTAACTAATGTGAACCTGAAATATTTGTAAACAAATTTTTTGAGATACTCTACGGTATTTTTCAGATTTAGTGCCCTTTAATGTACATTTTACGCATGTTTTATTTTTATGCTGTTTATATGTCTAAAAAAATATAGTTTTTCTGAACCTACCCATTTTGATTCTTTGGCTTATTGGCTTATTGGCCAAACGGTTAAACTTAAAGTGAAATTGCTTTTATTTTCTTATTTTAACATTTTGAGATTTATCAGGTAATGTAAATCAATTTTTAAATTGATTTTATTGGTGTTTAAAATTATCGGTAAAACGTCTTTTGGAAGTATGATTTGGAGATGGCGGGTTCTATAATTTTTAAAATAAATGATAGTTTTGTTAAATATAACATTTATCTATGTATAATATGCAGAATTTAAAAAAATGCGATTAATTCAAGGAAAATGAAATTTATGAATTTTTTTTTATCTTTTAAATTTTTCACCAAATGGTCAAGAAATTTCATTTCTATGAAGCAAACCGTTTTTATAATATTTCGTTAGCCATTTAAAATTTTTATAAGGATATTCCTTTGCTACTCAAAGCACGCCTGCGAAATATAAGTAAACAAAATATTTTCCGATTTAACAACTTTGGGCGAATTTCATTCAACGAAAGCAAAACTTGTACAAAACTGTTAAACTTTCAACCCGTTTATTTGTCTTGTTCAAACGATAACACAGTTTCCAGCAAAATTTAATATTTACCGTTGAAACATTTGAACAGCATTTCTTTGAACCTAAAATTTACCCTAGCTTGCAAAAACGATTTCATTATTTTTTCTTAATTATTTAGACCTCATAAATTGGGCTAATCATTCCCGAATTTTATTCAATTATTAAACTGATGCGTTTAAAATTATCTGTAAAATGTCTTTTGGAAGTATGAGTAGGGGATGGTGCATTTTATATTTTTCAAAATAATGGTTTTGTTAAATATAACATTTATCAATGTATAATAAGCAGAATTAAAAAAAAAATGCGTTTTATCCAAGGAAAAAGGATATTTATGAATATTTTTTCTATTTTAAATTTATCGTCAAATGCTAAAGAGATTTTATTTCTATGAAGCAAACCGTTCTTATAATATTTCATTAGCCGTTTAAAATTTCTATAAAGATACTCCTATGCTACTCAAAGCACGTCTGCGAAATATAAGTAAATAAAATATTTTCCGATTCAACTACTTTGGGCGAATTTCATTCAACGAAAGCAAAACTTGTACAAAACTCCTAAACTTTTAACCAGCTTATTTGTCTTGTTCAAACGATAACACAGTTCCCAGCAAAACTTAATATTTATCACTGAAATATTTGAAGAGTATTTCTTTGAATCTAAAATTTACCCTGTAGCCTGCAAAAGCGATTTCGTTATTTTTTCTTAATTATTTAGACCTTATAAATTGGGCTAATCACTCCCAAAGTGATAAAAGGATTGTTTAATAGTTCCTTCCTTTTAGGTGAAAATAACAAGAGTTTTGTTTTCACTTCAACAAATTATGTACAGTAGAGATATAAACGATAGTATTGGAATCCACCTTTTATTTTTCAGTTGATTTCCTTATATCGTTTTTAATAAAATATAAATTGATTTGGGTGTCATTAGCATATTTATTTACAGAAAAGAAGTTAATAAAAGCAGAAAAATCAAAAGTCTAGACCAAGAAAAAATGCTGCCTTGCGGGACACCTTGAGTAACTGAAATAAAATTAGAAACATTTCCATAGATAAACACCCTCTATTTGCGATTAGAAATGTAACTTTTAAAAAACTTAGTAGCGTTTTTTTCAAGGCCGATATGTTTTAATTTTCTAAATAAGATATCGTGATTAAGGGTATCAAATGGTTGACTAAAATCGAATGAGACTAAACAAGTATTATGGTATTATTATGGTATTTATGTTTGAAAAAATATAGTTTTTCTGAACCTACCCATTTTGGTTTTTTGACCTATTGTTTTGAGAGTGAAATTGTTTTTATTCAATTATTAAACTGATGCGTTTAAAATTATCTGTAAAACGTCTTTTGGAAGTATGAGTTGGAGATGGTGCATTTTATATTTTTTAAAATAATTGATAGTTTTGTTAAATATAACTTTTATCAATGTTTAATATGCAGAATTAAAAAAAATGCGATTTATCCAAGGAAAAGCATATTTATGAATATTTTTTCTATTTTAAATTTATCGCCAAATGCTAAAGAGATTTCATTTCTGTGAAGCAAATCGTTTTTATAATATTTCATTAGCCATTTAAAATTTCTATAAAGATATTCCTATGCTACTCAAGGCACGTCTGCGAAATATAAGTAAATAAAATATTTTCCGATTCAACTACTTTGGGCGAATTTCATTCAACGAAAGCAAAACTTGTGCAAAACTCCTAAACTTTTAACCAGCTTATTTGTCTTGTTCAAACGATAACACAGTTCCCAGCAAAATTTAATATTTACCATTGAAATATTTGAAGAGTATTTCTTTGAATCTAGAATTTACCCTTTAGCCTGCAAAAACGATTTCGTTATTTTTTCTTAATTATTTAGACCTTATAAATTGGGCTAATCACTCCCAAAGTGCTAGCAAGGGTTTTAAAGGCAAATCATTAACAAAACTAGACTCAGATGTTTTGGCGGTAGATTTGTTTGTTATAAAGAACCAACTAAGACGGTATTCAATATTTAAAAAAGAGCAATATTGCAAATTTGAAAAAAGACAAGTAACGTGTTTTTTATTTAAAAAAATAAAAATTTAATTATTATTATTATTTTATTACTCCTCTTCCGGATTCTAACGCAATGAGCCAAAAATTTTGAGTTTAATAAGTGCAGCTTGGAGAAAAGAAAGAAATATCTTGGTATTAAAAACTCTAGAATCGGAGCAGAATTATACAGAAACTTGTCAGAAATTTTCCAAATATTTAGCTAGCGAAGGAAAACATATACTGAATGAAGTGGGAACAAACTAAAAGCACTTTTAATTATTTTAGCAACTATGTATAAGCTTTCATTAAACGTGACAAACTTCTGATAAGTTAGAGACAGTGTCAAAATAATTAATTTGTAATTTAATTGAAAATGTTTCGTGTTACCTAATGTGAACCTGAAATATTTGTAAACAAATTGTTTGAGATACTCTACGGTATTTTTCAGATTTAATGTACATTTTACGCATGTTTTATTTTTATGCTGTCTATATGTCTAAAAAAATATAGTTTTTCTGAACCTACCCATTTTGATTCTTTGGCTTATTGGCTTATTGGCCAAACGGTTAAACTTAAAGTGAAATTGCTTTTATTTTCTTATTTTAACATTTTGAGATTTATCAGGTAATGTAAATCAATTTTTAAATTGATTTTACTGGTGTTTAAAATTATCGGTAAAACGTCTTTTGGAAGTATGAGTTGGAGATGGTGGTTTCTGTATTTTTTAAAATAATTGATAGTTTTGCTAAATATAACATTTATCTATGTATAATATGCAGAATTAAAAAAAATGCGATTTATTCAAGGAAAATGAAATTTATGAATTTTTTGTATGTTTTAAATGTTTCACCAAATGGTCAAGAAATGTCATTTCTATGAAGTAAATCGTTTTTATAATATTTCGTTAGCCATTTAAAATTTTTATAAGGATATTCCTTTGCTACTCAAAGCACGTCTGCGAAATATAAGTAAATAAAATATTTTCCGATTTAACAACTTTGGGCGAATTTCAGTCAACGAAAGCAAAACTTGTACAAAACTGTTAAACTTTCAACCCATTTATTTGTCTTGTTCAAACGATAACACAGTTTCCAGCAAAATTTAATATTTACCATTGAAATATTTGAACAGCATTTTTTTGAACTTAAGGTTTACCCTAGCTTGCAAAAACGATTTCATTATTTTTTCTTAATTATTTAGACCTCATAAATTGGGCTAATCATTCCCGAATTTTATTCAATTATTAAACTGATGCGTTTAAAATTATCTGTAAAATGTCTTTTGGAAGTATGAGTAGGGGATGGTGCATTTTATATTTTTCAAAATAATGGTTTTGTTAAATATAACATTTATCAATGTATAATAAGCAGAATTAAAAAAAAATGCGTTTTATCCAAGGAAAAGGATATTTATGAATATTTTTTCTATTTTAAATTTATCGTCAAATGCTAAAGAGATTTTATTTCTATGAAGCAAACCGTTCTTATAATATTTCATTAGCCGTTTAAAATTTCTATAAAGATACTCCTATGCTACTCAAAGCGCGTCTGCGAAATATAAGTAAATAAAATATTTTCCGATTCAACTTCTTTGGGCGAATTTCATTCAACGAAAGCAAAACTTGTACGAAACTCCTAAACTTTTAACCAGCTTATTTGTCTTGTTCAAACGATAACACAGTTCCCAGCAAAATTTAATATTTCTTTGAATCTAAAATTTACCCTGTAGCCTGCAAAAGCGATTTCGTTATTTTTTCTTAATTATTTAGACCTTATAAATTGAGCTAATCAAATCCCAAAGTGTTAAAAAAACTTTTAAAAATTGATTTACATTAGCTGAGTATCCAGATACAGACCTATTTTTTAAAAAACTCCTTGAATTATAATGGTTTATTATTAAAATATACCTTAAAAATCAGGATTGTTTGATAGTTCCTTCCTTTTAGGTGAAAATAACAACATTAGAGTTTTGTTTTCACTTCAACAAATTATGTACAGTAGAGATATAAACGATAGTATTGAAATCCTCATTTTATTTTCCAGTTGATTTCCTTATATTGTTTTTAATAAAATATAAATTGATTTGGGTGTCATCAGCATATTTATTTACAGAAAAGAAGTTAACAAAAGCAGAAAAATCAAAAGTCTAGACCAAGAAAAAATGCTGCCTTGCGGGACACCTTGAGTAACTGAAATAAAATTAGAAACATTTCCATAGATAAACACCCTTTATTTGCGATTAGAAATGTAACTTTTAAAAAACTTAGTAGCGTTTTTTTCGAGGCCGATATGTCTTAATTTTCCAAATAAGATATCGTGATTGAGGGTATCAAATGCTTGACTAAAATCGAATAAGACTAAACAAGTATTAAGCCATCGTTTGCCTTAAATGTCGTCAGTGACCTTACATGAATTCGTCATTATTATGTGATTCGCACGAAATCCAGGCTGTATGTATCATTAACAAAACTAGAATCAGATAATGTTTGGCAGTTGATTTGTTTGTTATAAAGAACCAATTAAGACGGTATTCAGTATTAAAAAAAGAGCAACAGTTTTATATGTAAATTGCGCTTTCCCTAATTCAAAAATGTGATGACATCGACACAGTATGCATTTTTAAAAAGAAAGCAAGTTCGTATTGAAGAAAGCCGTAGGCTATTTGGAAAAATGGTAAATGGTAAAATGTAGTTAAAAATTGCTACAACATAAGCATTTTTTTTAATGTTTAGGTACAATTTCACTGAACGGAATACATTTAAATACTTAGCTGCAATGGACCTAAGAACTAATAAAAAATGGAAGACTTTTTAAGAAGTCAACTTTTCATCCGTCTTACAAAATTTTCGTCAAGATATTGCGAGTTTGAAAATAGACAAGTAGCGTAATTTTTATTTAAAAAAATAAAAATTTAAAGTATATTCTTATATCACTTTTCTTCTGGATTCTAAAGCAGTGGGCGAAAGAATTTTTAGTTTGATTAGTGCAGCTTGGAGAAAAAAAATAGATAGTCTTGGAAATAAAAACTCTAGAATCGTAGCTTATGATAACACATAATTATACAGAAACTTGTCAGAAATTTGCCAAATATTTAGCTAGCAAAGGAAAAAACAAACTGAATGAAGTGGGGTCAAGCTTAAAGTGTATTTAATTGTTTTATTGATATTGATAGTTTTGTTAGATATAACATTTATCTATGTATAATATGCAGAATTAAAAAAAAATGCGATTTATTCAAGGAAAATGAAATTTATGAATTTTTTGTATGTTTTAAATTTTTCACCAAATGGTCAAGAAATTTCATTTCTATGAAGTAAACCGTTTTTATATTTCTTTAGCCATTTAAAATTTTTATAAGAATATTCCCTTGCTACTCAAAACACGCCTGCGAAATATAAGTAAACTTTGAACCCGTTTATTTATGTTATTATTATTTGTCTTGTTCAAACGATAACACAGTTTCCAGCAAAATTTAATATTTACTATTGAAATATTTGAACAGCATTTCTTTGAACCTAAAATTTACCCTAGCTTGCAAAAACAATTTCATTATTTTTTCTTAATTATTTAGACCTCATAAATTGGGCTAATCGTTCCCGAAGTTCTAGCAAGGGTTTTAAAGGCAAATCATTAACAATGTCTTAAGTCCTAGTTAAAAACATTGAGTACTGATTAATATGATTAATAAACAATAAATTATTATTCATGCATCCATAAATATCAAATTTATGGACCAACGTGAAACAATAAAACTACGAATAACTAATCCAATAAACTTTCGTTTAATCATGAAAAGTGATTTGATTTTAATTTGTACAGTGTGGCTATTATAAAGTCCCCATCATGTGGGTTTTTGTTTTAAATATTTGACCTAAATAAAATTTGACAAAAAATAAAATTGACGATACAAAAGTTAGTCATGTGTTTTATTCTACCTGACGAACTTTATATTTTTTATCAAGAAATAGCAAAAAACTCCACTTATTCTCAAAAATGGTATAAAAAAGGTTCTTCTACGGGTTAACTTAAAAATTTTTCTAGTTTTTTTAACTAAATGCTTTTTGTTTCATTTTACCGAATGTAACCTAATCTGAATTTAACTATCAATTTTAAAAAAATGCATTTTCTTATTTAATTTTTCATTTTAAACACCATTTTATTGATGAAAACATTCAAACCAATGCTTCCAACTTGATCCAAAGTTATCCAGTTTCCACATTTTAATGTAAAGTATTTCTTAAATCGGTTATTTATTACGTTAATCCATATTTACTTACTTTTCAATAAAAACAAAATTGAGAAAAACTTTTATTCTATCCATATTGTTCTTTCTAAAAACAAATGAAATACGTTTATTATAGTTATTTTCTTAACAAGTGCGCAAAGTCATACTTTCCCGCACACAAAAGCGGTTAGGCTAGCTTTAAGTGCGGGAAAGACACTTTGCGTAAGTGTTAGAAACAATATTTTTTCTACGACTGTTACAAATTTTACAAACTTTTTACCTACTTACGTAGGTAGGTTCTAAGCGCGGATAAAACAATATTTCTTATACGTCATAAAATTGTAAAAAATCTTAAATAAATTAGAAAAAAACATTTTATTTTAACTTAAAACAGAAATAATATTACTTATAATTATTAACAATATTAATATTGAAAGTACAGTTTGTGGCATGCTGCAAATTTAAAGCTGAGTGCAACTGGTTTCTTGGGAAAGCTGATGCAGATGGTTCGTTATCCGGAGTTAATGAATGAAATAGAACTTGAATCTTTTTCCCGCAAATTGACAAACTTGGTATTTCAACTGTATGATTTTTTGCACTGCCACTTAAAATATTGTTGCATAACTCTTTTTTGTATGTAGTTAAGTCGTTAATATATCCCTCTTCTACTATCGATGACTTCAAGACTCCTAAACGCTTTATATCGATAAGTCCTTTTCAGGAATTGGCCAGCAAAGTTGCAGAGGACCGACGAAAACTATGCTCCATGTAGAGTTCCGGGTTGGGCAATTTTAGAAATGCCCAATTTCTAAGGGCATCTTCCCGAAATTGTTAATCCCGACACACTGTGTTGTGCACTTCCCTCTTTTAAAATTTATAAAAACACGTTGATGCGTTGTTGATAGTGGTCGTAAGGCTGTATATTTTCTATAAAATAGTAGATACTTTCCAGTGTTAATTTCGTCGGATATAACAAAAGAGCGTGAAGTGTAATTTTTTGAACGCTGAATTTTGAGCAGAATTAAATTTCCCTTGTCTTCAATATCAACTGTTGTTAGTTTTGCTAATTCCTCTCTGCTGCAGGCGCCCGCAAGCCCAAAAATAGTTAACCTTCAACAAAAGATATGTATCATCTGGCGCCTTGTACATGAAATCCGATATGTTTTCTTTTGTAAAAATATTTGCTTTCTTTGGTTTGAAGCCAACATTTTGTTTTTTGATAAAAGCAGTTAATTTGTAGAATTTGCTTATATCTATATTTTCGTTAACTTTTAAAACGCTCTTAAGCATTTAGTATTTGGCCCACAAAGTATTTGGTCTAAATTCTTTGCTTAATTCAAGAAAATAAGATATTATTGTACCTCTTTTTTAACCGTTTTCACACCTTTTTTTTTGGACCATTTCTCGAACAAGTCGTACTGCTTTTCATACTTCTGTTTTGATTTCACTGGCAGTAGCTCCAAATTTGCTGATTTCGCGGTTTTTAGTACCTCTTCTGGTCTTTCTTCATCCGAACTATCCATTTTAAGCAGAATGATTGAATATTTGTATTTTGGTTGACATAACAAAAAGACTGAAATTGTCAAAATTGCAAGGTGGCAAAGAAAACTTATTGTTGTCTTATTTGACACTGATAAGTAATAATACAGGTCGTTTAATTAGTTATCAAATAATGGTAATCTAATATGGAGTAAATTTGGCTAAATTCTCTACAAGCGTAACAAAATATTTGTTGGATTGTTAAAAGTCCTGTTTAAAGACCATAATTCTGCACATAAAAAGTTCAACTTTGCGCACGCAAATGAGTGCGCAAAGTAGTCACTTCGCGCACGCTCGAAGAAAAAAATTTTAAAAGATCCAAATAAGTCCTAATTTATAATGTAGCCTATGGAAACAATAATTAATAAGGTTTGCTTAAATGTGTTGATTCTTAACTCTTCATGGATCGAAAAATACAAATATGTTTTCATTCCTGGTGTATAGGGTGTCCAATTTTGGTTGTAAATGCAAGTTATCTCCGTTATTTGCAAATATTTAGGGTTGAGGTTTTCGTGACACCGTGCCACTTTTTTGTCAAACTCAAGCTGCCGTAATCAGATTTTCCATAGCCCGCCTCGTTTCGGAGATACAGGGCCAAATTGAAAAAGTTGTATTTTGGGACACCCCTCGTATCTCGTTATCTTTTAACGTATCGAAAAACTCTCTTTAGTTTTTACGTAGAATCCAGTGGCGTAGACAGATTTTTACTCGGTGCCGTCGTTTTTGATACATGACCCAAAGTCACGTTTTTTTAAATGGGACACCCTGTATATTTTTACGGAGCCCTATTCGTCTTATTATGAGTTTTTCAAAAATATATGGTTATCTATACTTATTTTAAAAAGTAAGGCTGCAATTTAGGTTTGTAATAATATCTATCTATATTTTTCAAGTAAGCCATGGACTGATTGTCAAAAATGGCTTTGTCACTGCTTTGTCATAAAGTAAATGAAGTTTTGGTGTTAATACTAATAGACGTGTTAAATCAGTCGCTCTGATTATTACTTTTTAACAAATGGCTGCAAATCAATTATTTGAAAACTTTGAGCAATATGATATGCTGACCTGTTTCAAAGAGAGTCATGAAAATATAAACACTGCTTCTGAGCTTTATTTCATTAGGTAATGTTTTATTTTCATAATTATTATTGCAATCTTTTTTATAACTTAAACTTTTATTATATAGATATCCGGAAAGGATGCAGCCAAATAAATTAATATTCTATAGGCTGAAATCGAATTTAATAAATTTTGGCTCTTTCAAAAAGCCCAGATCAAAGAAATATAACAAAGAGAATCGTGAGGCTGTTGAAATTAACATCTTAGCAAGTGTAAATGTAACGCCTGTAACGTTCTGTAGAAAAATAGAGAATGAAGTGGGTGTAATCAAGTCTCGGGTTCAAACGATTTTAAAGAAACATAAGTATAAACCTTATAAAGTCAGAGTTGTGCAAAATCTACATCCTGGAGATGCAGAACGACGTATTGATTTTTGCCAGTGGTATTTACAAAAAATTAATACCAACCAAAATTTTGGAAAGGCGGTTATATGGTTCGACGAATCGTATATAAGTAGTGCTGGAATATTTAATAGGCACAATACGAGACACTGGTCACCTGAAAATCAACATTTGATATTTCCACGCGAGCAACAAGGAAGATTTGGCTTTAATGTCGCTTGTTTCGTACTAGGAACCAAAATAAAATTTCATATTTTTGAAGGAGGTCTCACTGCTAATCGCTACCTTGAAATATTGCAAAATATATTGCCAGAAATCATAGAAGATGTCCCTTTAGCACATGTGAATCAAATATATTTCCAACAAGGCGGAGCTCCAGCACATAAATCCCAAATTGTGAGGCGGTATTTAGAAGAGAACTTCCCCGAACGCTGGATTGGAACGCACGGACCTGTCCGATGGTCTCCTAGGTCGCCTGACCTGTCCATATTGGACTTCTTTTTATGGGGTCACCTAAAAAATTTAATTTTTCGTACCCGACATAACACAGTTCAAGACCTGCGTAACACCACTCAGCTGGCATTTTTGCAAATACAAGCACGCAATGTAGTCATTTCTGCACTGAGTAAAATTGCAAGAGTATGTGAGAGATGTCTAAGAGAAAATGGAAATCAGTTTCAGCAGTTCTTTTGAACATGGCTAATTACGAAAAATAGATATACTTAATATATTCATAAAAACTTAAACTGTAGCCTTATTTTTAAAATAAGTATAGATAACTATATATTTTTGAAAAGCTCATAATAGGACGAATAGGACTACGTAAAAATATACAGGGTGTGCCATTTAAAAAAAAACATAACTTTGGGTCATGTATCAAAAACAACGGCCTCGAGTAAAAATCTGTCCACGCAACTGGATTCTACGTAAAAAACTCTATAAGAGCCAGTTTTTACCTTTTCGATACGTTAAAAGATAACCGAGATACGAGGGGTGTCCCAAAATGCAATTTTTTCAATTTGGCCCTGTATCTTCGAAACGAGGCGGGCTCTGGAAAATCTGATTATGGCAGCTTGAGTTTGACAAAAAAGTGGCACGGTGTCGTGAAAACCTCAACCCTAATATTTGCAAATAACGGAGATACCTTGCATTTACAACCAAAATTGGACACCCTGTATATTCGTTCACTATTGACATCTTCGAAGCTTTCTATATATAAATTAGATATACATATGTATTAAATAAAAAAAAAACATTTTTCTTTATCATTTTCAAAATTTTGAGAAAAAAGTAGTTTCTGAAATTTAAAAAAAATGTTAAATTTTACAGCTAAGATAAATCACGCGACTAATTTTTTCATTGATATTCTGCATTATTTTCCAAGCAAAAACTTTCTGCAAACTCAAATTTTTCTAAGGTCAGTTACGAGGGATGTTGCGGATAAAGGCTATCTTACTTATTATTTATTTTTTTTATTTATTTTAAGTTCGTAATTTTTTTATAGTTTATAATAAAATAAATTACGTCAAAAATATAATACAGTGCAGGAAAAAACGCGGATAATTAAGAAATCATGGTTCTTGTGATTAAACCGTGTTAAAATAGAATTACTATCGTTTTCGATTGCACCAGGCATCTTCAGGGTTCTTTACTCCATGAGATCCTAATGAGCTCGGAGAGATTCAAACGAGATTTTATACCGTGACCCTATGTTAAGATCGGTTTCCACGTGTAATGATCTAGATCGTAATCCGTATCTCTATTGAAGTTTTTGTAGGTTTACAAAATTCAATAGATTCACTAATTTTTTGTTTATAAAATGCTGGAACCGATGCTCGGTTTTTTTACATTTATAATACGGCCAGTCGTATGCTGGTGTTCAGTGACAACAGATTGAACAATTTCTTTCTTTTTAATGCAGCGTTCATATCGCTTAAATCTAGTTGATATTGAGCGTCCTATTTCTCCCACATACACTTCTGTACAGGAGCAAGAAATTTTATATACTCCCTCTGGGATAGGAAGCAATGTCCAATGTTCTTATGTGTATTGGTGATTGTACAGGGTGTCCGGATTTGGTTGCAAAAGCAGGGTATCTCGCTTATTTTTAAAGATAAAACCTTGCAATTTTCACGAACCTGAGCTAATTTTTTGTGAAATTCATGAAGCCGTAAACAAAATTTTCATAGCCTTCTTCGTTTATGAGATACAGGGCGAAATAGAAAATTTTGGATTTTGGGACCCCCCTCGTATCTCGGTTATCCTTTAACTTAACGCAAAGGGAAAAATTGCTGCTTATGCAGTTTTTTACGCTGGATCCGGTGGCGTAGTCATATTTTTCATTTGAGTTGTTATTTTTTAGATATGACCCAAAGTTGTGTTTTTTTAAATGTGTATATTTGTCCAGAAATTGATTTGTCATTTTAAAAGCTTCTCAAAAATAGATAATAGTATAGGTCTATTTTAATAAACAACAACAAAAATCTTAATTTTTATAATTATCATCCCAAATTTTGCAGTAGGCCATGCAAAACAATGCCGTTTTCTTTTGTTTTCTTGGAAGCAAATGACATTTCCCAATTTTGTACGCGTATATAAAACATAGCGCTAGTTTTTTGTATTTATTTATTGTGTAAAAATATATTTGTATTATTATGGAAGAAAACCAAACTTTCGAACATTATTAAAAGTACGATATGTTAGCTTGTTTTATATTAAGTAATGAAAATGTTGAAGCGGCTTCTGAGATGTATTTTAACAGGTAAATAGTTAATTTTTAGGTATGTTGAAATACTATTGCTTAATTTTTATTTAGATATCCAGAAAGGAGGCAACCTAATATATCCACTTTTTATCTGATAAAAAAGGATTTACTTAATCACGGATCATTTATCAAACCTCGTACGAAAACATATAATAAAGAAAATCGGGAGGCTCAGGAAATTACGGTTTTGGCTAATGCAGAAGCTTACCCTACAAACTCTTGTAAGGCCAGTGAAAAGAGCATAGGGATTCCAAAAACTAGAGTTCAAGAAATTCTAAAAAAGCACAAATACCACCCGTACAAATTTAGGCTCGTGCAGCACTTACAGCCAGGGGATGCAGAGCGTCGGGTAGTCTTCTGCAATTGGTTTTGAGAAAGATGCGATACGGTTAGAGATTTTGAAAGGAAGGTTATATGGTCAGACAAAGCACATTTCAGTAATTCTGGTATACTCAATAGGCACAATAGTAGATTCTGGTCCCAGGAAAATCAACACCAAATATTTCCCAGAAGACAGCAGGGCAGGTTTGGTCTAAATGTGTCCTGCTTCATATTAGGAACACATAAAATTTTATATATTTGAGGAAAATCTAACAGCCAATCGCTTTATAGAAATTTTAGAGGCAGCTATATCTGAATTACTTGACGATGTTCCTCTAGCGCAAATTAACGAAATTTATTTTCAACAGGACGGTGCTCCTGCACACAATTCTGGAATGACGAGATTATTTCTGGACAATAATTTTACCAATCAATGAATCGGAACAAATGGACCTATAAGATGGCCCCTTAGGTCCCCAGATTTGTCGATTTTAGATTTCTTTCTATGGAGATATCTGGAAAATAGAATTTACAAATACCACTATGATAATGTCCAAGATTTAGGAAATGCAATAAGAGAAAATTTTCGCTATTTACAAAATCATCCCGTTATTTTGCTTAATCCCCTAAAACGAATACGAAAATTGTGCGAAGCATGCATAGAACAAAATGGAAATCAGTTTGAACAGTTCTTTTGATTTCCTTGGTTACTGTAGTTCTTATACGACTGTTGATTGTTGCTGAAAGGCTTGTTACATAATAATTTATTACTGTTTTGTTCTTGTGTTACATAAATCTCGGTAGGTGGTACTTTTTTGGTGCGAAATTATCAATACATATTTTGATAAATAGATTTAATTATATATTTATTTTGATTTATTGTTAGGATGTAGATATTGTTAACGACTTTAAATAAAAGGCAGCATTGTTTTGCATGGCCTACTGCAAAATTTGGGATGATAATTATAAAAATTAGGATTTTTGTTGTTGTTTGTCAAAATAGACCCATGCTATTATATATTTTTGAGAAGCTTTTAAAAGGACAAATCAATTTCTGGACAAATATACAGGATGTCCCGTTTAATAAAACACAACTTTGGGTCATATCTAAAAAATAACAACTCAAATGAAAAATATGACTACGCCACTAGATCCAGCGTAAAAAACTGCATAAGCAGCAATTTTTCCCTTTGCGTTAAGTTAAAGGATAACGGAGATACGAGGGGGTCCCAAAATGCAAAATTTTCTATTTCGCCCTGTATCTCATAAACGAAGAAGGCTATGAAAATTTCGTTTACGGCTTCATGAGTTTCACAAAAAATTAGCTCAGGTTCGTGAAAACCGCAAGGTTCTATCTTTAAAAATAAGCGAGATACCCTGCTTTTGCAACCAAATACGGACACCCTGTACGTATGTTAGACCGCCGAAGTAATCACCTTATTTTGTCTGTAGTGCCAGGTATGTGAAAAAGAACAAGTCTATCTAATGGTGACTCCTTATCATTCTCGATTCGCGGACTTGGATTACTATATCTTTTGAATGAACGCATAATATCTTCAATATAGTAGCCATTTCCTCTCAGAGCTTGCTCTAACATTCGCTCCACTAAAACCAAGACATTGGTTCAGCTTTGTAGATGATGCTTTTGCCTGGCCTTATGAACAAGATAATCTCCTTATATTTCTGGACTACCTTAATCAACGACATCATAATAATAAATTTACAATGGAAATTGAATCTAATGAAACAATTCCCTTGTTCAAAGGAAGGAAAATGGTACATTCGGATATTCTGTGTATAGAAAACCAACGCATACAAACAGATACCTAAATGCAAATTCCAACCACCATCCAGCACAAAATAAATTGGTTATTATCTCACTAGTATTTAGAGCCGTTTCTATTTCTGATCAAGGTTCGCTAATATAGGCAACATCGAAGGTGATACAAGGCTCTGCGAGGGAACGGCTATTGCACTGAATATATTACGCGTTTAATTAACAGCTATACTAATCCACCGTTAGGTAGTCTTGTTCTTTCCTACATACATGGCACTACAGACAAAATGGAACCATTACTTTGGCGGTCCAAAACACGTACAATCTTCTGTACACATAAGAAGATTGGACAATGTTTTCGATCCCGGAAAGATATTGTATCTTTTCAAACATAAGGAGTATATAAAATTCCTTGCTTCTCTGGAGAAGTGTATGTAGGAGAAACAGGACGGTCAATATCAACTAGACTTAAGGAACATGAGCGATGCTTTAAAAAGAAACAAATTAATCAGTCTGTTTTAGCTGAACATCAGCAAACCACTGGCCATATTACAAATATGAATGAAACTAAGGTTCTAGCTTCGGTTCTAGAATTTTGTAAACGATAAATTAGAGAATCTATTGAAATTTGTAAATTCAAGAAGAATTTGTTACCGAAATTCATTCTTATTATACAAGATCAGCCCTAAACATTTTTAATAATGTTGTGAAAGGCCAGCAACCAAAGAATGTCTATTTCATGATGGTTTAGTTATGTATAATAATTTCTCTAAATTATATTAACGCATTTAAATAAAATATTTCAAAGTATAGTAGATATTTGATATTAAAATATTACTACTACCTCTGCTACTGTTACTAAGAAGAAGGTTTAATTCGTAGAAAGAGAATTTTCCAAGCTTTTTAAACATTTGATTAGGTTGCCTTATATGATTCACACCACGATTTTATTAGTTTATCCCCATATTACACATGATTTTTGTGCAAAATTTGAGTTCATTTGCACCACAATACGGTATTGAACGCATTAGCAGCCCTATCTTTTGATATATTTAAATACTGTATTTATCTAAAACATCATACGCTTACAATTTTTCATATTTCAATTTTCACGCATTAACGTCAAGAGCCAAAACTATTTTCACTTAGTCGCTACAATACAAAAATAAAACTACGTCTAATTCGGAACAGCTCAATCTGCGACTATAAAAAAGAAACAGATAAAACACCTTCCGCCAATGAAAACACCGATGGGATTATTTTTTATGAAAAGGAAACTTTTTGGCACCCTTAAACTTTCGCAAACGTGTTTCGTTTCACTCGAACAAAAAATGATGTGAAAACACTTTTATTATGTGAAGAAAAGACTTGGAAAGTTTACTGCGAGTAAAATATATTAAAGCTAACTGCGGCTTGGAAGTCTGAGACGTAACACGTCACTCAAAAGCACGCCCATTCAATTTACTTATTTGCGATGTTAGATGAAAATCCATCTGGAAATTATACAGGGTGACGCCAGAACTGTTAAAAATTTAGAGTAAGAATAAAAATAGAGTTAAATATTTACATATTTAGCCACCACCAAGATTGCCTCACAGTATAAGGTCGATCGTACGACGATGCCAAGCCTAGCCAGGAACACCAATGTTTATACCTATTTATATTACGGTGAATATGACGCAATAAAATTTTCATACAAAGAATAGTAACGTGTTTTCAGTATTAGTTTCTAAGCAGTATAAAGAAATTACTTTTATTGCAAAATAGTAAAATACAAACTAAAATACCCAAAGCCTCAGATCTGATCACACCAGTAACAAGAGTTTCAGTTAGATATGGCACACCCGATCGACAACTCCACGTATTAGACCATCCCACTGTGGTATTAGACCATCCCACTTTCATTGACAATGGCTCCTTATAGTAAAAAAGTATAATAGTCTACAGTACAGATTACTACAGGGTCACGTGACCGGCGTGGCTTAAAAAACAAATAGAGGGTTGTGGAACTACAATAAATTTTAAGATTAAAGAAATTAATTTGCTAAAAAGTATTTTATTAGGTACCAAGCTTTTCTTAGCGTCACTACTACATGTGTTTTAATGTATTATTGTGTATTTGTTGATATGGTTCAAATCTTCTAATTATATGTTGCCTTACTTCAAGAAGCAGCGTTCTAAAGGTGCGGTGACATTAGAAGAACATTGATTTTTTAAATATTTAATAAATAAGTTTTATTTACTTTATCTTGGACATCGCGAAACTAGGAGCTTTAGTTGACCTAACTATGGTGCGGCAATGTGAGTTTGTAAAAAAAATGGCCGTTTCAGTTTGGAATTTTCTTTTGATCACTAAATGAACAGCAAGATTTCCTTTTTCATGAGACATGTCTAATGGAAGATACCTTATGTACTTATTTTGAGTCACATGACGTATTGACCAATCCGGTTCAGTATAATAGAACGTTTATTTCGTCGGGGGTAATGTGAGAATGCTCGGAAGCAAAATGATACAAGAAAGATTCTGAGGTGTTTTTTTTGACATTTACAATAGTTTTTCCCATCAGAGAATTATAATAATTATAGAATACTACTATATTAAAATAGTCAATGGGCGTTTCACTCTCAAAAAAACGTACTGCGATTTCGAAAATCACTAGATTTTGGATGAAATCTGGGGAAATAATAAAGTTTCGAATGATTTCGCGCCTTTTTTTAATTTTCACTTGAGTTGGGCCAATTTTTTATATAAGTGTTGTAAGGTAAAGGAATTTAAATGGTGACTCCTTGGGTATTAAAAGTAAAAATGTGTTCGTAAACATGTTCTAAATTGGTTAGAATTTAAGATTTAGGATATTGAAAATTAAAAAAAAAATATTTTTTAAGTTTTAGCTATTAACATGGAAAAACAATATGACAATTGGCTATTCTATTCGTATCTAATAGCGCTCGCCTTTTTTTTTTACTTTTCTCTGTATGTCTGTCCGCGACAAAGCTCAAGAACTGCTTGTCCTATTTACTTCAAGTCTTCGTTAAAAATTAAAGGTCATATGATGATGACGTGGTAACATGTTGGTAAAAATCCAATACGGCTGAACAAAATGACGGTTTATTGAAATGTTAAAAAAATATTACTAAGAAACTGCTTATCCATTTTATCCAAATTTTGCAGAAAAATTAGGTTTGACATGACCATCAATTGATAAGTTTTACAACAAATCCAAAATGGTGACCTAATAAAATATTGTGTGTCAATGCAGAAAACTACTACATCGATTATGTTCAAATTTTGCTCAAAAATCAAATAAAATGGGGGAAAAAGTACTTATCGGATTGATTGACTCATTGATGACATCCCCATTTTAAATATTTATTACAAAAAATGTATGAATTGCTCACTTAATATCGATTTAATTAATAGAAAGATTTGATATCTGTTTAAATATTAAAATTCGCCCGCATTCTAGGCATTCCTACTCTCATGTTTGAAATATTTACTAAAAATGTATGATATGTATTTTCAAATACCCCCAGATTCTTACTTTCTTTCAGCGAAATTTACAGAAATCTTAAAATTCCGCCGCCATGTTGGCACAAAATTCTTAAAATGTTGAAAAAAATTCATGATGTGCAGTCTTAGATACCGAATTTTAATCAAATCTGCAAAAGTTTTAAAATTAGTCTGCTATGGTGGTGCCGCCATTTTTAATTCTCAAATATTGACTAAAATTTCATAACTTTTATTTTTAAATACTTCTAGATACTGATATTTTAGCCGAATCTGTACAAATGACAAAATTCGTTCGCTATATTGGCTCCACTATTTTGATTTTTGTTGTGCATTCTTAAATAATCCCCACAAATGTTAAAATCATCCGTCCGACCTGTTGACATTGTCATTTTCAAAAGTGTCAGCATTTTTAAATGCTGACACTTTTAAATTTTCCTGGGTACTGATTTTCAGTTTTAGCTACACAAGTAACAAAATTCGTCGGCCGTATTGGCGCCGCCATTTTGGATTTGTAAACGTTGACTAAAAAAAAAAGTGTATGCATGTCAAATTTGAAAATAATCGGTAATACAAGTGCTGAAAAATCCATTACAAGATTTGAACCAGACATACAAACATATAATCAGGTAAATAGGAAGCCGATAAAAGCGAGTTAAAAGCATTGATTTTAGTCTAAAACTCTAACATCCGTATTCACTAAAGAGGTTTAACTTTAGACAAGGTCTAACTTGACAGTTACAGGTTTAAGATGACATTTTCAACAACTGAACAAATGATTTTTCTAAATGTCACAATTACAAAATGATACTGACATAAGGCGAACATAACTAAAAACTAAAGTTTATCGTAAACATTGGTCGATAGAATGTGAAAAATAGGGGAACCATGTTGGCGCATACCCCTAACGTGATTTATGAATGAGTTGTGATCTCTGCTTTAATTTTTACTCTAAGATTGTTACAAATCAGTGGGATTTAAATCTTTTTACGATTTAAATACATATTTTGATGTTGAAATCTTTATCCCAAATTATAGTATTTAAGTATTATATTTTCTTTCATATTTTTCAATAAAATTGCTTAAAAGCGCATTTTTGTTCTTTATAATTTATACAGTGGAAACTTAAAGTCAATTGTAAATTTTTTGCGGTATCTGTATACGTATACATGACGTATCGAGTTACGTAAATGGTGGAATAATCCCTTAAAGCCACCGACGATCCGCATACGAATACGGAACTTTCAAATGTCATGTTTATATTTTGAAAGTGAAAGTTTTATAACCCATCTTTTGTTTTTTTTTATACAAAAATAAACTAGGCTAAAAAACTTTTTTGACGTAAATATTTTTGACTCTTGACAGATCCATATCCGGTGTATTTATCTCCGTAACATAAATCTGTCTGACTTGACTTGTGTAGTGTCTAGTAACAGTAATCGCCATGAGGTGTGTTAACTACATGGCAACGTTATACCTATATTTTTTGGCAACTGTTATATATTACGGATTTATAAAATATGAAAAACACTTCAGAGAATAATCACTCTGAAATAAACAAAGAAAGAAAACCCTATACTTATAACTAGATTTTTTTAGCTAGTCTAATAATATTTTTAACTTTTAAACCCATTTATTTTTAGTGATTTTTTGTTTGAAATGATTTAAGATTCTTGAAAAGATTTAAATTTTAAAAAAGATTGAAATACAAAACGATTTACTATTTAAATCTTTTTTTATGCACAAAATGATCTTTGATTTAAATCATTTGTCCAAATAAAAAGTATCTACAATCTTTGATTTAAATCTTTTCTAAAATGATCTTAAACAGCTCTGGGTGACGCATGTTTTTCTTCACTTTCCATGTTTCGGTTTTTGAAAGATCGCTTGGAAACGGTAGTTTATTTTCGTAGAGGGATGCAAGTTTTTTTTAGTTTTCAACTATTTGACTACAATTCCCAGACGATAGGCCTTTTCTCTCGACATAATTTTGGTTAAATAAGCGTATTCTGTTCCTGAGCAGATTATGGCGGTTTATTTGGTAAAAAAATAGATGTCAACCCTCGTCTCTTGACAATATGTTGTGTTAGGATTACGAGTTTTTGGTATTGTATTTTGGGTAGTTTAGGTTGGCCTCAACATTGATTATTTCAATTTAAAAAATCGTTCTCTCACCCGGAACTTCCCTCGTCATGATTTTCTTTCTAAAAAACTGGGCGCCATTTTTTCCCATCCTATTAGATTCCTACCAATTCTTTGAGTTTCATCCATTTTTGTAAATCATTTTTACATGTTAGGTAAACTTTTTTTGGCGTGCAAGTATTTTAATAAAAGGTAATACATTAAATTATAGATATTAGACCCTTATTGTTCCAAAAACTGCTGACTTTTATAAAATGTGCTCTTAATAAAAAGTATTGAGAATTTTACGCAGATTTTAAAAAAGTATTATAATATAGGGTGTTCCATTAATTTTTTTCGTACATAATTTAATACCTACGTCTACATATTTTCAATAAATTCAAGTATGCAGTACCTGAGATATTTCGCCGTTTGGTTATTTTTGTTACACGTTGCCTAGACACTCAATATATAAATATCTGTTTATAATTAAATTATAAAGAAAAGACTTTAGAAAATGAAATTTTGAATGTGAAATAAAATATTATTATTAATTTTTCAGCAGTGGCGGATTTAGAGAGGAGCAACGTCCCCCCTGAGCATACGCAGTAGTTACAATGTCATGTATAAAAGCACTGTTTCAATTGAAAATCGTAATCCCCTCCCCCTCAAGTGAGATCTAGCCTTTTTGTTTTACATGTTTTAGCACCCTAATAAAATTAAATGACTAATAAGATGCCTTAATTTTCAATATACGTATTTAATATTTTCCGCCCCCCCCCTCGACATTATGTTAGATCCGCTTCAGCTTTTTAGCGCCTTTTTTTTGAAGCCCGTTCTATTTTTCATAATTATCTTTATTTATTAAATAATGTTGTTGTCAAGTTTAGAATAGGAAAGGCTAAATTTCTTTTTGGGAATTAAATATAGTTATTTTTAATACTTCTGACATTTTGTGACAGTTGCTATTCTGACGCTGAATTTTTAATGTTGTATGTTACAATATTTTAGGGATCTCTATCGTCGGGACTCTAATCTTGCACTGTCGAAATATTATTCGTCTGAATATTATTTTTTGAGGTTTCAAAAATTTGCCGTGATTTTTCAATTTTTAATTTTTCATAATGCGGAGATGACAATCTTATACTTGACCTATAAGAGAAAACCTAAATAAATTTTCCTTTCTAAGGCAGTTGTCGATGATACATTAAGAAATTAGAGTTGATCGAGAAAGATCGTCTTGTCTAGATCACATATTTTTAAAATGAAAAGGCTCAAAATACTCCTTCCTCCCAATCATCCTTCAAACACTTATTACTGATCATTATCCGGTTATTCTGAAATACTGTATTTGCTATAAAGTCAAATGAAAATTTATAAAAATATACAAAAAGCTATTTAGGTCATTGTAAACTCACAGAAAAATTCAAAAAAGAATCATGGTCTGGTATTTATGACAAAAGGGACCTTGACATTGCAGTTGACAAATTTATTACAAAAATAAATCGCTTGTAAACTTATCTACTCAAATAATTAAAAAAATTAAACGCTAGGAGAGAAGGAGATCTCCCTGGATTACAATGGGCTTTATAAAATCAATAAATACACACAATTATCTTTATAAACACCACAGGCAAGATCCAGAAAACCAAATAAAACTATGTGAATTAAAAAAAAAAGAAATAAATTAAACTACTTAATTAAAACTACAAAATATAATTATTATAAAAATAAAATAAATTAAAACAAACACCTCTCTCAAAGAATTATGGGAATGCCTAAAAGAAATCGAAAATAAAAAGACATCCTCAAATGTCAAAACAATAAAATCTGAAAGTAACATTATCTCCTCAAATCAACTATTAAACAATTAAACAATTTTTTACTAATATTGGAAGCAAACTATCTTCTTAAATAAAATTGCCAAATTAATTTGTTATCAATACAATGGATCCACAAGAGGTCATTGTTGTAATACGTACATTAAAAAACGGCTAATCACCTGGTACTGGATAAAATTAGAAATACTTAAAGAACATCATAAATACGTAGCGGCTACAATGGCACACCAATTAAGAGATCCATAACATAAGACATATTTTTAACGGCGCTTAAAGTAGCAAAGGTTAAACTTATTCTTTAAATAGGGAATAAAAATGACACGCGTAACTATAGACCGCTCTCCTTAATTTCGGCGGTAGCAAATATTTCTGAGAAAATCTTTAAAAACCGAATAACAAGTTATATAAATAAATGTAGGATATTAATCAGGCTGGCAATTCGGATTTTGGAGTGTTAAGTCTACATAGAAAGTGATTGCTTACAAAGCACAATTAGGTAATTGATACAAGACAACTATTTATGCATTTTTATGAACTTAGCCAAAGTTTTTGATACAGATAGTTACACAGAACTGTTAGACTTTTAGAGAACATAGGTTTTACAGAAACCTCACTCAAACTCTTTAGAAGCTACTTATCAGATAGACAGCAATATGTGGAAATAGATAACACAACAAGACATTTACTCAAACTAAAATATGGAGTTCTCCAAGGAATCGTATTAGGCCCATTGCTGTTTAATATCTACTTAAATGACATTTTATATACCGCTATTCTCTAAAAAAGTTCAAACTGGAATAAATTAAAGGATTTAGCTAAAAACGATTTTATAAATATAGCAAGTTTTTTTTTACCAGTAGAAAACCCACAATAAATTGGAAAAAAACCACTTTATGACATTTACCTCTTACGCCAACCATTTACCAAATTTCAATGAGTTACATGTAAAATACTTTGCATATATGGTGGGAACTACAGATACCATTAAATATTCTGACATTCACCCGGATAGTCATCTAAGATGGGACAAACATATAAAGGTCTCAACCGGGAGACTAAGGAGTTTAACTCCAAAATTTAATTACTATAGCCAAGTATTTGAAATACAACAACTAAAAACACTGTATTATGCCTTGGTACAATCTCACCTTGTATGCGGTAAAATTGTCTAGGGGTTATTACTAACGTACATTTGAAATGACTTGAAATAACCCAAAAATGGATTTTAAAATTATTTATAATAAAAGTTGTATATTTCCCAGCGATGATCTGTATAGAGTGGAATATTCGACACACGAAAACTTTAGAATTTTGACGATTAATAAACACAAGAACAAACACACAGATAACATAGTAAATCACGACTACCATACGCAATCAATATGGTCACCTTTCGGACAGAGATGTTACACGTATTTGGCTCCAAGAGTCTATAATGCAATACCACATGTAATTAGAGCAGTTACTCCACTTACAATCTTTAAATGGAAAGTAGACAGCTGGATTAGACAGAGCCTTAGAACTAGAGATACTTAAATAATAATCAGAAACTTAAGATGTTAATGATTTGTGGTCTAAGTGTCAGTTGCGTGGTTTAAACGTATGTTTAAGTAGATATATTATTATTTAAAACTATTTTTTGGGTTTTTCCGCCTTAGAAAATTGAAAAAAATAAAAAATAAAATATAATTACCCTATAAATTGAATAGATAGTCTTGAGTTCTGGGTCCACTACGAAGGTACCCGAGGAACGACACTGAAAAATGCCTGTTTTCTGGACGTTTCGAGGGAAAGTCTACCCCCGTCTTCAGCAAAACTACAAATAAAATACTAAAAGCAGAATATGTCTTATGCTTCGTATCAGAAATATAACCAGAATGGCTAATCTCTGACAAAATGTCAGTGAATGTTAAATTTGTTATTTTTAATTGTTAGAATAAGGTGCGAAATAGGTGTACCTAGAGTATGTTCATTTTAATTTATTGTATTTTGAGGTGTCCTTTTTTTACTTCAGTATTTAGCAAATTTAACCAAGTGTTATTAAAACTAACGGAACAAGATGCTACACAATTATCTTTGTGTTTTTTAAATTTTTTTTTAAATTATGTTCAAAATTACGATCATAAACCACTTATTTGGTGGAGATACATTGATGACATTTTTTGTATCTATGAACATGACGATCAACATTTAAATAACTTTTTATATCATATTAACACCAAAGAACCAACAATTAAATTTACTATTGAAAAGGAAACATACCAACAACTTCCATTTTTAGACATACTTATCAAAAAAGACATACACAGTTTTGAAACAAAAGTATACAGAAAACCTACACACACAAACAGATACTTAAATTTTTACTCAAATCATCCAATCATGGTTAAAAAGGGAGTTGTAAAAAGTCTATATGATAGAGCAAAAATAATTTGCAAAGATCAAAATTTTATTAAAGAAAAAAATTTTATAAAAGATGTTTTAAATCAAAATAATTATCCTAATGATTTCGTTGAAAAATGTTTTTATGAATTTGAGAATCGAAAAGACAAAAAAATCCAAAATAGAACAATTACAAACCTCTTTATACCATACATACCTAATTTATCAGATAAAATAAAACGAATAGGTAAACGTTTTAACATCAGAACGATCTTTAAAACACAAAATACACTTAGAAGTAAACTTACAAAAACAAAACCTAGCAATGAACAAGAAAATACAAAAAATGTTATTTATAAAATTCCGTGTCAATGCAATAAATTTTACATAGGTGAAACCTCTAGGCCATTGGCCAAAAGAATTAAAGAACACCAAACATACATAAAAAATAGGGAATTTCAAAAATCAAACATTTGCCAACATGCACTAGATAACAATCATAAAATTAATTGGAATGCTTCTAGTATTTTAGCAAAAGAACCATGTTCCAAAAAACGTAAAATAAAAGAAAGTGCCTTAATATTATTAAATAAAGATAATTGTGTAGCATCTTGTTCCGTTAGTTTTAATAACACTTGGTTAAATTTGCTAAATACTGAAGTAAAAAAAGGACACCCCAAAATACAATAAATTAAAATGAACATACTCTAGGTACACCTATTTCGCACCTTATTCTAACAATTAAAAATAACACATTTAAACTGACATTCACTGACATTTTGTCAGAGATTAGCCATTCTGGTTATATTTCTGATACGAAACATAAGACATATTATGCTTTTAGTATTTTATTTGTAGGTAGACGGGGGTAGACTTTCCCTCGAAACGTCCAGAAAACAGGCATTTTTCAGTGTCGTTCCTCGGGTACCTTCGTAGTGGACCCAGAACTCAAGACTATCTATTCAATTTATAGGATAATTATATTTTATTTTTTATTTTTTTCAATTTTCTAAGGCGGAAAAACCCAAAAAATAGTTTTAAACCATGAATCCGCCACTACAATTTCGTAATTATTTATTATTATCATTATTGTTATTATATTATTGTTATTGTCATATCTATATTAGGATTATATAATAGAAACGTTAACCTAAGTACAAGAATTCCTTAATAGGAAATTGTTTATTTATGTACCCTTTAGTTATATCATTGTAACGATTGCACTGTATTTACTGTACAAAATAGTTCTGGTTTTTTTCCTCTATTTCCTCGCTCACCAACTACAAGTTCTGACTAATTTGTAAAGTTTTTATATTTAAATCTCGTGTTATTTAGTGGTGTTAAATGTAGTGTGGTATTTGTACGTGTTAGAATATAGTTATGCAACTACTCCAACAGCTCGAGTTCATTAGAAGTTACATATACAGCAACTGCAAAATCATTGCGAACATGGATAAAGTATGAATACGATTCCAAACTTATGTATTTATGATTTTCATGACGTTAGAATAATTTAAACCGAGGTTTTCATGCGTTAGGGTGCATAATGGGTAGAATTTTAAATAAAAAAGACATGAACTTACTTTTGAAGCCCACATACAATCCTGAAACTTTTCTATTAAAGGTTCGTCTAATCCGTATAGGCTTGGAAATAATCGGATCATCCCCATTTTAGCAACTAAAAATATATTTGCTGTTTAAAATATAATTATAATTTTAAACCGCAAAATAACCGTTTTTTAAAGAATACATCCTCTATATTCTTTATAATTATAAAAAATCAGGAGCCCTTTGACTTTTGTTAAATATTTTGATACTTCAGTTTCTTTATTTTTTATTAATTACATTCTTTTCCTGTACCCATGGAACAATAAAAGGTTGAAATTTGTTGGAGAAGTATCAAAACAATATTCGACAACAATTTGTATAATTTATTGTATTTCCGTTTTTTTAAAGTGGGTTATTGAAAAAAGTTATTAATTGATGTAAATACCAGATCACTGAAAATGTGTTGTGGGTAACATTTACAGACCACCTAACATAAATATATCGGATTTCTATAACCATATGGACGTTTTATCAAATATGTATTCTGAATACAATAATATAATATGTGTGGGCGATTTTAATGTTAATGTGCTAAATCTGAACTTGCGTCACAACTAAAAACTATTTTCCACGTTTAACGTGAATCAGCTAATGAGCGAACCTACCAGAGTATCGTCCACTTCACTTTCCCTTCTCGATCTAATATTCACTAACATCGAGGGTGTTTTGGAAAAGGGAGTAATTAATGTGGGAGTTTTAGATTATTATTTAGTTTATATGAAAGTCAGTTTGGGTGAGCTTGTTGAGGAATTGACGTCCTTTCATTATAGGTCATTAAGAAGAATTAATATGAATAACTTTCAAGCAGACTTGGAGGAAATGGTAAAATATACTTTTTTAATAATTGTATTTTAACAGTATAATATAAAAATTATTCTTACGCACCGTAGATTACTGAGAACATAAAATTGCTTCAAAAGCTAAGAAATAAAGCATTAAGGAGGTTTAAAGAAACGAAGTACACGGGGCATTACGAATATTACAAGCGGTGAGGAAATTACACAACTTCAGCTATACGGAATTTCGGAAATTTAAATTAACCAAACCTAAAAAAAAATATACTTCCTGAAAATCTGAATAATCCTAATCAGATAAATGATTTCTTTGTAAACTCAATTATCGATAATAGCATTCTAGAGCAAAACTTTCTAAACTTTTACAGAAGCAGGCGGCTTGCTAGTGTTGATGACGGGTTCAATTTTCAGCTAACCTCGGAGGAGGATGTATTCCAAAAAATAAAGTGCTGTAGGGGATTTGGGACCGATAAACTCAATATAACTCTTATTAAATTATGTTGTCCTTTTGTTATACCCTTCATAACTCATAATATTAATGAACTGATTTTAAAGAATTACTTTCCTTTACTTTGGAAGCCAGCTCAAATTACCCCCTGCCTAAAGTCAGCCACCTTACAGAATGTAGCCAGTTAAGATCAATAAGTATCCTCTCTACTCTTTTAAAAGTTCTAGAAAAAGTGATGGCTAAACAAATGCGATCTTTCTAACAATATCTAAACAATATACTACCCGCTAAACAGTCGGGTTTCAGACCTGACATTTCTGATATTTCTTTAAATTGGTTTAAATCTTATCTCGGGAATAGGCGACAATTTGTAAGGGCAAATGGTTTTGATTCCGATTTTAAATTGATTACAAGTGGAGTCTCTCAAGGTTCGGTCTTGGGACCTAGTCTTTTTCTGTTGTACCTTAATGATATCACCAACTTAAAAAGTAATGAAAAAATGTCTCTCTTTGCTGACGACACAAGCATAACATGGAGTGATTTTGATACGTTTTTACATTCTAATATTTACAGCGACCCTGTTATGATCAAGGCTTGGTCCGATTCCAATCTGCTTTGCTTCAATGTGGATAAAACCGTGGCTTTATCTTATAAGGAGACTTTACAACCACTTCAGCTGCTTAACAACAATATTAAATACGTTGAGTCGGTTAAATTCCTGTGTTTGAATATAAATAATAACCTAAAATGATCTAAACATATTGACATCTTAACTAAAAAACTTTCTACCGCCTGCTTTGCCATTCGATCAGTTTCAAAAGAACTAGACGTCTCTTCTGCCAGACTTACTTATTTCTCTCTATTCGAACCCCATCACCGCTATGGCCTTCCCTTTTGAAACTGCTGTACCACCGATCAATTTCTTAGTATTTTTAGTGTTCAAAAGAGAGCAATTCGCTATTTGTTTGGTCTAAATAATAGAGCGCACTGCCAATACTATTTCAAAAACCATGAACATGAACACTTCCTGCATTATTTATTTTAGAAACAGCCTGTTTGATGAGAAAACATATAAATACTTTCACGGAAAGACCACAACACGTATATTTTACCAGAAACTCTAGACATGACATATACCTTCCCATTCCTTCCACAGAATTAATATAAAAAAATCAATTATTTACAACGAGATAAAACTTTACAATCATCTTTCAGAATATTTGAAAACTATCCCTAAGTTTGCACTCTTTCGAAAGAAAACCAAAGCGTACCTCATTGAAAGACCTTTTTACTGCGTTAATGATTTTTATGTGAATAAGTCTCCTTAAAATGTTTTTTTGTTTGTTTGCTTACTTAAATCTTTTTGGGTGTCATGTTCCAGCTGCTAGCATAGAATTTGTTTATTTCCTTATTATTAAAGTTACCTGGATTCATTAACCGCTTTACGACAATCCTATGTCCTATCGAATGTTAGGAATATTTACAATTTATGTATTTGCATTGACCTATCGAAAAATATGATTTTTTTTGATTAATATTTCGGTTTTTCTTTGTTTTGTTTGTTTAAAGGTAAATTTCGCTTTGTCCATAAAATTATAACAATTTTCCTGCAGCAATAAAGCATACTTTTGTTTGTTTATTTGATGATATTTTCAGAGCAGCCGATGAAAGTAGGATCACCGTTCTGATTTTGATAGATTTTAGTGAAGCTTCCAAAATGCTTAACCATCAAATACTTACCTCTTGGTTTATTTGATGATATTTTCAGAGCAGCCGATGAAAGTAGGATCAACGTTCTGATTTTGATAGATTTTAGTAAAGCTTTCGAAGTGCTTAACCGTCAAATACTTACCTCAATGCTTCATTAAATTGGGTTTAGTGGTAAGTGTTGTCAATTTCTAAATTAATTTCGCCAGTTCGTACGCAGCGAGTGGTTTATAAAAACGAAGTTTCCAACCATCTAAATATTCAAATGGAATTGCCTCAGCGTAGCATTTTGACCCCTTTACTTTATATAATTTTTACATAAAATTTTATGAGTTGTCTTAAAAATTTTAGTTACCATTTTTACTTTTTACTCTTTTCTTGAGCACGATATTAATGAAGGAGAAAATATCATCAACACTGATTTACAGAGTTTTTATAATGTACCTACTAGGCACATACTTAGATTAAATCCTAAAAATTCTTCGGTAGTTATTTTTAGAAACGATACACAAACTGATAATGTTAGGAATCATATGACAATAAAATTAGATAATATTCCACTTCCATTCTCCAATTCTGTTAAAAGTTTGGGAATATTAATTGATTCAAAATTTTAAAGGTCATGTTACTGCTAAACTGAGGGCACCATACAGTAATTTAAAGATTATTTATAAAAATAGGTATTGTCTTTCGCAGGATGCACGAAAAATGCTATGTCAGGCGTTGGATTTATCGCAGTTTAATCACTGCAGTGCAGTTTTCGCACATTGTCTCGATGAGTTAGATCGCTATCGAGTTCAGAAGCTGCAGAATTCATGTCGCGGCTAATATATGGCGTGACAAGAAGGAACCATATTTAGGCTTATTTGGCTGCATCGGGGTGGCTTAACATATTTAACAAATTTAGGTTACGCCGTGTTAGCTTTTACTGTAATATAATAAAACGTAGATCTCCTCCTTACTTTCACAAAAAAATTACTTTCCGCATTGATGTGCACAATTTAAATTTGCAGAGAAAAGATACTTTTAGAGTGCCAAAACATCGAAAGGAGTCTACAGCCGGTGCTTCGCCACAGATGGATTTGAAAGAGATATTATGACGTTGACAGAACTTTTCTAACCATCCATTTGATCCTTTAAAACCATCAACTTCTTGATTCTTCGCAATTTCTTGTGCTTTTTTCTTTATTATTGTACCGGATATTGGAATGTTTTTGGAGCGTACTTTACAAAACCACTCGTAGACAATTTGGTCTATGGCAGCACCCTCAGTTTGCGCAAATTTCTTTTTCCCTTCTATGTTCCCGGTCTCCGCGAATCGCTTGTTAAGATCGCTCTTGTTTCTCAAAATATCACTAATTTGAGATTTTCTTTCACAGAATTTTTCGGCTAATATTCTAACACTAATATTGATCGCACCAGAGTAACATTAAAACTAAGATGTTCTATTGATGAAAACTACATTTTATAAAAATAAGGTGATCTATTTATTATGCAATTCACCGCAATTTACCTACAAGCCAGACAGCATAAGCCAGCCTATTGTTAAACTAGTGCTATTAACAATAGGTAGGCGCCGCGCCGCTTATTATCAAAGATTATGTGCAATAAAAATACCGGCATTAAATGATTAAATGTGGGTTTTTCAAAAATTATTCTTAACATCTGTCCGTTCTGAGGAGGTACATTTTACTGTTTTTATTAAAAATGTTCCAAATTTTACTGTCCGTGTCCGTTGTTGAGAGCGTCCGTTGTTAAGAGGGTTTAATACACAGGAATACATATACTGACGGTCGGTTTCTTCAAAATTGTCCGTTTAGCAGAGGTGTCCATTGTTCGGAGGTGTCCGTTAAGGGAAGTTTCAATTAATATATATATATATATATATATATATATATATATATATATATATATATATATATATAATATTTTTCTAAACCTATGTCTTATGTTTTCGAGATATGTCAATTTAATGAGAAAAAATTGCAAAAACAGGCCTATGTTTAATTTTAGTTTGCTCAGAATTGAAAAGTAAATTTCAAAATCTAATCAAACCTATAGCCTTACGAAAAATATGGGGTGCATCAAAAATGTAGTGTTTCTAAGATATAAACTGTATTTCTTTTCATAATATAATTTTGCCTTAAGTTCTAAGTAAAAAATATTAATATTGTTAAAAAAAGGTTCTTTTTGAGAATCTAATTAATAATTTCAATAGTCGCGAAAACTGTGACAAAATATATCTAAAATATCTACTAAGGATTACCAAATATTATTAATCACGCAAATTTTATTTAGAACATTTTCTAATATAATGTGAATATTCATCTGACTCAACAGAAAATAATCTTGTGGATTTAGGTCGGGTGATCTGGAGAGGCAATTCAACATTCTATCATGTTCGTAATCCACTTCATTGGTTCAATGGGCTGGAGCTCCATCTAGCTGGCACCAGACCTGTGTTGCAATATCTAGTAGAAATTTATCTACGAAATTTGATGTACTAGTTTCTAGAGTTTAATGATATTTTCTCCATTTCAAATTTTCCTCATAAATATGGTAGAAAAACCGTCATCCATAAGCAGGCAAAAGACGTTAAATGGAAATTTGTTCTGATAATTTATTTGAACAGAAAATTTGGGAGTTTTTACAGACTAATAACAGTATCAATAAGTGTCTAATGTTTTATGGCTTAGATTTTGCGTTGACTCTTAAATTAATTAATTGCTTAAATATAAAGTAAACAAATTAACTTTGAACTTATGGATTTTTGTATTATGAATCTCGACGCGATTTCCATTAGCTTATCTAAAGAACTTGAAAACGAAGATAATGCTGAGCTTAAATTTTTACAGCCAAGTGTAAGAACAAAACCCAAACGGATGTACAGCTTTATTAATGTTTTACTAACTGCGAGTTTTATTCTACAAGTACCGTTTGCCCTACCTTTAAGACCACCAACGGGGAAAGGTCACCGTCGTGACAATATCACCTTTATTAAAAATTGGGATCTCACAGAAATCCACTCTCTGGTTAAAATTGTATCAGAACGGAAGCTTTCACGGCTTTGGTCAATTAAGAAATCATGGTTCTTGGGATTAGACCATGTCAAATTGGAATTACTATCCGACGTTTCGCCTTCGATTGCACGAGGCATCTTCAGGGATCGAAGCTCGAAGAGATTCAGGTGGGCTTTAATACCCGACTTGTGCTTGCCGAACCGTGATTTTGTGTTAAGATCGTTTTCCACGTGTGATGTAGACCGTAACCCGTATCACTATTGAATTTTTTTGTATGTTTAGATATTTCAACAGATTCTCTAATTTTTGGTTCATAAAATCCTGGAACCGATGCTAGAACCTCGGTTTCTTTTACATTTATAATATGGCCAGTGTTATGTTGGTATTCAGCTATAGCAGATTGAACAATTTGTTCCTTTTTAATACATCTTTCATAAACAACCAGTTGGCCTTTCTTTTTAGATGCCGAAATAAGGATATAGTACCGAAATTACTACAGGTGAGACATCACATTACTTCTAGAACTGCTAAGAACATTTATAAGCGTGCTAGCAATGAATTAGTTAGAGAAAGGATTAAGGCAGCACGGCGTGATTTAGATACAAATGCACGGAAACTATTGGAAATTCATCTGAAATTAGCTTCTAGACTAGAAAGAACCGCATTTACAACTTTAGACAACATCACCAACGCACAGGCAGAACAAATCCATCAAGAAGTTACATTTAAGCAACAAAAGAAGTTTGAAGCCCTCCAGAACAGAAAAATCCAGTGAAACCCCCGCAGAATACACTTATCAACTTGTCATCAAAACCGTTAACCGAAGCAGAACATTCCGTCCTTTCTAAAGGCCAAAATTTCGCAATAGCAACGAGTAGCATTCCTGTAGAAGAGATAGTATTCGCTGTTGAAGCAACAATCAGAAGATTACCAGTGGAACAAGCCGATGAATTCAGACATGAGATAGCGAAGATCATTAAAAAATCAAAACCACCAAAGTCGAACCTCTCCGCAGCCGAAAAAACAGCAATGAAGACGCAAATATTCTGGTACTATCAGCAGATAAAGGCGACGCCACAGTCATCATGGACAGAACGGAATACGTGGAAAAGGTTACTCAACTTTTGGACTTTTGGACAACAACACCTATAAGGTTATGCAAGCAGACCCCATATTTAGAATAGACAGACGCATTACCAATTTGATCAATGCATTCAGTCTACCACCAGCGGAAAAGAAATCGTTAAAACCAAGCAGCTCCAAGATTCACAGGTTCTACGGTCTTTCAACGATACACAAGGACAATGTACCACTTCGACCTATCGTCAGTGCAATAGACTCGCCTACATACAAACTAGGTAAATATCTTTCAAATTTTCTTAATCCATTTACTGGAAAAACAGATTCTTTTTAAAAACTCTGCACATTTCGTGGAAAAACTTAACGCAATCCAGTTGGATCTCGAAAATATTTTGGTCAGTTTCGACGTAGAATCACTATACACAAATGTTTCTGTCAACGACTCAATTATATCGGACATACTCGATAATAATAATCTTAGTAAGAACTTAATTGACCTAGTGGAAGCTTGTCTTACATCTACTTATTTCAGCAGGGGGCAGCTATGGGCTCTCCTCTATAACCTGTGGTAGTAAATATCTTTATGGAAGCCTTTGAGGATTTTGCTCTAACATCCGCTCCACTAAAATCAAAGCACTGGTTCAGATATGTAGATGATACTTTTGTTGTTTGGCCTCATGAACAGGATAATCTCCTCATATTTCTGGACCACCTTAATCAACAACATCATAATATCAAGTTCACAATGGAAACTGAATCTAATGGGACAATTTCCTTTCTAGATGTATGTGTTCAAGGGAAGGAAAATGGTACATTAGGACATTCTGTGTATAGAAAACCCACGCATAGGAATAGATATTTAAATGCAAATTCCCATCACCATCCAGTACAAATAAAAACGGTTACTAACTTACTAGTATTCAGAGCTATTTCGATTTCTGCTCAAGATTCTCTAACATCGGAAACATCGAAACTGACCGAAGCTC
The DNA here is from genome assembly GCA_030620095.1 of Kuschelorhynchus macadamiae. NCBI lineage: Eukaryota > Metazoa > Arthropoda > Insecta > Coleoptera > Curculionidae > Kuschelorhynchus > Kuschelorhynchus macadamiae. The sequence goes on from JAUTXW010003423.1 coordinate 464,078, forward strand.
TGAGGGGGAATGGCTATTGCGCTAAAGATATTAACGCTTTCAATTAAAAGATAGGAATCCAACTCTGCGAAATGAGAATGATAATGAGCCACCATTAGGTAGTGTTGTTCTTCCCTACATACATGGCACTACAAACAAAATAGGTCGATTACTTCGGTGGTCCAACATACGTACAATCTTCAGTACACATAAGACGATTGGACAATGCTTGCGATCCCCGAAAGATATTGTACTTTTCTAAACAGAAGGGGTATATAAAATTCCTTGCTCCCATGGAGAAGCGTATGTGGGAGAAACAGGACGCTCAATATAAACTAAACTTAAGGAACATGAACGATGTATTTAAAAGAAACAAATTGTTCAATCCGCTGTAGCTGAACACCAGCATAACACTGGCCATATTACAAATGTAAAGGAAACCAAGGTTCTAGCATCGGTTCCAGGATTTTGTAAACGAAAAATTAGAGAAACTATTGAAATATTTAAACATACAAAAAATTTCGACAAACCGACCTTAACACAAAATCACAGTGCGGAGAGCACAAGTCGGGTATAAGAGCCCTCCTGTATCTCTTCGAGCTCATTCAGTGTTCAGATCTCGTGGACTAAGGATCCCTGAAGATGCCTCGTGCAATCGAAGGTGAAACGTCGGATAGTAATTCCAATTTAACACGATCTAATCCCAGGAACCATGATTTTTTAAGTCTCTAATCAATTAAGAAACTCAAAAAGCGCACTGAATCAACCTTAGTTCCTTTAATATCCCGCAGAAAAAGACAACATATTGTTAGTAATTAAATTTAGTTAATTGCTGTGGAACAAGCTAATAAATCTACTGTCTATTAGTTAAATTCCTAAAATTTAGCTTGACTTAAGCACAAATACTGTGTTGTAAAAAAATGTAAATTATATGCAGAAGTAAGACTTCAGAAATATAATATAAAGTTGCCATCTGAGGCAAAAGATAGAAAATTTGACCTACATCGCACTTATTTAAGATTACAAAAAGCAAAATGTTTTCCTTCTCTAGGTTGAACTCCTTTATGTCAGCCTTCAGAACAATAACATAATCTCTCCTTTATTCTTTGACTCTATTCAATTACACAGACCTTGGCAACATCCCAGACTATTTCGCCAGTGCTTAATAACCGTAAACAGTTAACTTCTTCTTTTGCAATCAAGCGTGGCATTTTGATGGTATAAGCAGAGTGAAATATCTGTTGAGAAAATTTAGGTATAAGCAGTGGCTGATCTTGCCAAGCTACGAATTAACCTATTGTTTAAAACCATAATTTATATATCGTATTAGAAAAGCTTTTCATACAATATACTCTGTTCCAAAATGAAGCGGAATAATGAATCATCAAAATAAATGAAGAGGATTTATGTACTCTTTAAATTTTTTATATTACCTGCCAATTTATTTATAATATATTGCATAACAAGCATGGGAAGTGGCATATAATATACGAGTGTGATGTTTCACGAACGAGGCGTAAACGCGCTTAGGCTAGTATTCTTTTTAGCGAGATGTGTCAACACCTCCTACAAGACAAGGCCAAGGCGCTGATTTCGGACGTCATCGCCTGTGGTCATATAAAAACAACGCGGTGTTGTTGATTATTGCAATAGTATGTGCTTTTTTCTGCATTTGTTAATATTTTAATAATTGTTACACTTCTTTGTATATAGTTACGATGTTCTATTTTAGTTTTTCGAAATAAATAGGTACCTACCTAAAGCCGTTTTGTCTCAGTGAAACAACAAGCATATACTCTTATAATAACACAGAGTAACAAAATGAAAACAAAAATTTGGTGCCGGAAATCTAACATCTGATTTTAGATGTTTTTAATGTGCTGATTCCAAAAATGCCACCAGATTTTTTCTATCAGCTCTAGTTTTTGAGATACAGGTTACAGGTTAATTGTTTACTGAATCGTCAAAATAGAAATTTCCCAGAATCTAATTAACCAAATGGATACCTGGAATTGTCCCTGACCCAATGTTCCTATACTAGGAACTACTCAATACACTGCTCTTAGTTACTTTTACACCTGTAATTGCCTATGACCCGATCCTTCTATACCTGCTTGGCTGTACTCGATTTAGTATATTACTGAGTTTTCCCAAGTACAGTTGTGCTATCATTTTGTGTAAATTTTGGTCGTTTTGTAGTATCAAGACACTAAACTGAGACAATGACATCCACAAGCAGACCTGTGTAAATCATCCCGATGTTTTTTGTTATGTGTGTGGTGAATACACTTTGAAAGAGAGCAGAAAAACGATTTCTGACTTTGTGAAAACAGCTTATCTTGCCTATTTTGGCGTTCATTTAGGAGATCAAGATATATCTTGTGCCCCACATTTCATATGTAAAACATGTGTTGAACATTTGCGACAGTGGACAACTGGAAAAAGGAAGTGCCTATAGTTTGGTGTACCAATGGTTTGGAGAGAACCGCGAAACCATCATGACGACTGCTATTTTTGTCTCGTTAATATTAAAGGCATAAATAGAAACAATAGACACAAATGGACATATCCTGATCTAGATTCTGCAAGAAGGCCCGTAGCGCATTCGGAAGAAATACCCGTTCCATCATTCAGCAGTCTACCCGAACTGACAGAAGATGATATAGAAACATCAACGTCTGACGAAGTTCAAAGAATTCAATCAGAAAACGACAGCGAATTCGAAGCAGATTTAGCAACTCCGCAGTGTTTCAATCAAGAAGAACTAAACGATCTTATATAAGAGACCTGAATCTCTCAAAGGAATCCTCTGAATTACTTGCATCCAGATTAAAAGAAAAAAATCTACTTTGTCCAGGTACTAATATTACATTTAATCGTAAAAGAGATAAGTATCTGCTGCCTTTTTTCGCTCAGGAAAATGACTTGGTATTCTGTAACAATATAAAAGGGCCCTTAAAAAAATGGGTTTGCCTGAATACGCTCCAAATGATTGGCGCCTTTTTATTGACAGTTCAAAACGTAGTGTAAAATGTGTTCTTTTACATAACGGTAACAAATATGGCTCAATTCCTATTTGTCATTCTACTACCATGAAGAAAGAATATGAAACAATTGCATTAGTTTTGAGAAAAATTAAATACGAAGAACATCAATGGGCAATTTGTGTTGATTTAAAAATGGTTAACTTCTTCTTTCAGACCTTGTGGTTATACAAAATATCCTTATTTTTTTGTGCCTTTGGGACAGCAGAGCTAAAAATGAGCACTGGGTTAACAAAAATTGGCCTTCAAGAGATGTCATGATTCAAGGAAAACAAAACGTGATCAACGAACCTTTGGTTTCAAGAGAAAAAATCTTACTTCCGCCCTTGCATATCAAGCTAGGCCTAATGAAGCAATTTGTAAAGGCTTTAAATCGAGATGGAAATTGTTTTGGGTATTTGTCACATAAATTTCCTGGCATTAGCATGAAAAAAATAAAAGCTGGTATATTTAATAGTTCTCAAATAAGGCAACTTGTTAAAGATCCACAATTCACCACATCAATGAACGAGACTGAATCTAACGCTTGGTGTTCATTTGTTCAAGTAGTACAAAATTTTCTTGGCAATTATAAAGTAGAAAATTACGTAGAATTAGTGGAAACTATGCTTTCAAATTTTAATATTCTCGGCTGTAACATGAGTATAAAAGTTCACTACCTCCACAGCCACCTAGATCGTTTTCCAGAAAACTTAGGTGATTGTAGTGAAGAACAGGGGAAAGATTCCATCAGGATATTAAAACTATGGAAGATCGTTATCAAGGACGATGGGATAGCCACATGATGACGGACTACTGCTGGAGCCTTCAGCGAGACTGCCCTAGTAAACTCCATTCTAGACAGTCGTATAAAAGAAAATTTTTATGTGATTAGTGACTAATGTAATTATGTAAATTAAGTTTTTGCAATAAATACTTAAATCCATGTGTCTTTGTTTTTTTAACTGGCAATAGTAATATATATTATAACAGTTATAACGTAAAATATATACAACATTTTTTATTTATTTAAAAAAAAAACTAGATCTGATAGACAAAATCTTAGAACTATTTACATTCTGCATCCAAAAATTATCCAGGAACAGTTAAAAAATCACAGGCACCAAAATGTGTGTTGGCCTGTGTAATCCATAACATCTTAAATACATCTGAAGACTTACTTCTGTATATAATTTACAATTACAAGTCTAGATAATGTGCATCCTCAGATAGCAGAATGTCCCTGCATTTCATCATTGGATTACATAGCCACTATTTAATTGAAGTTAATATATTAAGACCAATTATTTTGAATATGTATTTAATTTCCTTTTATGACCTTAACCTAATCGATTTTTTTTTTGCTACAGTAATTTTTAATCAAAGTATTGGTAATACTGCTAAGTACAATTTCCATAATTGTTTTTGCTGAGTGCGTATTGCTTCGAAATAAACTAAAAATTCTTCTTTAAGGATGTAAGTACATATATGAGTTTAGTCAGGAATGATTTTTGAGAAAAAATGTTCAAGAATTTATTCTCATGGTCACTTAGTATTTTCTGGAATAAAATATAAGAAATCACAACTATTTCAACTACAGAATCTCGAGGATATTGTAGAGCCCCTCTGCTTAGGTTAGTTTTGAGTTTAAAATGATCATCAACAATAAGATCTTTATCGCATATCAAAGAAGTTTTGTAATAATTGCATTTTCGTCTCTTTAAAGCAATGTGGCTACAATAGCCCCCTAAATAAGTAATCAAGGGCATTTCGGGTTTTAAGTTGTCAATATCAGATTTTTTTATAACTGGCCAATGATTTCTCAAATATATTAATTTTATTTGCCCCGAAATGAATTGTAATGCTTTTGCGTTAGCATCGTCTACTTTTAATTTTTTTAGCAATTACAGTAATAGAATCGTTGCTATTTTTTCTATCTCGGTTATAATCGGGGTTATTGTCTTGTTCGGTCTCTAAAGAAAGAACATTCATCGAAGAATCAATGGGATAAATTTCGTAGTTCGTCTAAAATACTTGACAAAAAGGGCGTTTTCTGTTTATCAATTCGTACACTTATTAGTTGTCCATATAAATGTGTATTTATTTCTTATCGGTATTTATTTTAACAGCCCACGTAATTGTAGGTTCAGGAATATGTTCAATCCTAAAGAGTCTTAAAAATTTTTTCGTCAATCATAAACCACCCTTCCCTTAAATTATATGTCTTAAACAAATTACAGAACCCTTCAAAAGAATCATAATTTGTGAGCTGTTTATGCTTTAACATTTCGCACTTGCTTTCGTTAATACCCTGCTGAAATCGAATTTCGTTTAGTTTCCTAAGCTCTTCTTCCCTGCTTTTTCGATGCGTTATAGTTTTCGATAAGTATTTTGGACAATTAGTAAATTTAGTTGGTACGCTGTGTTACTTCAGTCTTGGTATATTTAAGTTTACACAAACGATCTCACCCGTTCTGAAGTCCTGCTGGAATATCTGCCAAATAAAATCTTTTTTTTCAAAATGATACTCACACCCTCGGCTGCTATCACTAAGAACAAATACCTCGCGGTGAATGGCACTTTACCATTTTAGTCAGCGTTCTTCAGTTTTCGGGAAACGAAACACTCGCACTGTTGGACCGTTCGGGTAATTACGTTTACAACCGGGTACACAACATCTGTAATTAATTTTGAAAGGATATAAAACACTTATAAACTTATTAAAAACCGATTCTTTTCCCTAAATACATATAACCAAATCAATAATATCGAGTTTATTGACATGAACGTCCATTATCCCGTTTAATATACTGAAAAACAAACAGCAGTCACTACTCAGCAGTGTTGCCACAACCACAGCGATTTTATTTACAGTAATAGATTGGTTAGTAAGAAGGTAATAGATTTAAAAAAAAAATAATAACAGATCATAGTTAAAATTTATCTGTGCGAAAATTTAATTTTTTAATATCGTGCTTATCTTTACTTAGGCTAAAACTGGCTTAACTTGGTTCCTAGTTATATGGTAAATAATACATCCAAAATTTAAAAACAGTAGTGTAAAACAGAGATCGGCCAAAACCATAAAATTAAACAACGAGGCAATCGCGACGGCGCAAAAATGATAACAAATAATGACAGTTACCAATAACTAGCTATATTGTAGGATTAAACAAATACTTGTGGCTACGTTTATAAATGCATCTCTAAAATATATGTAGCTTTTGGCTTTTATATTAATAGATTTCGTCTATTAGGTAATAGAGTAATAGATCCTTCACAATAGTAATAAATAGATCTATTACAATTGTAATAGAATGGCAACCCCGACATTCAGTTGCATGGTTCAACGTCACGGGGATATACGGCACGAAGCAAGATGCCAGATCGATTTTACTGTTTCATTTTATTTCATGGGGGATTCAGAATAATTATTATTCTTAATGTTAATTTTGACTCCAAAATAAAAATATAGAGTATAGTGCGGGACACGAAAGAAAACCGGGCGGAGTCAATCGGTTTAGGAAGGTCGGCCAAGAAATCTCTTTAAACCAGTGGTGTCTCGTCGATCTTTAAATAATATGGCACTACTTTTTGACTATACGCACTTCAGATAATTAAAAAATGTAACTATGCTTAATGAACCTTTATCTATATTTGTCTGTTTTCTTTCGTGTATCGTACTTCTATATCTCTTTTGTGTTGAAAAAAGGCCAACTTTCGAAATTTAAAATGATTTTTCTTGATCGATTTACCTATAAATATATTTTTTCTTGAGTTTTGTCATTAACGGTTCCCGGGCTACTGCCTACGTCCACTATTATTGGACCACCCAGTATAGTGACACACGATTTACAAGTCCAGATTTTACAAGGGCAACCAGCATCAGATCCAGTGAACGAGATTTATCAACATTTTAATTTATGCAGTTCGACTCATCATATTACTTTATATTACTTTATACAGGGGTCGTCATTGTGAAGTACTATACAGGGCGTTTTTTAATTTCGTACTGATGTTAAAAGGGGTGTCTTTATGTCCTAAAAGTCTTAACTTTTGAGATACAGGATGGTAAAGTTTAAAAAGAAAACATTTTTTTTCATCCCAATTCTGATGCTATTGTAGATAACTGCATAAAATTTGATACACGTCTTCTATGCATTAAGGAGTATACGGATTTACCCAGGTTAATTACATATGCAAGCCACTGGTAGAAATTTCAAAAATTGATTGTTAATAAAAAAAATGCCCTTTTATGCCTAAAAGACGTGTATCAAATTTCACACAGTTATTTATCTATAATAGCAACAGAATTAGGATTTAAAAAAGAATGTTTTTTTTAAAACCCTGTATCTCTAAAGTTAAGACTTTTAGGTTCATATTAAACTTTTTTCTTAAAAAGGTCCAAGAACCACCGCTCTTTAACAATAGCACGCAATTAGGAAACCCCCTGTATAGTACTTCACAATGACAAACGGTCACTTTTGGCATACCCGAATAGCCCAAAGTCGAACTGCATAAGTTAAAATTTTGATATACTTTTTTTCTCTAGGCTTGTTGGCTGATATTACTTCATATAATTGATATTTTCTCCATGTTGGATCACATACAAGATTGTTCGATTTAATCCACGATATCATACGAGCTTTTGTAGAGTATTTAGTTGGCACTTTATCTTCTACGTGAGAATGATAAGACGCATTATCCTTTACCACGACTGATTTGGGAGGAATCTTAGGTAGAAGCTTCTCGAGCAAGCACTTTTCAAAATTATCTCTATTCATGTGTCCATGATAGTCTCCAGTTGTTAATCCCGAGCGAAAAACTAAAGCAGCACTTGGAACAAATCCGGCTTCTGAACCAGCATGAACTGTAATACAGCGACCACTAGAGCGGATTCCCTGAACAACACCTGTAACACTTTCACTTTGCCAGTATTTGTTCTGTTCTGTATATTGCCTTACAGTTGATAGATATTTCACCCGCCAGTGAAAAATATTTGGTCTCTCAATAAGCAATTTTCGTTTATTTTGGCACTTGAGCCAAACAAAACCATTTGATCGTAAAAGCCGATTTAAGGTTTTATACCCGTACGGAAAATCTATTTTGTTCTTTACCGCGCGAAGTAGGGGTTTGCAGGTCGGAACCTTCTTTAAGTTTACATAAAAACCCTCTATCGTTCGTCCAATTACTTGAAAATCACCATCGTCAATTTTATCTTTGCATGATAATCGGGGTCTTTTTTACCAGTAGATTTTAAAGGTGAAGTAGATAGAACATGAGCGATCATTATGTTCTCTTTGAATTTTTCTTACACTACTTTCTGAAACATGCAGCGCGTTCTGTTCGATTTTGAATTGGAATAGTCAAACTATTATTTTCAGCTTCTTTAGTACAGGCCTCTATAACGCTCGCAATAACTTCACGTGCACCGCTTCGAATTATTTTTCCTCTTTTGCTCTCCATCATTACTTTGAAATAATAATTCAAATTCAACGCAACGCATTTATATAGAAATGAAAACAATGCTCGAAATGTATAGGCGCCACTGAAAATAGCTAGAACCTTCTAACGGCAAGTGCAAGGACATTCTACGCACATCCCAATTACAAGTTGACCAGTGCGAAATTTACTAAATCCTCGATTAATTTTCCGTACCGCTTAGCTGGCGCACTTTATAGGTGAAGCGGCAAACTATTACAACAAATAAAATAACGTAAAATTTATTTGCGTACACAAATTTTACTTTTCCGCTTGCTTAAGACTATGAACCTTTATTTTAAGGACCGCCCGGTTTTCTTTCGTGTCCCGCACTTTATATGAATGGGCGAGAACTATATCTTCGTTGAATGCATTGGCGAGAAGCGATATAATACCTGCAAAGAACCTGGAGTCTTATGCCCGTTTAATGTTGTTTTCTGAATAAGTTTGTAAGGATTCGTAAGAAAAATTAGCATGAAGCAATAGCCTTAATGAAATACTGCTCTAAAATTATTTTAGTCATGAATTAATAATAGATTTGAGGTATTTTTAAACTTTTTACGAAAAAAAAATTGTTTTCTCAAGTTTCTTAAAATCAGAGTTTTGGCCTAGTTTCACAACGTCGCTTCAACTTAACAAAGATGGCTGAAGACGAATGTAAAACCGACAACTGCCGAATGACAAAGAATGGACGTATGACCATGGAACGTGACGTCACTAGAAAATTTCATCTCAGCGCCCTGGCCTTGTCTTGTAGGAGGTGTTAGTTGTTTACAATATTTTTCTCACAACACAAGAAAAAATCGGTAAATTTCCTTTACCCGGAACTTCACTCGCTATGAATCGTTCCATTTATTAGGAATAGTGAATTGTGACCCAATTTAATTCATTCAGTCATTTGGTAACATACATATATATATATATATATATATATATATATATATATATATATATATATATAAATATTTTTGCCACTTTGTTCAATCATATTGGATTTCTACCAATATTTTACCAGTTTCTACCTATGCCACACTTGATTTTTGGACATAATTTAAAATAAATTCAATAGGTAGTTTTATGTTGATTTTTTTAAAAATTACTTATTGAATTTATTTTAAACTATGTCCAAAAATCAAGTATGGCAAAGATTTTATTTGGCCGCCATTTTGTTCCGCCATCTTGAATTCGTGCCACAACTTTATCAGTTTATCTCTATATCAATCACACTTAATATTTGCGCAAAAATGGATAATTACTTTCTTAGTCATATTTTTTTTAATGCTTCACTGGGCCGCCTTGAGTGCATTTTGTTCCGGCATATCGGTTGTTTATGCCAGGTAATCCCAATGATCCAATATCCCAAATTGGTCACTCTGATGAGTAGATTCTAACCTGCGAGAGTGATCTTTTTCACGATTACAACATACTTTATTTGACCGCCATTTTATTCCACCATCTCGAATTAGTACCACAATTTTACTAATTGATCTCTATACAACTATGAGTTATGGCGGACAATTTGAAATTAGTCAATTAACATTTCACTAGGCCGCTATTTTGTTTTCTATATTGGATGTTTGCCTAATATATTACCAGGTCATCCCCATGTGACCCTTAATTTTTGACTAAAATTTAAAGTCAGTCTGATGAGTAATTTTTAAGCTTTGCCACGAACTGACAGACAGACAGACAGACAAACCGACAGACGGACCAACGAAATTGATAAAACATATTTTTTGACGACCCTAAAACAAATATTTTATTTGGCCACCATTTTGTTCCGCCATCTTGAATTAGTACCACAGTTTTACTAGTTCGTCTCTATACTTATGGCACACGATTTGAAATCAATCCATTAAATAGTTTTTTCAAGCTGAATTTTTAAAGATTTTATTATGCCGCCAATTTGTTCCGTCATTTTGGATTCATACCAAAATTTTGACAGTTGAGTCCAATATAATACTTGATGTTTATGCAAAATTTGTGATAAAATGGATAAGTTGCCATTTTGTTTCGCCATATTGGATTTTCACCATAATATTACCAGGTCATCCCCATATGACCCTTAATTTTTGATCAAAATTTGAAGTCAATCAGGTAAGCAGTCTTTAAGCTATACCGCGAACTGACAGACAGACCGACGGAAACAGTTAGTTACGACACACAATTTCAGTCTATTAAGTTATTTTTTCGGGCTGAATTTTTAAATATTTTATTAAGCCGCCATTTTGTTCCGCCATCTTAGATTCGCACCAAAATTTTACCAGTTGATTTCTACACATTACTTGATTTTGGTGTAAAGTTTAGATAAATTGAATAAGTATAAGTAGTTTTTTAAAAATAATTTTTTTACTTTTCACTAGGCCGCCATTTTGTTACCATATTGGATTTTTACCAAAACGTTACCAGGCTGTCTCCATTTGACCCTTAATTTTTGACCGGAATTTGAAGTCAATCGGATAAGTAGTTTTTTACCTATGTGGCGAACAAATCGACTGAATCTGACGCGACGGAATCTGTTCGGAAGAAATCTGGGAGGCTGATTCTTTTACGATTATAATACTTTTCTTTTATGAGGGAAGTAAAAATCAATAAAATACACGTATTTACTACATATCTTTTAAAAATAATAAATACGTGTAGTATTTATCACATATCTTTTAAAAACATAATTTTTAATAAAAAGCTCACAAATATTTCTATATTATGGGGAAGTTTGGAGTTTTTTTCACCATAAATACTTATAGTAATTGTATTATTGTTAAAATTGTAAAAGTATTTGATAACCATTGTTCTTGACAAAACCTTACAGTGTTTTGGATTCTGTTTTGCTTTTTGGGATACAAGGTCTTGTTTTTGAAGTGTTGGATGATAATAGCGCATTTATCGTACCAAAAATCTTATTTGCACCTTGCACTTTATTGGTCATAGATTCAGCGATGTAGGTTTCAGCTACAGCGGTTGACTTCCACCTCCCATGTCGTTTAAGAGTTGTGATGTCGCCACCTGCGTCTACAAGAATAAATATGTAGCCATTGATCTTCGAAAGCAATGTCCCGTATATAATCCAGGATTTTCTAAATGTAAATAACTGGCTGTTACTTTTGGAACATTTTTAAATTTGTTGACACCTACCGTTTGCTTTCTGCAATGATAGTTTAGGAAATATCTTGTAAATCAGTTGGTATTAGATTAGCCTATTTTTGAAACATTTCATGGAATTCGCTATCTTGAATGCTCTTGGCAGTTTTGTTTTTGCATCGGGTATTTTAATAAGTGTTACAGATCCCCAAGGTTTTTTAGGTCAAAGTTTTTGGTATACAGCTATCAGATTTACGTTTTAGATATGACTTCAATTCAAAATGTCTAGTGATATCTACATTATGGTAAACACTGACACTACTTCGCAGCAGAGAATATTGTGACCATAAGCTGTTTGGTTTAATTTTTTTAGCCATTTCTCCTACATTATGCATTAATAAATTTTCAGAAAATGAAGAATAAATCTCTTGGCTTCTCTCCATTTCATAAAATTCTTATAACATATTTGGTACCTTGCTCGGGATTTTTCGGGTTACTATTAAATGTGACAATGACGAATTTTTAGCTGCTTGAACTACCAGGAGCGGAGCACAAATTATGGAATCGTCACCACTACTAACGTTATTTATTACATCCACGTTTACTTCTTGCTGCTTTTTCTCACCCTATTATGGACTTCTAAGTATAAAAGGGTACTTATTTGAAGTCTGACGTTCGGCCATATTTAAATTAAATAACGTGCCAGCCGATCACGCGTAATTTGCTGTTTAGTTTTACCTCACCCAGCTTACTTCGGAACATTTTAACGTTCGACGCGTGGCACGTTGCAGCCAATTTTGGAAATTAGGAAAATAATATACCTGTGTGTTATCACTGGTTTTCGCGCCTACTTTTTGTGTTTCCCTAGGGGATTGTGGGAAAATATCATTTTATACTATATAACATAAAATATACAAGTAGGCATGAAAACAAATGATGATAATACACATGCGTGTTAACCCTCTAAGAAAACACACCAATCTATCTTTGTTTAATATATGGTTTTCAAATTTTCATGTCAATTGGATAAATAGTTTTATCCCCTTAATTTTTTATCAAAATTTGAATTATTTTTTGAAAAGGTAATGGAATTGACCATGTAACTTGTCAATGTATTTTTAGTTATATTATAAAGTTTTAAATGTGTGCTCTTTTACTATCCGAACATTTTTTAGACCTTCACAATTCAGGGTCACGTACCGAAAAATATAAAAAATAAAAAAAATTCTGTCGGTCTCTCGTTTTGACTCTACGTGGCATATCTCAAAAACTACTTATCCAATTCAAATTTTGCTCAACAATCAAGGAGTACATGGGGACGGAATGGTAACATTTTGGTAACGATCTAATATAGTTGAAAAAAATCGTGACCTTATAGTATGTTAAAAAAATGTACTGCTTATTCAATTTTGCACAAAAATTAGGGGTTATATAGATATTAAGGGATGAGTGTAAAAAGATTTCATGAAATGTTTAAAGGATCAGTGTTAAAAATTACTACCACAACTGATTTGAAATTTTGCACCAAAATAAAGAGTGAAATGAAGATAAACTGATAAAATTTTAGTTTTTGTCGTGTACGTGACATAATGGCGATGGCGGTCAAATTAAACGTTCTAAAATTCGATAAAACTGCTTTCCCAGGAATTAATCTTTCATTTTATGGAAGAAAATAATAAAATAAGTCAAATAAATTTGAAGTATGATGAAAAAATAAATATTAATAATAATTCTGATAATAATAATAAAAATAATAAAATAAACCTAAGTTAAAAATAAAATAAAAAATCGTTAAATTGATCTTTACCCGGAACATCCCTTGTGACGAATTCCACTGCATGCAAATAACACAGATTGTATATGCACATACTTATTTGGTAATAACGTACGTATAATACATTCACAATTTGTGATAAATTACAATTTTTTTAATAAAGGAAAGTTTCATTACGAAGAAAGTTTCATTTAAAGGGCTGTACCTACTATATTCTCCGTTAAGGGCAATAATGTCATGGTCCCGATATAGGGTATGACTAGGGACGTAGGGATCTAACTAACTAAAATATATATTTAAAAAACACCTAACTTTTTATTTACATATTTACAGATGGTCGTTTTTAAAAGTATGATTTCTACAATTTTCACTTTAAGAGAAAAATATATAACTTACATTAATTGGCCCATTGACCAGGGGAACAGCACTTTCAATAAAAACATTCTGACCAACTAGTTCACTTTTTGATTCTCGTTGACCGATTTCCCTGACTCGCTAATTGATTCTCATTTTTAATAATAATTCCCCCTCTCGAGGATTCTAAAATCTTTTTATAGTAAACCTCAGCTGGTCAGCAATTTTCGTGTTTATCTCTTATGTAGAGCAATTAGTTAATTGTTTTATTAATCGTTATTAAAACGGCCAATATTATAAACAATTCTGGGCGAGTTGCGGTTTACAGAGTATTGACTTTAAAACAATAGATGTGTAATTTAGGCCATTGCAAAATATCTTAGAATTACTTGTTTTTATGTATGGTATATTGATCGTCTTTTAGCATTTATTTTATTTGAGATATAATAGATATTATTCTTGTACTTGATATTTGAAAGTAATATTTTATGCATATAATTCTGTGCTTGACATTTCCCCTGGTTTACAAAAAGCTGGGCTCCAGCGATCATAAAATGTTTAAGTTCCCAAGTAAATAATATTTCGGTAAGTATTTGTGTAGATTTAATATAGTTATATAGAATTAAAACTGTAAAAAATAAAAATGTTTGTTATAAAATAAATTTAACCTTATTGCCACTGCACTTAAGTCTGTTTTACCATTGTAAAAAGAACAACAAAACTGAAATTCATCTTCCTGATATCCCATTGGAGTCCGGATTCGCGCTGGTCCCTTGTTGAGTGTGGTATGCGCCGCTGGCGTCGGTAATAATGCAGGTAACATGCACTGACTGTGGTCCGTCTGCGTCGTCTCTGTTGTTTTTAATGGGAATCGTAGATGGCGGCATTGAACCCAGTGTTTTTGATGTATAACAACACGTGGGACATAACCTCAAGTGACCATATCAGATTCAGGATGAAGCTTTAGCTTAGGCTTGCGATTGATTTTCTTGATTGCCGTTGTGAATGTTTTACACCTAACGTCCATTTTTCTGTCTTCCTTATGTCTACGTTTGATACAGGTTATATAGGTTAGATAAATAATTATTGTTATGGCTAGTGTTGAGATACAGAATGATATAAGACCAAATAACAAATCATGGGTGTAACTCGGGATTGACGACTGGCCATGTACTTCCGGTATGAGCAAATCTGTTTGTTCTGTAAAGGAGATACCCTACTAGGACTGACAGGGAAATGTTCCAAAATAAAAATAGTGAATCATTATGGAAGCCGTAAGGATGTTCGTACGGTTCTAATGACTTTGATTGTTGGATGGAACTTATTATGTTCCTAATGGTTGATTCGGTGGAAGTTAGATTGAGATGAGGTATGTGAAGAGTCCAGTTACTATTTAGGCACTCTTTTATGTTTTTATATGTAGGTGCAACGTGATTTGTCTTAGGGTTTAAGACAAATGATTTTAAATTAGACCATGTTGCTGGTATTATATGGGTTATGGGGTTAGCATATGTTGTGAAAATATTAGGGCATGGGAATCTCTTGGGTATGAGGACATCAGTTTGCGTTTGCAGCTGACAACTGCATGGTAGATTAATTTTAGTTGCCCCCTGGAAAGAATGTCGAACGTTAATTTTCAACGTTTTATTTGGGCTGCAGGAAATTGTCAGATGTTCTTTGGGGTGTGTTAATATGTAAGTTTCTTCATATATTTCTGAGATTACCATTGATGTTGCTGTGTGGCAGCTCAATGGACAGTACTGGCTTAATTCCTGGACAGTTGTGCCTTCATAAAGTTTCTTGGCGCATTGCGGTCCTTGTATAATGTCCGCAGAAAATCTGGGTATGTAACATAGTTGGTCATGATACGGCTTGCATTGGTGTAAGCCAGTCCCCGATATTTGCCTTATTTCATCTTTATTGTCTTCTGT
Organism: Kuschelorhynchus macadamiae; assembly: GCA_030620095.1. NCBI lineage: Eukaryota > Metazoa > Arthropoda > Insecta > Coleoptera > Curculionidae > Kuschelorhynchus > Kuschelorhynchus macadamiae. The sequence goes on from JAUTXW010003423.1 coordinate 479,701, forward strand.
AGTTGAGACTGCCAGAAAAAGTGGTTGATGTGGTATAGAGCATGTTTGGTTGAACCAAGCGAAGGGTGTTGTAATCAGCTCGTAAAGTTGCCAGTTTAGGGTTCTCTGGATAATTGGTATTTTTACCTGAATAAATATCTTTTTGTCAGTGATTGAACAATCACAGATTTTGATTTCGAAATATTTCGATACGTCTGCAATTTGAATTGCCAGTCTGTGACCTGATCTCGTAAGTTCTTCCTCTAAAATATCTAGGTCTTTTAACAGAATTTGTGGGTGGATTAGGTCGGCGGGAATCTTATGCTGCTTGCATGAATTCATTATGAATTGCCTTCGTAGTGCTCTCGTTATTATTGTGATTCGTTTCAATCCCTAGTCATACCCTATACCTGGCGCCTCCACCAAATGTCATGGTCCCGATATAGGGTATGACTAGGGACGTAGGGATCTAACTAACTAAAATATATATTTAAAAAACACCTAACTTTTTATTTACATATTTACAGATGGTCGTTTTTAAAAGTATGATTACATTAATTGGCCCATTGACCAGGGGAACAGCACTTTCAATAAAAACATTCTGACCAAATCACTAGTTTACTTTTTGATTCTCATTGACCGATTTCCCTGACTCGCTAATTGATTCTCATTTTTAATAATAATTCCCCCTCTCGAGGATTCTAAAATCTTTTTATAGTAACCATCAGCTGGTCAGCGATTTTCGTGTTTATCTCTTATGTAGAGCAATTAGTTAATTGTTTTATTAATCGTTATTAAAACGGCCAATATTATAAACAATTCTGGGCGAGTTGCGGTTTGCAGAGTATTGACTTTAAAACAATAGATGTGTAATTTAGGCCATTGCAAAATATCTTAGAATTACTTGTTTTTATGTATGGTATATTGATCGTCTTTTAGCATTTATTTTATTTGAGATATAAGAGATATTATTCTTGTACTTGATATTTGAAAGTAATATTTTATGCATATAATTCTGTGCTTGACAATATTGTAATCGTAAAACAATGACCCTTTCAAGTTTTTAACGATCTTCACGTTTTAGGGTCCTTAGATGCCAAAGAAACATGTTTCGTCAATTCCGTCCGTCTGTCTTTTCGCAGCACATTTAATAAACCACTTAGCCAATTGACTTCAAATTTTGTTCGAAAATTAAGGAACAAATGGGGATATCGTGGTATTATTTTGGTAGAAATCCAATATGGCAAAACCAAATGAAGTTATTAAGCGTTAGAATATCATTATTAAGAAACTACTTATCCAATGTACCTCAAATTTTGCACAAAAATCAAAAATTATATAGGAATGAATTGGTAACATTCCGGCCATAATCCAAAATGGTGAAACACAATGGCGGCTTAATAAAATATTTAAAAAATCATCCTAAATAAACTATTATATAAAATGTATTAAATTGATTTCAAATGTTTTCCAATAATTAGGTGTGATATAGAGATGAACTGGTAAAATTATGACATGCATTTAAGACAGCATAATTGTCCAATTTACATGAAATTTGGTACCAAAAGCGAGGTTCACATAGGAATGAAGTCTTAACATTTTGGTATGAATATAAGAGGGCAAAACAAAATGGCGACTTAATAAAATGTTTAAAAAAGCCTGAAAAACTACTTATTAGGTTGATTTAGGAATTAAGTGTGATATATATGCACTGGTAAAATTTTGGTACGAATTCAATACAAACGGAACAAAATGGTAGTAAGGTAAATCAGGGTTAGATGCCTCACCTAAGCAAAATATGTGATTAAAAATTCAAATAATATTTTAAATTAAAAAGCCTATGATAAAAAAATAACATATTTATTTAGACACGACATAACATGTTTAAAAAACTTAAAAAAATTTTTTAACAAAAACAACTTTTTTCGCCATCTCTACCGGCAGTTAAGGAGAGTTGCCCTTACAGTTTGGGTCAGGTGCCCCACTCTGGGAGAGTCGCCCCATAAAGGAAAAGAAGGAACTTTCATTATTTTTATCATCTTAACATACATAAATAAGATTATTAAAAATAACAGAAAATTTTTAACTTAAACTTATTTTCTAATAATATGACAAAGACTCTCAGTTTATAAGAATACTTTTTTCTTGGCACGGTCATGATTTGCAGCCCTTAGTTTTTCACGTCCACATGTGACGCAGTGGTCCCCATATATTGTACACGTCTCATATAACCACTTGTCACATCCCAAACATTTTAACCAATTTGCCTTGTTAGTTGTTTCATAATAATTTTCCCAGCATTCTATGCAAGATTCTGATTCCTTAGCAGAACTTGTAGATGGGGACCTTTTACCCTTTTTTACATAAACAGCAAGTGGTTCATCATCCGAGGAGGAAAAATCGTCTTCAATATTTTTTTTTTGATTTTGGGTTTCGCTTTGCCAAAACTTCGGCAGATTGCTTCTTTCGTTTTTTAATTGATTTTGGAAGAATTGGCACCGGACTAATATCTTGCAGATATTTTGAAGGGGTTTCTTTTGGATAAACACCATCTGGTACTATCATTGAGCTTGTACCTGGAACCGGTTCTTGTTCTACGCTAACTTTTTCTAAAATAGATTTGTCGGACTGAGCTTTTTCCGGGGCTGCCTCTAAAACAGAATTTGGGTTTTGATGTTCCTTTAAAGAAGAGCTCTTTTTACCTGTAGAATTTTCCACTGTATGTTGAGACATATTATCCGAAATGTGATAAAAATGGTCAGGAATGGCCGCCGGATCAAGTGGGAAAATTCCTGATGCCCGAAACCCAGAGACACCAGTTTCAACATTAGCTGCTTTACCCCATGCAGCTCCTATGATTTTACCAACTTGCAGGCGAGTAAGACGTCTCCCAGGGTGATTTATCATCCATTGTCTGGCTTCTTTTCTTAAAAAATGTTTTAAGGGCCGGAAAAATGATCTGTCAAGTCGCTGTATGGCTTGGGTGCAATGGCTTGGTAAGCACACTAAAATTATTTCATTTTGTTCTGCGAAGTTGAGCATTTCCATAGAATTTCTATGGGATGAATGTCCGTCGAGTATTAAAATAGTTGGACCAGGAGGCTTTTTAGGAACAAAATGTTCTTGAAGCCATTTTAGAAAGAGGTCTGATGAGATATAGGACGACTTTTTGTTCATAAAAACTGTTGGCCTTGGTGGAAGTCCATCTTTAAATTCCTGCTTTTCTCTTACTCCTTTAAATATGAGCACTGGTGGTATAAAATTGCCTTCGGCATTGCAGCAAGCTATTATTGTTACGTTCTCACCTCTTTCACTTGAACTGAGTACGTGGACATCTTTGGCTCCCTTAGTTGCAATAACTTTTCCGGCTTCGTTGTTGATTTGAAAGCCGGTCTCGTCCATGTTAAAAATATTACTCGGTTTTACAAACATGTTGTATTCCGTGTAAACCTCATTAAGCAGATCAAAAAATTTATTTACTTCCGTACGATCCATACCTTCTGCCCTAGCAATAGACAATCCTTGAGCTGCTCTAACACTCACTTCTTGGTTACGTCGCAAAAACGAGTTAAGCCAATCATAGCCTGCCATTTGTGTTTCACGATTAAATCTGTGCTTAATTTTCAATTTTTCAGCAAACTGATAAGCAAGGGATCTAAGTGACTCTCTATCAAGCGCAAAACCACATTTTTCCAATTTCTGTATATGTTTTACTAGTCGTTTTTCATTTACAGTGCCTAAGCATCCTTCAGGGCCTAGAGGAAGATCCCTGGTAATTCCTGATTTGATGCGCCGACGTAACGTTCTAGATGGTACACCAAAGGCAGCTGAAGCTTCATTAGTGCCCATCTCACCAGAATTTATAGCCTCAATAGCAGCTACTAAATGTTCTTCACGCCACTGTTTTCTTGGCTTAGCAGATTGTTTTCGTTTGTATCGGGTCGGCATATTATCTAAAATAAAATTTAGTCATTAATATACTATCTAAATTTACAAAATACAAACATTCATATGGGGCATCTATCCCGTATTATTTTTGGCCATCTATCCTTTTTGTACGGGAGAGATGCCCCAGTATATTAAAATGCACCAGTAAAGAATTTGTCAACCATTTTATATTCTAAAGTAAGCCAATAGACCCTTTCAAACAAGGATTCAAGAATACAGCTGTAAAAATTAAACGAAAACATTTTTCGCTGCGATATGTGCTCACCTAAATTAGATCATAGTACTAATTTATCAATTCTTACCTGTTTTTCTTAAATATTTCACGATTGAAGAGATATTATTGGATTATTAATTGTGCCTCTCGCTAAACACACAACAAGTAAACAACCATCATACTTATGGCGCCAACTAACGATTAAGCCCGAATATTTGCCGATCGGGGCATCTGTACCGGTGGGGCATGTAACCCGGAATTACCTTATAATCAAACTTTTAAAAAATCTGTGTAAAAAACTACTTATTCAAGTTATTTTAAATTATGTCCAAAAATCAAATGTGGCATAGCTAGAGCCTAGTAAAATATCGAAACGAATTTAATATGGTATAATAAAATGGTACCAATTGAAAATGTTTGAAAATGCAGTATAAGTAAGTGGTACTAAATAACTAAACTGTGTTATATGTATATGGTAAAACTCGTGACGAAAGAACTATAGGCCCATTTTTTGTTTTGATACTGTTGTAAAAAAATTCTGGAATAAACCTTATAAATCTAAAGAAATGTAAAATAATTAAAAGCAAACTAAAAATCCGACAAATATAAATAACTTTCTTGGTGTACTGCTACAATAGAATGATCAAATAATAATAAAGAAATGTCTAATATGCAGGAAATATCCTTTCTTTTGTAGTAGAATACAAATCACATTGTAAAACCTAACATAACAATAATTTTTGATATTCAGATTCAAAATTCAAATTCAAAAGTATTTTTATTTGTCACAATACAAGAAAAAATAAATACAACCATAAACAATAATTTAAGAGGACAAATTAGGGCAACACCTCGATTATAAAACCGTTACATAAGCACATTGCAAAATACGCCTATGTGGTGCAGACCTTAGTACTACTATATTAAATTTAACATTAAGCTATTTTAGTATAGGTAATGGGCAAATACCAGGACAGGAGCTCCAAGCGACCACTCAGACGAGCCAAAAAGCAAATGGACTTTTTGTTTATATTTGATATTTGGAATTTAGAATTTATAATTGGAATTTATATCTACCTATGCAGGTAACTCATCAGTTTAAATTCTGGTTTTGAAAATCAAGTTTTTACTATATTAAGCGTGTGACTATTTAATGAGTAATAAATAGACATAAAGTAAAAATATAATGCGGCATTCGTAAAAGTTTTAAAAAAAAATAAAGGAAAATAAGAGAACGAGTTTTTTTTAAAAGTAAATACAATTTAAATTTTTAAAAAATACAATTAAAAAAGCAGAAAAAATTAGTTATTTCATTGAGTATCTAGTAACATTTTTTTCGTATGTTTTCGAAAATTATTTAATGAAAATTCTTTAACATTGGGTGGAAGGCTATTCCACATTTGAATTGCAACGAAACTAAAGGACTTCTGAAAACAAGCTTTTCTGTGTAGAGGCGCCATAAAAATAATTTGCATTTCTGGTAAGATGAGGGTGTTCATATGAAGTAAATAACCGATATAGGTAAGGTGCTTGTCCAGTTTTTAAAATTCTATAAACAAATAACAACATACGATACCTACGATGGTTTTTCATGGAGAGTATAGAATATTTATTAAGGTATGGTGTAATATGATGTCTATATGGTATATTGTAGGAGAAACGCATGCACGCATTTTGAACTTTTTGTATAGAATTGGCAATAGTTGAAGTCAATGATGAATCGTAAACAATGTCTCCATAATCAAATAATGATAAGATGAGTGTGTTGCCAAGATAATATTTAGTTGCTGGAAGCAGATATTTTTTAAAGGTAGCTAACGTTTTTAAGCGCATATATGTAATGCTAAATTTCTTCGTAATATGTGTTTTAAATGATAGATCCGAATCGAAATAAACACCCAGATTTTTTGCTTCGGTGACCAGAGGCAATTTTATATTATTTATTTGTGCAGAAAATCTCTGATAAACTTGAGTTGTTTGATTTTTATTGCTTCCAAAAAATATAATACATGATTAAGATGCATTCAATTTTAAATTATGATTTTGTGCGAAATTATATATACTGTTTAAATCTTCATTAAAATTATTTTGCGAGATCTGCAAGTTGTCTAAAGTAAATGACAAATACGCCTGAGAATCGTCGGCATATTGTTGAAGTTTAGAGTATGCTACGCTTGTATACATATCTGCAACATATAACGAAAATAATAACGGGCCCAAGATTGAACCTTGGGGACCACCCGTTTTTAGGGGCCTATATTGTGATTTGTGTTTATCAGAATCCTTCATAATGTGCACACAATGTGATCTATTAGGTTAATAAGATTCAAAAAACTTTACTGCACCATTAGAAAATCCAAAATACTGTAATTTTGCTAGCAACATTCTATGACTAAGCGTATCAAATGCCTTACTAAAGTCCAGCAACCCCAAACACGTTATTTCTCTTTTTTCCTCACTAAACCGAATATCATTAAGTAGATTGACAAGACACGTTGCAGTACTACAGTTTTTGCGAAAACCTGATTGACACTCCGGAACGATCTTAAAAGAGTTAGCAAATGAAGAGATTTGGTTATAAATATGTCGTTCAAGAATTTTTGAAACGGCAGGTAAAATACTTATCGGCCTTAAATCCTTGAAGTCGGAGGGATGAGAAACCTTTGGGAAGGGTATAATTATGGCTTTTTTTCAAAGATCAGGTTAAACACTCTCTAAAATACAACTATTAATAATATTTATTAGCGGATTTTTACAGAAAGGTAAACATAATTTGAGATCTTTTATTGAGATGTTATCTTCTCCGGAAGCATTTGACTTTATAAGATGTATAATTTTATTTAAGGATAATTCATCAATAAGCTCGAAATTTAATACACTGGTTACATTTGAAAGTGTATTTTGTTGATAAAATAGTAATGTATCATTAGAACTTGTGTCAGGACCAGCTGTACAATTAGCATAATAGTCATTAATCGACGTTGCGTCTGCAAGGTCAGAGGGTATAGAAGCATTCAATTTATAAGTTAAATTTATTTTTTTAGCTTGATTCCAAAATTCCTTTCCCTTTCGAGTAGACATTGCTTTTTTTCAAGGATCAGGTTAAACACTCTCTAAAATACAACTATTAATAATATTTATTAGCGGATTTTTACAGAAAGGTAAACATAATTTGAGATCTTTTATTGAGATGTTATCTTCTCCGGAAGCATTTGACTTTATAAGATGTATAATTTTATTTAAGGATAATTCATCAATAAGCTCGAAATTTAATACACTGGTTACATTTGAAAGTGTATTTTGTTGATAAAATAGTAATGTATCATTAGAACTTGTGTCAGGACCAGCTGTACAATTAGCATAATAGTCATTAATCGACGTTGCGTCTGCAAGGTCAGAGGGTATAGAAGCATTCAATTTATAAGTTAAATTTATTTTTTTAGCTTGATTCCAAAATTCCTTTCCCTTTCGAGTAGACATTAAGTTAAAATATGCAATTTTTTCTCTGGCAATAGCATGTTTTGTGTAATTTCGTAGTTCTCGATAGTACCTAAGATGTGAATCAGTTTTATTTTTCAAATATTTATTATGGGCTTTATCCCTTAATTTTATTAATAATTTTATGTTGTCGGTGATCCGTGGTGTAAAGGGTTTGTCTTTAATTTTTTTTCTCTTTAAGGGTGCATGTTTATTAATTAAATACATTATATTTTTATTAAACAATTTTAACTTTTCGTTTATATTTTGTGCATAGTAAATAAGATTCCATTGCAATTCCACTGCATCGCGCTCGAATTCCTCATATATTATGTTATTGTAATCTCTGTACTCTATAAATTTAGGCGCACACGCTTCAATACTTAAATTAAAAATCGAAATAACTAAGCAGTGATCAGAAACTGTTTCCGAAATCGGTACAGAAGTATTTTTACTACAAGGCAGGTTATTATTTGTTATAATAAGGTCTATTAAACTAGATGTGTTTCTAGTTAAATTCAGGCGGGTGGGAGCGGTGATCGTTTGTAGGACAGGAGTAAATTAACTTTTTAATATAATGTTTTAATAGTTGGTTCTGGAGCATATAATATGTAAAGATACGACCATATGCTATTTAAGAAGTCATAAAACATATGGCTTGAATTCTGTGTTGTATATATTTTTAAACATATTGAATCAAATATCTTAAATAACAACATAGCCCTAAAATCTTACCCAGCTCGATAAAAAAAGCCTTTCGGTAAATTCGCTTGAGGAAAACCGATCCCTAACAATATTAAATCCTTAAAGACATATATCCATAAAAAGGGTCTTCATTTAGATAACAATCTTGCGTGGGTAGTCGAAATATGATATATTTGAAATAAAAATTACAAATCCGGGGGAGTATTAATTGGATATCGTTGGACCTGCCATGTATAAAAAATAAACTGAAAACTTTTAAGTGAGTATCTCAAAATATGGCTCAGTTTTAATATATAGGTAGGCTTTTAATGTGTTTTTATGACTAAAAGTTCCCAATAAACTCGCTTTTCAAGATATAGGATATCAAAATTTTTAATATTTTTTATTTTCTTATGTACCGCATTTATTTTTAGAGGTATTTGGCACAATATAAACGGTAATACATTTTTATAAAATGGCTTTAATAAATTATAAAAAATGTATAAAAAGTATTTTTTTCTCAAGCCCCCTTTGGTCACCCCCTTTAGCTATATTGACTTAGTTTGTTAAAACTATCGGAGTTCCTGATTTATTTGACACATTTTATATCCCTTTCACTTTTGGCGATCTGTCATAGTTCTGAAGTAATTTAGAAAGATGTGTTTAAAAACACTTACCTTTTGATTGGTTTTCAGAAAGACTGTCAAAATTATTATATCTGTTTGAGAAATGATAGAGTAATAAAACCTCATTAGGTACGCAAAAGGACTACAGGGTAGCCCAGCAATAATTTATGCCACTTCTATAGTTGGGCATTGATCTCTGTTGCTGCTAGTTTTTATGGCTTTGCTTCTAAGCAATTACCAACTTTATTTGGTGGCGATCCCGATCCGTCTGGCTCTAAGCGATATCGGAACCCCCTACTTTTTCTTTTAGGCCATATATATTATACTGCTGTGGAAATATCAATACTGCATAAGCAGAGTCAATTGAGGTTACTGTTAGTTTAGACATAACAACACAGGATTTTGGATAAAAAACACATTTCACTTGCAGAATACATATATCTGGAAATATAATAGGAAATAGTAAGTTGAGCATTACAAGTTCATTTTATTAATATTTAGGAAGGCCATCATCACTCCGACCGAGCCACAATAGAACCTATGCGAGCTCTTAGCTTCTCTGCAGCCAAGTCCTGTATGCTTGATTTCCTGTGAATCGAGTCAGAGGTTATTGAACTTTCCACAGGCTGTTTGCACTTTTTGCATTTCAGTCGCGTGCTTTAAGTGGGGGCGGAAGCTATCATTGGAGTAGTTTCTTTGTTTGAACGGCTATCCGTGTGTTGTGTGATACGTACGTCGCGTCGTGCATAGTGCGATATGGAAGACAATAATACGGACGTGGATATGCAAATACCGTCAACTTCGGCTGTCGTTAATAACGTTGAAAATCTTGGAGAATTTAGTAAGAAGAGTGTGTGTGGGTGTGTGATGTGTGTCTTTATAATAAACGGATTTTCAACATTAAACTTCGCTGATAAGCTTCACATAATTTCCAAAGGAAGGGCAAAACCGCCTATGAAAAATTTAACCACAAAAATGAAAAACTGTATTAGACATTTTTATCCGGAAATACAATACGAACAATTTAAATGGCTAACAGGGTGTGAAAATAAAAGTAAATTATTTTGTGGCCATGTTTACCTTATGAAAATGAAAAAAGTCTCTGGAATAAACTGGTGTAAAAAGACACATTATGTTCAAAGGGCATAGCAAGCTAAAGTTCGAGAAACTTGCCCAAGTGCTGTGTTTGTCCATTGTTTTGCTCATAAATCAAATTTAGTTTTATCCCAGTCCATCAATCACATTAAAGAGTGTAAAGTATTTTTCGTTACTTTAAGTGGCATGGTTGCTTTTTTTCCAAGTCAACAAAACGTACATAAGCTTTGGACTCCATTGTGCACAAACGATTGCCTAAAGTAGCTCCTACTAGGTAGAACTATAATGGAAGACTTTTGTTAACAGTATCTGAAAATCGTGAAGCACTGATTGAACTATTTGAGAATATAATAGAAAATAATGAAACGTGGGGGTGGAATAGTTCGTGGGGGTTTTTGGACTGTTTGAAACGAGATTTTAATTTTAATTATTTGTTGAACATATTTTCAGAAATATTTCCATTCTCGGACAATGTTTTTAATATATTACAAACTAAAACAAATGATTTTGCTTTTTGCCTAAAAAAAGTGGATGATTTTAAGTCCATGTTAAGAAAGAAAGTGATGACTTTGACCTATTTTGGGAGAAAACGATGACGTTAAATGTAGAGCCACAAGCCAAGCGTCTTCGAACAGACAAGGTGGGAGCTGTTCAAACATCATACAGACGTCTCTGAATGAATTTTGTCATTTGTACAGATTCGGCTGAAATATCAGTATCTAAAAGTATTTAAGAATGAAAGTTATGAAATTTTAGTCAATATTTGAGAATTAAAAATGGCGGCACCAACATAGCAGACTAATTTTAAAATGTTTGCAGATTTGATTAAAATTCGGTATTTAGTAGTATTTAAGTCTGAACGCATGCATTTTTGTCAACATTTTGGAAATTCAAGTTTGTAATGCCAACATGGCGGCGGAATTTTAACATTTGTACAGATTTGAGATTACATATCATACATTTTTAGTAAATATTTAAAAAATGAGAGTATGAATGCCTAGATTGCGAGCGAATTTTAACATTTATATAGATTTGATGACAGAAATCGATATTAAGTGTGCAATTTATACATTTTTAGTAATAAATATTCAAAATGGGGACGTCATCAATCAATTAATTCGATAAGTACTTTTTCAGATATTTTTAAACATTTAATTAGGCCACCGTTTTGTTCCCCCCTTTTGAATTTGTCTCAACATTTTTACCAGTTCATCCCTATATAATATTTAATTTTTCTACATTAACTTTTATACCATTTTATTAGGCCGCCATTTTGGATTCGTAGTACACAACACCCCGTATATTTGCCAATTTTTTAGTACTAATGTAATATAACTTTTAAGGTATATTGCGGTACAAATTAGGTCGCTAAGATCATCGCTTTTCTGCCTCAGTAGTCAAACCGTTTATCTATAAAGTGAGAGGTCTTAGGTTCGAATCCCATTCGAAACGTCTATTAAGTAGTTGTGGATGTATAATAAAAATACAAGCAATCAAAAAGCAACAACAATTTTTAGAACAACTTGGCTTGATATTATTATTCGGACATCTGTTTTGGATTCCTTTTGAAATCGCTATATGTCAACGATGCATTTAGATGATCAATATGGATCTTAATAGCTAGTTATTTCCTACTTTCCAGTGTTTCTCTGCTAATTGGGTGAACATTCATTCGGTCAGAACAGTTTCAAGGAAAATTAATCAGACCAAAGAAATACTTTTTAACGTTCCCGCCCATGTTCCAATATCGCATAAAAGAACTCGAGCTTATAAATCATGTCACATAAAACGAATTGCTAATTGGATCAAGTCAGATGTGAAGTTGCAACTGAATGGGCCCGTTCAAGAAACTTATTATTTAAGGCGACATCCATCTCAATGTGTCTGGCATAACGAAAATTAAATTATTACTCGGAGGGACTATCTAATAATGTAGTAAGTGCCTTCTTGCTGTCGAAATGAATAGCCCAGGAATATTGGATTAGTTTTTTTTTAGGAAACCTGTGAGGAGCCGAATGTTATTTTAGAGTTTCTGGATAATATTTGTGTTTTATATAAAATTATTATCTTAGGATTTTGCGTATATAATACAGATTCACTTAATGATATTATGGATTTCTTTATTATACGTAGTGTAACGGGTTATATTTTCCTAACAAAAATTTAGAATTTTGCTCTATTTTTATTTAAGATAATATCTCTAAAATATGTTTACCAGTTCCTTTAATCTTCATAGTTGGAATAAAACACATATTTCATCACTTTTTTTAATCTTTTACTTCAAAATTTAACATTATAATATATCTTAGTAATACTAGGTTAACTTATAGCAAGTTAAGTGAAGGAAATCAAAGTTATCTTGTTATTATGGTGATAGCTCTTACTGTAGTTGTCCTTTTTCAGCAGCCTCAAGCTACTTGTGGAAGAAAAGCTGACCTTTCTCCGAAATTAAGAGGAAACAACAAATAACACATTACACAAACTTTAGTAAAAGCAATAACAAACAAGGAGGTTAGGATCAGAAAATCAGAGAAAATTTATATGATCAAAAATCTTAATTTTGAAACTTACCATTTTAACCTTACTAACATTTTGGTATATTTTATTTGTCTTAAAACCAAAATATAAATAATTTAAATTAATGTAAGGCCATTATGAAATGTCTTTCAACTTCATTGACAATTAGCAGTACCAACATCAGGATTGTACCAAAATACCTCTAGATTCCTCTCCAACAAGCGAAAGAAAAAGGGACAGAGAGAGCTAAAAAAAGGCAGACCATATTCTGGAAAGTTTGGTTGTCTTTAGGGCATTTTTGCCGATTTTTCTCCGAAAATTGGGTCCATTTTAATTATTTTGGGTGACTTATTGTTTAAGTGTATATAGCTATAGCTATATACACTTAACTTAGCTATGCTACCTGAGTTAAAATTAGAATTTTAGTGGAAGAAACCCATTTTCTTTCTAAAGTCACATGTTCTTGCTTCTTTGAAATGGTCAATATATCATTGGCCTTTTTTTTCGTTTTGGTCCAGTGTCCTTCTGTGTTGGTGAAATTAGCCAGTAGCACAATCACTCTGAAGCTTGGTTGCAGTCCCACAAGAGTCATGTTTCAAGCTGTAAGAAACTATAGGTATATCCTCGATGCTGTTGTGAGATCCTCGACAGACCCTTCTAAGTACCAAAATATAACCAGCTTCAGGTTTGATCTGTGTGAGTTGTCTTGGGAACATACCCGACTGTCTGTTAGTGTTATTATATGCCGAATAGAGCCAATTCCATTTTAATAACTACTATGCGTATGAACTTTAATAAAACACTTTAAATCATGTCCAGTTTTTAACATTAAACAAATAGCACTCAATACTGTCGGTTTATGAATTTTCACATTTATTTGTAAACTGGGTTAAATAGGCCTATTTCGAGAGTAATTGAATAATTCATAAGTACTGTACTTAAAACTTGAATGATGTACCTTTTGTAGCCTTTTGATTTAAGTCAAATTTATAGAAAACCGACACTACTTTTTTTTCTGAAATACTTAACGTAAAAAACTTTCCGCTCAAACTACATATTATTAAATGAATAAAAACTTTTGAGTTGTGAACAAAATAGCAAAATCATTTGGGAAAATCCTAGGTTATGTTACGTCTTACTACCTCTATATTATGAAATTATAGACAGCTGTGTTTTTTTTTAGCTCAGGAAATAGCCGACGGCAGCCCAGTCCTATAGACCTTGTCAAATCAAAATAGTACCACCAAATCAACGGTCAAGTTTCAAAGTCCTTGCCGAGTAATCGATAGTTCTCTACTTAGGCCGTAACACGGTATGTACTAAGGGAAATTTAATATAGCTATTTTTTTTAAATAAATTATAACCACATAACAGTTATAATTTCCCAATAAATATATTTTTTTTTATTTAACAGTAGACAGAATGAATAACCAAATTTTTAGTGGATTTTTCAAAGTGAATATTTTCGGAACGTGGAGGAATATTAAGATGTGCTTTTCTACAGGGTGGTACAAATATTTTTGAATATAATATACCTCTTTTATTCGTAAAAGAAGAATACACTTTAAATACACAACTTTAACAGATATTTCTAACGTGATTTTAGATTTTTATAAAAAAAAACAACTGACTACCGAATTAATAACAAAATAAACAAAAAAAGACGGTTAATTTGCAACCAATTGTATTTTATTCCATTTTTAAACTCTATGCAAACTTCTAGGCCAACTTGCTGTAACATAAACTTGTTTTCCAGAATTCTCCAGACGAGAATTGACAATTTCGAACTTTGAGAGGCTCTAAAACCGAGAACCTGTGGTAAAACAAATCACATTATTTGGCCTCCGATTGTTTCACCATCTTAAATTCTTACCAAAACTTTACCAGTGTATCTCTATATCACACTTAATTCCTGCACAAAAATTGAAATTAATTTAAAAAGTAGTATTATCAGACTGATTTTTAAATAGTTTATTAGGTCGCTATTTTGTTTTGTTTTTCCAATTTGCGGTAAATTGGATGATTAGTTTTTTAGTAATAGTTTTCTTAGCATTTTTTCCGCCATACTGGATTTTCGCCTAAATATTACCAGTTCATCCTCATATCACCCTTAATTTTTGATTTAATTTGAAGACATTCTGGTAAGTAGTTTTTAAGCTATGCTTCGAACATACAGATAGACAGAGAGACCGACAGACGGACCGACGGAATTGATGAAACATATCTTTGGCATCTAGGGACTCTAAAACCTGATGATATGTAAAACCTGAGAGGGTGACTTTTTTCACGATTACAAACATTTTGCCGCTATTTTGTTTGGCCATCTTGAATTAGTAACATAATTTTACTAACAAAAATCTTTTTTGACCTTTTCGCAACTGAATATAAATATTTAACTTTAAATTAATTTAAGCAAATATTTAATATAATTACATACCTCAACATGTAGACTAGTCTGTCTACGGAATGTTTCGATACAATATTATTTAAGCAAGCATAAGAAATTATATCATTTACCTTAAGTTTTTATAGACACATAGTAGTTGTACAAATACTTTCATCCTATCGGGACTTAATTTAAAGTTAAATATTTTTATTCAGTTGCGAAAAAGCCAAAAAAGATTTTTGTTTGTCAATCTAAATGCAACAAATAATCTTAACACATTTAAAAATAACATTAGAGATGGCTGCAAACTATCATTTTTTTCATATCTAGTTTAAATGTCAAACAAATTGACAAATTGTAAAATGGTGAAATCAATTCTTTTCTATTATTTAATTTAATGTTTCCCTCTTACGATCGGTGCACTGATGAGTCCCGATAGGATGAAAGTATTTGTACAATTACCATGTGTCGGTTTTGGTAAACTATGTTAACACTTTTAAATCTCGTTTATTTTTGTTCTTATCTACCAAAATCTACCTAAAATGCGGATTAGGTTAGGTTAGGATTAGTTAGGTTTTCTGTAAAAAAAGCGCGCGGAAGCGCGCCAACCAAATCCCAGTCTATATTGAAAGCGAGATGTTTCTCTAACAAAAACTATATTGTTAGGTGGATCTGTCCCGCTAACGTTAGGTTAGCCCAGGTTCTTCAGGACTTTTAATTAATTTTTTTTAGGAAAACTCTTGCATATCCCGCAATTTTTATTTTTGAAATGTAATATTACAAATGGGTACTTTCTGCAAAAAAAATAAAATATGCAAAAATCGTCTGTCAGGATAGTTTACCCGACTCCTATGTGTCTATAAAAACTTAAGGTAAATGATATAATTTCTTATGCTTGTTAAATAATATTGTTTATATTATGTATCGAAACATTCCGTAGACAGACTAGTCTACATGTTGAGGTATGTAATTATATTAAATATTTGCTTCAATTAATTTAAAGTTAAATATTTTTATTCAGTTGCGAAAAAGCCAAAAAAGATTTTTGTTTGTCAATTTAAACGCAACAAATAATCTGAACACATTTAAAAATAATTTTACTAGTTGATCTTTACAGCACATATAGATATAGCATTTTGAAATTTGAAATCAATTCATTAAGCAGTTCTTTCAGGATGACTTTTGAAATATTTTAGCCGCCATTTTGTACCGCCATCTTGGATTCCTACCGTAAAGTTACCAGTTGATTCCAACATAATACGTGATGTTTATGCAAAATTTGAAATAAATTGGATAAATAATTTTTTAATAATAATTTTTTTAACATTGCACTAGGCCATATTGTATTTTTACCAAAATATTACCAGGTCATCCCCATATAACCCGTAATTTTTGACCAAAATTTTAAGTCAATCGGGTATGTAGTTTATGCTGCGAACAGACCGATGGGATTGAGAAAACATGTTTTTCGGCATCTAGGGACCCTGAAATTTCGACATCTAGGGACTCTTGAACATCTGAAAAAGTCTCGGAGAATGATTTTTTCACGAATATATAATTCTTTTGCCCTAGATAAGAATTAAAGTTCGGAATTGTCAATGTTTATATGTGAATAATATCTGTTAAATCAAGTTGCCCTAGACAGCCATGTCAAACTCAAAGTCACTGGTGGACCAAAAGCATGAAAACCATCAGTGGACCGCAAAACCTTATCTTAAAGAAGACAAACTACTGAAAATCTTGAGAAAAAGTACTATTATGGAACAAGTTTGTTTATTAAATTTCCAATAAAAAGGACATTACAAATAACTACAAACATTAAATTCTTTTGCCAGATATTTGCCATCTTTTGTCTTTAATTAAGTTGTCTATTTGTGGCGCGAATTTATCGGCGGAAATAACTTTTAAAACTGCGTCCACGTGTGCGTCCGTCAATCGCGATCTTGTGGGAGATTTGTTTCCTTTCATCAAACAAAATAGTTGTTCACACTGATAGGATTTTACAGGCAAATTTTCTTATTTCTTAATTTAGCATGACACTGAATCTCAATTATTTCCATTTGCAAGTGAGGGGGAACTTTATCAATATCAATAGTGAAAAGACAGTAAATAGAGAAAAATTGTTTTCTTGGGTTTTAAAATTCTGAAAACGCTTCTCAAATTCTGCCAGAAGGCAGAAGGAATTTTCTCTGAATATATTTTGTATGATATTGGGACACTTGTGCTTTCCTGATATGCCTTACAAGTCAGAAAACGTGGCAGATTATCCTCTGCCAACTGTTTTTCCCACAACATCATCTTACAATTTCGTATTTAAGTCGGACAAGTGTTTTGTGATATCTACCATAAATGAAAGATCTTGTAAAAAAGATACACCGCATAATAAGCTGACGCCGTCGCACCTCTGCATAATATGGTAAACCAGTGTACTGACTTTCTAAATCACGTAAAAATGCTGAAAACTGTCGCTGCTTAAGGCTTCGTGACCTTATGAAGTTTATAATTTTTTTTACTGACTTTAAAGCACTTTCCAACTTAATCGCTATTGAGCATAAAACTTCTTGGTTAGACAATGAATATGATGAAAATCTGGTTTGTCACTATCCGTTTCTCTGATCTTTGTCTGTAATATTTTAACAAAGCCATTTTTCACTCCAGTCATTGAAGGAGCTCCGTCTGTTTCAACGGAACACAGTTTTGACAAATCTAAATTGTATTTTTACAGAAGTCCATAAACAGCATTGAAAATATCCTTCACAGTT
Source organism: Kuschelorhynchus macadamiae (assembly GCA_030620095.1). Lineage (NCBI taxonomy): Eukaryota > Metazoa > Arthropoda > Insecta > Coleoptera > Curculionidae > Kuschelorhynchus > Kuschelorhynchus macadamiae. The sequence goes on from JAUTXW010003423.1 coordinate 497,389, forward strand.
GTTGTATCATGCAATGGTACTAATTCCAGTAATTCTTCATATACATTGATATCTGTATCAACCGCACGAAGAGTTGCGCCACCCACACACATCCGTACTTTCGTCACAGGCAATAGAAAATGCAACGAGAGAGTCTGATTTTGTTTTTATCTGATCACTTATCTTGGCAGTCAACTCAGTAACTCTTTCAGCGACAGTATTCCGGGACAATATTTTGAAATGCCTTCACGCTCCCTGGACTTACAATTTCCGCGGCCTTCACAAGGCACTCTTTTATAAATTCACCTTCAACAAATGGTTTTGAGTGTTTCGCGATCAACTCCGACAGTACGTAGCTCGGTTGAAGGATAGATTCATTTTCTTGCTTTGGACGAGTAAACATAAGCTGCTGATCTTTCAACCGTGATTTTAACTTACTTAACTTTTCGTTTTATGAATATCATAGTGACGTTTTATATTATATAATTTTGGGATACCGACTGTACTATTACAAAATAAACAAATAATTTTTACTTTCACTTCACAGCAAAAAAACTATAATTCCAATTTTTCTTGAAAGATACGATGCTCATCTACAAGTTTCCTCTTACTTCCACTTGGTTTTGAAAGAGACATGTTAAAAACTGTATCCGAAATAAATTATGGTAAGTACTGTTAAGTGTTGTAACAATAAGTGCGCAACTCAACTCGGAACTCTATCGCAACTGACTCATAACTGACTAAACACTGAACGACTGAACTCAATCGAACACGGCTTATATAGGGATTCTGTACCTATACTATATTCTTTCCAGGATGTTCAGCTAGTGTCAACTAACTGTGTTATTGCGCGATAGAATTTCATCGAACAAGCCAGATAACGTTTGGCTTTAGGTTTTAGGTTGAGTATGCGTAGTTCATCCTCCTAAACATAGATGGCACTATGTACAATTGTACATTTTATTATACCAATCGTTGTTGCAGCGGAGCGCGCTTTCAAAAACGGTTTTCAACTTGTTCGTGGGTCGCATTATCTGGATGTTTTCAAAACTGATTTGGGCCGCAGAGAAACGCTCACTGGGCGGCATGTTTGACATGGCTGTCCTAGAACTACGCAGAGAATTTGAATGGCCAATAATTGATAAAAAAACAAATGGCAATCGGAAATTTTAATTGCTAATTATAAATATACCAGATTTATTAATCGATAATCAATATGAATACAACAGCAAACATTTTTAGGAAGAATTACTTTTTATCGAAAAACTAAAAATTAGGTATATTTGTTGTATCCATACGTAACCCTATTTGAAAACACTCTCAATATACATTTTTGAAATACCCGTGGCTTAAAATGAAAAAACACTGCAATCTGGAAATATAAAACAGCTAATATTTTCGCAAAAAAATGTTTAAAAGACACGTAATTTCTTAAGCAACCTCGGAGGTGATTTTTTACAATTTCAAACAGTTCATTTAGTCGCCACGTTTTTCCGCCATCTTGAATTCGTACTTCAATTTTATCAGTTCATCTCTACATCACACTTAATTCCTATACAAATTTATAAACCAATCTAATAAAGAGTTTTTTTAGGCTTGTTTTTTTAATATTCTACTAATCCGCCATTTGGTTTCACCATTTTGGATTCGTACCAAAAATTTACCACTTCTATTTATATGTATGTTTTTGTGCAAAATTTCAGATAAATTGGTTAAGTAGTTTTTTAGTAATAATATTTTTAACATTTCACTAAGCCGCCATTTTCTTCCGTCGTATTCAGTTTTTAGCAAAATGTAATCAGTTCATCCCATTATGATTCTTGATTTTTTTTTCTAAACTTGAAGTCAATCGGATAATCAGTTTTTGAGCTATGTCGCCTGCAAACAGACCAACATAAGGACGGAATTGAAAAAAACATGTCTTTTGGCATCTAGGGACTGACGATTCCAAGCAATACTTCTTTTTCACGAGGGAATTAAAAATAAATGCCCCAAGTTTGCCAAAAAAAATTAATATAGGTAAAAAAATCAAAATCGATAACTCAAAAGAAAATTTAAAATTTTTAAAAAAGCAAATGAAATTTTAAAATGTTGCATCCTCTGGCGCTACACTATGTACAACAGATTTCTTACCATAAACAAGATTTTTGATTGAAATGGTCTATTTCGAGTAATAATTACAAGGAATACGCCAAAATAGATGTTAATATTTCTTCCCGTTACGAAAATATACAGTTTGGAATATCCACCAAATATTTTTAATACGCGCTTCGTATGTCTAAAAGTTCGGACCCATAATTTGTATACGTTTTCTAATATACACGAACATCATTACAGCACGAGACCTCTGTATCCAATTCACATTAACATAATTAGTTACAAAAAAGTTTTATGTTTACTAATGGTATGCTTTTAACCGTTCACAATAGAAATTTAGAGAAAAACAACTAATAGGTGGAATTCGTTTTGTGTTACTAGACTCTATACTTTTATTTTGCGACTTTTTAAACATACACCTTAATTATTGAATTATAAATGATGTAATTAATTTTCTTGTATAATATGAAAAAAAAAAAATTAGTAATTGGGCTGAATTTTGAGATAATAAATTAAATATTCATCTTTCCTTAGAAATAATCGTTTCGGAGTTTTCATCTCTACCTATATAAAGCTTTTTTTGCTTACAATGACCCATACATTCACATGTTACAATATTTATGCTATTTTCCTTTTGATACTGATCATTTTAAATAAACCACATTTAGCTCTGCAAAAAAATATAGATACAATTTTATTAGTTATATATCTAGTCTAAGTATGGGCAATTGCTTGTCACTAAGTTGCTGATCATGTCTGAACTACAAAAAACTTATATCAAAAAATTACTTTTTAACTTACCATTAAACGATACGTTGATGACATACCAACTTGTGTGCCATTTGACTTAGCAGAACATTTGAAAATTTGGGACACCCATTTAATTTTCACGAAACAAAAATCATTGGAAAACAAACTAATTACAAATAACGAATTCTGAATTAAATGAGAAATAAAAAAACATCCAAATAGTGTCAACAAAAAACAAGACGTCCATAATTTAAGTACATCATTCTTCGATGTAGTTAGGTTTTGTCAGCCGCCATAATAATAATAATATCTACGAGCTGTAAATTTGGAGAAAAAAGTAAAATATTTTGGTTGTGAAATCGACTGATGGTATGCGATATTACAGACAAATAAATATTTCTATTTTAGTACTAGCTAGGCCATGGTACGATCGCTCGAGTTCCTATATCTAATTAATTTTTCCAGTTTTAATATACTTATATGTAAGTATCAAAAATATTTGATGAATATAAAAAGTATTGTGCGATTAATTTATATAAAAAAGAAAGAAAAGATGTTTTTTTATATTGTATGTACGCATTTTCTATGTTTAGTGTAGTATTACGATTGTTTAAATTTCAAGAAAAACAATTGTTTCTCTATAAAAGAAATTGTGATAGCGTCAATACTAAATTTTTAATTTTTTCATTTTAACTGTGCGTTTTAAATTCCTATATTTGCGTATATGTCTATAAGTAACTTATTAAATATGTAATGCTTGATTTATAACCCATGTAAGACAATTTTAGAGCCCTGAGGATGACCTTATATAGGTCGAAACTTTGACCAGAATAAAAATATGAACTTCTAGAGATTTTTTATTGGCCATTTTTAATCAACCCTTCCGTACAAAATATATTCAAGGGTTGCATTTTTCGTCATATTCGATACACCGTTTTTTTGGTTCCTTTTAAAACTTAAAGTTAACAAATGGTAACTGTTAGAGATCAGATTGTTACAAGTCTTAAATGTTTTTTACTATTAATTTTTTTTTATTTTTCTACTTTTTGACCTGTATATACAAAAAATATATTGAGAAGTCAATAAATTGCCAGTAGAGATATTTTCCGGCTATCATGAAAAATGCAATCAAAACAAGCAGCGAAAACTTAGAGTTGTTCTTAACAAAATACTAGTTATGAGGGAAAAGGAGAAAGCGTTTGAATATTGTTCTATTTGTACATTTCAATAAAATCACTAGCAATGGCTTATTTCCATTATATTGTACCTCGTAATATTTGATTTTGTAAATCTGCCATGCAATTACTGGAACTAAATAGCTTTAAAAGGGTTTCGCGTTATTTACGTTTGCTTTTTTATGATTATTAATTTTAAATGGCTTTCCTATTGTTTAAATTAAAAAAAAAATAGTCAAATAGGAAATATAATTGTTATTTATAGTTAAACTTATGTATTTTTTTGTTTTAATTCTACACGGTCTAACAAATTTATATGTATGGGGTTGAGCTATAGTCAAAAGCAGTGTTATCGTGCGATTTATCAACGACAAACTTTTTAAGTTTGTTTTTCTTTTATTATGTGTAATCATATCCTCCGCATAAAATCCGGAAGAAGAATTAGATAGACCTATGATATTTTCATAAGAGGATAAACGTATAAATACCAGCAGTTGCAAAAATCTTTGAGCGATGTCACTTCAAAGTCAGATTGACAAGTCAGTGACAAAATAAGTAATAGAAATCAATTTTCGGGTTTTAAATCTAATAAAATATTACGAAAATAAAAATTTACAGGCCAATATCCAGGAGACAGTAGCAAAAGCTCTGGGAACCGGTATAAGGACTGTGCAGAAAATTGTGCATGAAAAAAAGCATAATTTACTACCGAAGAAGATTAAGAAATGAACACGAAAAAAGCCAAAGACAGAAGACTTAAGTGACAATGTAAAAATGGATGTTTGTAATGCAATTTACGATTTATACACATCAAAAACTAATATAACCCTTCAAGTTTTAAAAGAAGCTTTAAAAAATCGAGGCATATTTGAAATTGGACTAAAAGCGTTGTCAAACTAATAAAAATGTTGGGTTTTAGATATAAAAAGGACGTTGTTCAATATACAGTTAAGTTAATTTAAGTTTAAATAAGGGCTTATTATTTAAAATATATAGGATATAAAATATAAAATTAAAACATTAAAATTACACTAATTTTCTATGTACAAACATAAACTTCTTTCTCTTTCTAACAACTGTTTTAAGTATACGGCGAAATACCGCGAAGATGTTTCGCCTTCCGCGAGTGTGCTCAGTACGCGGTGGCAGAAACAAATCGACACGACTTACACCAATTCAGTTACTAAAATTAATATAAAATAAATGTCGTACCGCGTAAAAATAAATCAAATTTCCTAAACTATATACACATAAGTGATTAAAGTGATCTGAACCAGAGAAGATTTACTTGGATGCAGCCCAGGGTACCCTGAAGAAAATTTATGGCATATGGTGAATTTTAACACGAGAAAAAGGTAGGCGAACATCCGTCCTTAGTATTGTTACAGCAAATTAATTGATCTTTTGAACCACCTATTTAAAGTTTTTGTTTATTTTTGTACAGACGGTAATCGAAGATTTTTATGCGAGTTGCCTCATATAACAAGTCAGCGTATTCAGTTTTTAAAGAAATACACGGAAAATGTTAATTCAAAATTTAGAAAAATGGTATTTTTAGACGAGACTCGGATATTTTCTAATGGAAATGGTTCGAAATCTTGGCAGGACGAGTCTGTAAAAAGTGTCAAGAGAAAAAAGGGATGTGGGACGGGAAAACGGTTCATCATTTTGCATGCAGGTTCTTCAACAGGATTTCTCCCAGGTGCAAGTTTACTGTTTTCTTCAACATCCAAAAGTATGGATTACCATGTTAATATGAACTGTGAACTGTTTGAAAAGCGATTAAAAGAATCTTTAGTCATTCTGGACAATGCATCTTATCATTCAAGAATCTAAAATAAACAACCTACTTCATCCTGGAAGAAAAGTGATATATATGAATGGCTAATAAAAGAAGAATAAAATCCTTTACCCAATATGCTGAAACTAGAACTTCTTCTAATAACAAAATCTATTAAAAAACCAACAATATAAGCCGTAGATGAAATATTACGGGAAAACGGACATGAGGTTTTACGACTGCCGCCATACCATTGCCAGTTTAATGCAATAGAATTAATATGGGCTGGGGCAAAATCATATTACGAAAAACACGTGAACGATGGTCTTACATCAGATGAGGTGCAAATTGTTTGGCAAGATTCATTAAATTATATTACGCTGGAGTACTGGAGGAAGAAATCTGTGGAACTTACTTAGAAATTAATATGGGATTGGTGGAAGTGATCATTGCGCCATTTGAGGACGACTCAGAAGATGAGGAATTTTTAAGTGATGATGATATTTTTTAGTCTATAATATTAAAAAGTTTCTGAAGGGTGATATTAGTCTTTGACGTGTATAAATCATAAATTGCGATATGAATATCCATTTTTGCATTGTAACTTAAGTATTTTGTTTTTGGATTTTTTCGTGTACATTTCTTAATATTTTTCGGAAGCAAATTATGTTTTTTTTCTTGCATAGGTTTCTGTACATTCCTTATACCGATTCTCAGAGCTTTTGCCATTGGCTCCTGGATACTAGCCAATGAATTTTATTTTAAAATTTTTCTTATTAGATTTGACACCATTTTGTGCTTACTTTTTTTTTTTTTTACACGGGGCTACCGAAAAATACAGGGTATATATATATATATATATATATATATATATATATATATATATATATATATATATATATATATATATATATATATATATATATATATATATATATATATATATATATATATATATATATATATATATATATATATATATATATATATATATATATATATATATATATATATATATATATATTCTATTTTTCGCATGCATGACCCTTAATTTTAGACTGAAATTTGAAGAAATCGGATAAGTAGTTTTTTAGCTATGCCGCGAACAGACAGACTGACGGACAGACATACCTACAGAAAGACGGAATTGAGAAAACATGTTTTCCGTTATCTAGGGACCCTTAAACGTAAAGATCTGAAAAAATCTCACGAGGGAAGTAATAACTAATTATCTTATGTTTTTAACAGAAGTGTATAATATTTTTGCAAAATAAATTTTTTTTATTATCACAATACAAAAAAAAACAAGTTTTCTTTGTACAGGGGTGGCCCGCATTTAAATAAATGACACTGTATAAGTGGTTAGATTTTTAGGTTAAGCGGGGCTCATAATTTTTGGTGATTAATAAAAAAATCTCACTTTGATTAAGTGGCTGTATAAACAGAACATATCCTGATTGTTCCACTGATTCGAACCGCCTTCCGACTTTATTAAGACGCCTGCCATTTTGTGTATTTTTGTTTTTGCCAACCAAAAAATTTTAACCAAATATATATTTAGTGAATTTTCTTATTTAGTCCCTCGGCATTTAATATATAAAATAATATTAAGTGGCTATCTTAATAATATTGCGTAATATAACAAAAAAAAACTATTTTCTTTCTCTCTGTATATTTCTGAATAGCCCATTGAGATTTAATAGCCCGATAAAAGAATCACACAACATTTTGGAATTCACTGTGTTTTCTGATTTGATTCATAATGTTGGTGACCTTTCTACCCTCACGATAAGACCGCATTCGACTATACCATCAGGATCGCTATACTTATAAAAGGTTACGGATCTTAGCGTTAAAAAGGGTTTTAATGTCTTTGTTGTCTCTCCGACAATCCTGGTAAATATGTATAAAGTGAAAGTACTAATAAGTGAAGGTTATGCCAAAATTTCAGCCGTACAAAGGCAATATTTCCTGCAACCTAGCTTTTGCGTAAAATAGCCACAAAGCCCCCGGTTACGTTCAGCAAAAGTCACTATGCAATCGGATAAAACCCCTTGCGTTAAGCTGATTTGTAAGCTGATTTACTGAAGGCTATTAAGTAGAGTAGTGTAAACACCGCTATATATACCAATGAGTCAGTGAATTTTCCAGCAACAGCCAATTTTAGCAACAACCAGCCGGCCACGATATATCTTGTACAGGATGTCCCGTTTATCTTGGGACACTACCTTACCTCATTACAAAAGTCAATTGTGGTAACTCGAGTGTTTAATTTATTTTATTTTTATACAGGGTGTCTATTTTAGGGTATACCACTATTGCTATCTCCTAAACGGCAAGAGATACGATGTTGGTTAAATGAGAGAAAAATCCGTTTACATATTATTAATTTTTTTCTCTGTTTCTGAAATACCGGGGATTTTGCAAAAATTGTCCAAAATTATTTTATTAATTATCTCAAGAAGTTTGTACTTTAGAAGAAAGTTTTATACAATACTTACTTTAATGTTCTTTACAAAATGGCGCCCTCAGATTTTCAATCTGACATTTCGTCTACGGCCTCCATCATTAATTTTTTTTAAAACGCGGACCTGCTTTTTTATTTCATTTTCTAGAATAATAATTTACAGTTAATACATCAACATACACCAAGAACATTTCTACAGACGTTTCGTATTTTTATATTGTTCTTCATGTTTCCTTTTTTTAGTACGGCTCTGGATCTTCACTGAAAGAATGGGCTTCTTCATAAATATCTTGTTAATAATGTGGATTCCGGAAAAAACAATTAAAATATTTTACGGTTCAATACAAACGAAATTACAATTAAATACTTACTAATTTTAAAATGGTTTGAGTTTTAAAATTTATAACTTACAGTAAGGCGGCTGTGAAAAAATACTTGAATTGATAATGCGCATTGTTATAACTGAGCAAGCGTCAAATAATACATTGTCAAATTATTTTAATTTGGTGATAATTACACTTAAAAATTTTTTTTTGTTGTAACACAAATCAGAATAGCATAATCTAATAGAATTGACCTATTCAAATACGGAAATGACAAATAGAAAGTTGTAGCACGTAGGGTTTTCTTGTTAGAGTTGTAGAACCGTATCGAATGTTTCGATACTTAATATCTATAGAAAAAATGATTTCAGAAAATTCTTAGCCCTGTTTATTGACTATGTTTACAGTTTCCGCCCATTAAACATACCATACATCTAAGAGAAAAGCAAACGAGAAAAATATTAACTTAAAACACTAATTAAACTTTATTTTTTCCGTTTATGAGGTGTCCTATCTTCTCTCTTCAAAAACCAACAGTAGTCACCCATCATGGCTGGATCCCATCGTCCTTGGTATCAAATTTCCATTGTTCTGATATCTTGGTGAAACCTTTTACCCTGCTTGTCACTAACAGTTTCCCAATGTTTAGGAAAAAATGACAGATGGGAATGGAGGAAGTGAATTTTTAATGACATTGAGGCACCAAGCGCTTTATAGGTATCTAAGAGTTCATGTTCATAATTTTCATCCATATTGTTGCCTAAAAATCCTCTTACTACATTAAAAAATGAATTCCATGCTTTGAGTTCCTGCCTGGTAAGCTTTTCCGTAAAATTGACAGCGTCCAGCAATTTTCTGATTTGTGGCCCAATAAAAATGCCCTCTTTTAATTTGGCATCACTTAACTGGGGAAAGACTTATCGTAGGTATTTAAATTCATCACCATCTTTATTCAAAGCCTTCACAAAGTGTTTCATCAGCCCAAGTTTAATGTGAAGAGGATGCAAAAGGACATTTTTGGGATCAACAAGAGGTATAAATTTAACATTTTGAGATCCCGGTTGAAATTCGCTTCTTTCTGGCCAAATTTTTGTTACATAATGCTGATTTATTGCACGACCCCGACCGATTGTCCCATAAACAAAGAAAACAGCAATATTTTGTAAATCCCCCCTGAAGTCCCACTAAAATCGCTATAACTTTTAAGTCCCCACATATCTGCCATTTATACCTATTGTAGTTTATTTTATCCAAAATCGTGAGCATATTTTCATAATTTTCTTTCATTTCAACTGAATGGACAACTAGTATAGAGAGTTTTAAATTTCCATTATGCAATAATACAGCTTTTAAGCTCTATTTAGATGAGTCTATAAATAAGCGCCACTCGCGGGGAGAATGTTCAATATCAAGTTCCTGCATTAAACTGTCTATATCAGTATACGCGCACAACGAATTTTCCATACTGTAGAATTCAGAAAACATAGCATTTCTTTTTCTGAAATTCGTAATTTTTGTTTCTTTGGCCAATAGGTTCCATTCCTTAACACGGGAACCCAGAAGTTCTGACTGTTGCTTGGATAACCCCAAATCACTTACTAAATCATTTAATTCACTTTGAACAATCAAATGTGGCTGGTCGGAACTGGGATCTGTGGTAAAAGTGGGATTGGTGCACTGTTCTTCTGAGCTGCCTGATGATGCGTTATCTCCATTATCTTCCAAATCAATAGCTTGCCAATTTAAAGGTGCAATCGGCACTAGCAAATTTGTATTATGAGGAACAGGTCGTATGGCAGATTGCAATTTGGATATTCTATATTGTGCTTTCCCGTTTTGGAATAACCTTCAGTCTTTGTCAGGCAAAAATAGCAATCGTCAGAATGATTGGTGGGTTCTCGCCATATCATTGGAACTGCAAAAGGCATACTTTTTCTCTTTCCCTTCATCCACTGCACCAATGATACACTACAACTAACACAGCACACATGGGGAGCCCACCGCTTATCTTGATCCCCAATTAACACACCAAAATATTTAAAGTAGGCTTTTTTTACATTTTCGGAAAATGGCCTGGCTTGTGATTCACCAGAAATTCTCCACAAATATAACAAAATTTGTCAGGAGAATTTTTGCAACTTTGGCTCATTTGACTCGACATTCTCGTCTTCACATACACTTGCTTATCGATACACAGAGAACCGCTCAATTCGAAACTCAACAGAACAGTGATGTTTAACGTTTATTTTATGTCTAATGTTGTAAACAACCCAGTCTAGGTAATTTTTCCGTTGTAAAATGGACCCATTTTTGCTGCCCCACAATAAAATTGTTTACGTGCCAACATAAAAGGTTCTAATTAGGCTATTAAAAAGTGGTACGTATTAAGGCTTTCCATTATGAAAATAATGAGCTGGTCTGTGTTAGAAAAATCTTGTCGGCCAGTGTATTGGTCTGTTGCTGAAAGATTGAAATAATATGGATTATTCAAATGACGAGAAAGTAGATATGCAATTTGTTTATACGAGATCCATGCATAACGCAGCTCAACTGTACCATCATATGTATCCCGAAAGAGCCGTTCCCAGTGTTCGCATTTTCCGTAGACTAGAAAGAAATTTACGACAACATGGATCTTTTCAGAAAAAGCAAAGCCATACCTATAACTGGAACAGCCCAAGGAGGAGTTCGTGAAGTAAATGTATTAGGTAAGTCCCCTTTGGTGTAAAAATTGTCGCCTTTTAATGTAAATATTGTTTTAGCCTTCGTAAATTATAAAAATCATAATATAAATAACCGTAATATTCATTACCGCTGAACACAAGGAAACCAATATATTTCTAGAAAGACGGCCTTTCAAGACAGGTTCGAGATAAACGTTTGTTTGGGAATTTTGGATACTAAAGTTGCGGTTCCCTGCTTATTTGAGGATCATTCAACTGGTGATATGTACTTGAATTTTTTGACAAATGACTTCCAAGAAATGTTAGATAACCTGCCCTTGGCTGTGCATAGAAATTTTGAGTTTTTTCAACAAGATGGTGCTCCAGCGCATCGTTACCGCCGCTGTACCCGATTCCTTAATAATTTTAAACCTAACCACTGGATTGGTAATAACGGTCCCATAAATTGGCCACCGCGCTCCCTGAATTTTTCCATATGGGGATACATAAAGGACATGGTATATTTAACCACTCCTGCAAATTTTGATAATCTTAAGCTAAGAATTCAGGGCTAAAATAACACCAAGAGTGGTTAAAATATTCACACAAGAGCTATCAAAAATGCTAGAGAGTTTTTAAGAAATAAAGGCAGACATTCTCAACATTTCTAATTGTTATCTATGGTTATTTCAGGGGCGTTTTAAGAAAGGGAAGCAATTTTTAGAAACTTACCTATTTGTAATGTAATTCGATTCTTCGATCATTTTTTGCAAATTCGTCAATGACGTCATCATAAAAACTCCGACATATTTTGGAGAAGTTTATTTTCAATGGACAATAGCGATGTAAGCGAAAGTCTCTCCTGCCCCGTTGAATTTCTCACGAAATTCTTTATACGTTTAAGTGTTGAAAAATTGCGTTCTACTGATGAACTTGTGGCAGGTATTGTCAATACTAATTCACATAATTTCGACAACGGTGTAGGCATCTTCCAGCTCCTTGTCTTTTAAAAATTGCATTAGTTCCTAAGCATTATTTTTTGCGCTGTTTCGTAAATCACTTTTAGTTCAGATCGCAGAAACACTCGGCCGAAGAACTGGCCATAATGAAGAAGAACAGCTCTAAATGCATCTTCTGGAAAAGTTTTTCCTTTAAATGCAACAAAATTGCAGAGCTCGAGGAATTTAAAATCATTTAAACCGTTAAATCTATAGTTTATTTGTTGCTGAATTTGATCTATTATTTCATAATAGAGGCATTTGTATGATGTTTAAACATCTCCCACCTTGTCTGTTCGAAGACGCTTGGCTTGTGGCTCTCCATTTAACGTCATCGTTTTCTCCCAAAATAGGTCAAAGTCATCTCTTTTTTAGTTTAACATGGACTTAAAATCATCCACTTTTTTTAGGCAAAAAGCAATATCATTTGTTTTAGTTTGTAATATATTAAAAACGTTGTCCGAGAATGGAAATATTTCTGAAAATATGTTCAACAAATAATTAAAATTAAAATCTCGTTTCAAATAGTCCAAAAACCCCCTCGAACTATTTATTGCTTCTGAGTCTCAGGTTTTATTATTTTCTATTATATTCTCAAATAGTTCAATCAGTGATTCACGATTTTCAGATACTGTTAACACAAGTCTTCCATTATAGTTCCACCTAGTAGAAGCTAGTTTGGGCAATCGTTTGTGGACAATAGAGTCCAAAGCTTGTGTACATTTTGTTGACTTGGAAAAAAAGCAGCCAGGCCACTTAAAGTAACGAAAAATACTTTACACTCTTTAATGTTATTGATGGACTGGGATAAAACTAAATTTAATTTATGAGTAAAACAATGGACAAACACAGCACTTGGGAAAGTTTCTCGAACTTTAGCTTGCAGACCCCCTAATAGTCCTGCCCTCACTGCAGCTCCATCATAGCTTTGAGCAACTATTTTTTTCTTTCCATTAATTTCTTTAGTAACGTTTTAAACTACGGGATATAATGCATCTGCTGTACGATGTTCCGACACATTCTTACAACCTAAAAATCGCTCTTGTATACTTCTGTCTGTTTTAACGTAGCGAATTACTATAGATAATTGGCTAAAATTAGTGATATCAGTTGTTTCATCTAGAACAATAGCAATGAACCGCGCCTCGCCAATCTCCTGCTTAATTCTTTTTAGAATAATGGTTGCAACAGCGGTAATTAAATCATTCTGGATTCGATTCGACGTTCCGCGAAAAACGCTAGACTGCTCTAAATGATTTTTAAGCAATCATCATGTTTAGCCATTAAACTAAGTAAATCTTGAAAATTTCCTCTATTTGAAGAAACCCTTGTTTCGTCATGACCTCTAAATCCTAATTCGTGCTGTCCGAGAAAACAAACAACATCGATAAGTCTTCTTAATATTTGCCTATTTTTATCGACTAGTTCATTGTGTTGGCGGTGACTAATTTCCAACTGTTTATTAAAGGCGTGTTCAATCCTGGTTTTGCCGAAGACTTTTTCTTTTATGACGGTCTGTAAATGCGCTTTGGACATAATGTGTCTTTTTACAGCTTTATGGGAATTGTTTAAATCGGAAAAACCAGTTTTATCCCAGAGACCTTTTTTATTTTCAAAAAGTAAACATGGCCAACAAAATAATTTACTTATATTTTCACACCCTGTTAGCCATTTAAATTGTTCGTATTGTTTTTCCGGATAAAAAAGTCTAATACAGTTTTTCATTTTTGTGGTTAAATTTTTCATAGGCGGTTTTGCCCTTCCTTTAGAAATTATTTGAAATAACTCAAAACACTAAACGTGACCAAAAAAATTTGACATTGGATTTGTGATCAGAACTCTAAAATCCACCTATAGACAAAAATCATCAAAATCGGTGATGGTCTAAAAAAGTAAATAATTGCGTTATTTTTTAACTGCTGTCACACTGATCGATGGTCAAATTAAAAGGTATCAGTTTTAACTCGATTGTTGCTTCTGATCAAAAAGTGGAAAACAAATATTGAATAATGCTATGAACAAGGTTTAACGACGATTCCAGGAATGTGTTATGTGGAATGTTGCACAACTGAAGGAAGGTAGTTTGAGCCGAAATTACTCTCGCCCGTTTTGCAGTGCTGTGAAGGTGTTTAAAAAAATGCTTATCCAGTAAGCTAAATCAACATATTGATTTATATTTTTACTTCCCTCGTAAAAACGAATTGAAAATCTTTACGTTTTAGGCTCCCTAGATGCCAAAAAATATGTTTTCTCAATTCCGTCAGTTTGTCAGTTCAAAGCATAGTTAAAAAACTGCTTAGCCGATTGCCTTCAAATTTTGGTCAAACATTAAGGGTTCATATGGGAATGACCTAGTAATATTTTGGTAAAGATCCAATATGGTAAAACAAAATAGCGGCTTAGTGAAATGTTAAAAAAACTACTTATCCAATTTATCTCAAATTTATTTATATTATTATTATCTCAGTATTTTGTAGCAGTCAACTTGTAAAATTTTGGTACTAATCCAGAACGGAACAAAATGGCGGCCTAATAAAATATTTAAAATTGTGTGTGCTATAAGTAATTATGGTATAGAGATGAACTAATAAAACTGTGATTTAGGATTATATGGGGATGGATTGGTAATATTTTGGTAAAAATCCAAGGTGTCCAAACTAGATGGCGTCCTAGTGAAACGTAAAAAAAATTATTACTAAAAAACTAATTACCCAATTTCCTCAACTGTTGCACAAAATATAAGTATTACATAGGAATGAACTGGTAACTGGTAACTGGTATGGATATAAAATGAAATGACAGCTTAATAAAATATTTAAAAAAATGACCTGAAAAAACCACTAATTAGATTAATTTCAAATTTTGTGCAAGCATTAAGTGTGATATCGAGATAAATTGATAAAGTTGTGGTACGAATTCAAGATGGAGGAACAAAATGATGGCCAAATACTTTTTTTAAAAATCGAGGTTAAAAAAACTTTTTCAATTGACTTTATGATATAGGAACATACTGGTACGAATTCAACATGACAATAGAATAGCGGTGTGTGTTAATGTAAAAACTACGAATTGAATTTATTTCATATTATCAGATAGAAACTGGTAAAATGATGATAGGAATCCAATATGATGGACCAGAATGACGTCCAATAAAAATGTTTGAAAAGATAGTTTATATGTATATGTATTACTAAATGACTATGTATTGGGTCATACTTCACTATTATTAATAAATGAGAAAATTCATAACTAGGAAAGTTCTGGGTAAAGAAAATTTACCGATTTTTTACTCTCTGTTACTTTCACTCTAGCCTTAAAAAATGTATAAGCTTCTTGTTAATCCTAAGCTTCTTTCTGGTATTGTCAAAAATAGCTCTGATTGATATTTTCCTGATAGTTGTTTCACAGTAGATTCGTCGTGGATTCTACTTTCGTAAACACTTGCAAAAGTCATAATAATTTCTTGGCTGATTTTGAGGAGCAGAAGAATTACAGCGTAAGAACATTAAAACATAAATACTATTAATATCAAAATAAAAAAGGTTTATTTTAAACAATTTAAAAATTTTAAGTTTAGGTTTAGTTCTTAATTTTATAGGTATGTCTGCGAAGTTTCTGGACATTCTCGAAAAATTCACTAGAAAATTCCATTTTAAAGTCAAATTTTATGTTTTTAGTTTCTGACCGATTTTCAATAACTGTTCCGGTTTTTCCAGAAATTTTAAAAGTTTTCTCCAATATTTCAGTTCTTTCGTTTTGCATTGATAATATTTTGTTTGGTTAGTTTATTCGAGTAACATTGTTTCAGAAGCAAAATTGGAATATAATTGCTTATATTCCTAAACATCTCATAATGTTTTGAATTTGAAACTCACAAATACGAAGTTTTTATCGAATTATATGATTTTAATGAAATTCCTAGGCAAACTTAGATATTGCTCTACTTCAAAGCAAATTAAATAGAAATGTAGCAGTCCTTTTTTGAATAAAAATCATCGCCACTATCTTTCGACATCTGTAGAACGCATAAAAGAATTATAACTTAATTAGTTTTTTTTAGAAACTCTGCAATTTCTATGGAAGAATCCTCTTATATTATACTTTTTCTTTTTAAAACTTAAGACATTTTTGCAATATAATTTAATTTAGGTGTTCATCAAATTTAAACGGGAAAATATATTAATTAATTATTTTTAGTCCATGAAAGCAAGATGATGAAAGTTCGACTATTAATTATCTTTTATTTTAGAGTCTTTCATTTACCTTTTATTTTTCATCTCTAATATAAGTAATTATAAAAAAGGTTGAAGGTTATTGTTAATATACTTAATATCTATAAGGTTTTTGTTTTGAACGGAGGCCTCTACAAGCTAAATTTTCGATTGTATATATATGGTTTTTGTCAATAATTTCACCACTACGGTTACTAATATGTTCATAGGAGCCCAAAAATAAAAATTAAATTAAACTAGTTCTCTGGAATTACGTTTTTTGTTTCTGGTATCCGTTGATAGTGATACGAATGTTCTATTGTATGGTACTTTTTTTTTATAGAAATCTTTTCTGATACCTTACTGCAGCTAAATGTAAGTTTTGTTACGCTTTACCGTAAATAAGTATATTCAACTGTTGTATATAGTTTGTACTACACACGAATATCACTAAAGCGCAAAGTTTTTTAAAAGGAACTTGAAAAAGATAAACATATACGTTTTAAGGTTTTATTTGAGCCCCGAGAAAAATTTGAAAACAAGTTGAAAGTCAAAAAATTAGCTTCACCTTTGTTATTTTAAAATTAGACGCTGTATAATACTGTTTCATTAAATGAGCATTTTTGTTTGTTCTGCTATCTTAAATTCATAATACAATTTTACAGGGGCGTGCGGTGAAATTTTAAGAAAGGGAAGCAATTTTTAGAAACTTACCTGTTTGTAACGATTTTTTGCAAATTCGTCAATGACGTCATCATAAAAACGTCGATGCTCCGACATATTTTGGAGAAGTTTATTTTAAATGGACAACAGCGATGTATGCGAAAGTCTCTCCTGCCCCGTTTATACGTTTAAGTGTTGAAAAATTTTTCCTTTAAATGTATTAAAATTGCAGAGCTCGAGGAATTTAAAATCATTTAAACCGTTAAATCTATAGTTTATTTGTTGCTGAATTTGATCGATCATTTCATAAAAGAGGCGTCTGTATGATGTTTGAACATCTCCTACCTTATCTGTTCGAAGACGCTTGGCTTGTGGCTCTACATTTAACGTCATCGTTTTCTCCCAAAATAGGTCAAAGTCATCTCTTTTTTGGCTTAACATGGACTTAAAATCATCCACTTTTTTATCATTTGTTTTAGTTTGTAATATATTAAAAACATTGTCCGCGAATGGAAATCTTTCTGAAAATATGTTCAACAAATAATTAAAATTAAAATCTCGTTTCAAACAGTCCAAAAACCCCCTCGAACTATTTATTGCTTCTGAGTCCCAAGTTTCACTATTGTCTATTATATTCTCAAATAGTTCAATCAGTGGTTCACGATTTTCAGATACTGTTAACACAAGTCTTCCATTATAGTTCTACCAGTAGGAGCTACTTTGGGCAATCGTTTGTGGACAATGGAGTCCAAAGCTTGTGTACGTTTTGTTGATTTTGTTGACTTGGAAAAAAGCAGCCATGCCACTTAAAGTAACGAAAAATACTTTACACTCTTTAATGTGATTGATGGACTGGGATAAATCTAAATTTAATTTATGAGCAAAACAATGGACAAACACAGCACTTGGGAAAGTTTCTCGAACTTTAGCTTGCAGACCCCTTAATTGTCCAGCCACCACTGCAGCTCTATCATAGCTTTGAGCAACTCTCCATACCAATGAACCGCACCTCGCCAAACTGCTGCTTAATTCTTTTTAGAAATTAAATCATTCTAGATTCGATTCGACGTTCCGCTAAAAACGATAGACTGCTCTAAATGATTTTTTAAGCAATCATCATATTTAGCCATTAAACTAAGTAAATCTTGAAAATTTCCTCTATTTGAAGAAACCCTTGTTTCGTCATGACCTCTAAATCCCAATTCGTGCTGTCCGAGAAAACAAACAACATCGACAAGTCTTCTTAATATTTGCCTATTTTTATCGACTAGTTCATTGAATTGGCGGTGACTAATTTTCAACTGTTTATTAAGGACGTGTTCAATTCTGGTTTTGCCGAAGACTTTTTCTTTTATGACGGCCTGTAAATGCGCTTTAGTCATAATGTGTCTTTTTACAGCTTAATGGAAATTGTTTAAATTGGAAAAACCAGTTTTATTCTAGAGACCTTTTTCATTTTCAAAAAGTAAACATGGTCAACAAAATAATTTACTTAAATTTTCATACCCCGTTAGCCATTTAAATTGGTCGTATTGTTTTTCCGGATAAAAATGTCTAATACAGTTTTTCATTTTTGTGGTTCAATTTTTCATAGGCGGTTTCGCCCTTTCTTCGGAAATTATTTGAAGCTTATCAGCGAAGTTTAATGTTGAAAATCCTTTTATTATTAAGACACACACCACACATTCACACACACTCTTCTTAGTAAATTCTCCAACATTTTCAAAGTTATTACCGGCAGCCGAAGTTGACGGTATTTGCATATCCACGTCCGCATTATTGTCTTCTATATCGCACCATGCACGACGCGACGTACGTATCACACAACACACGGAACATTTGAACGGCTGTTCAAACAAAGAACCTACTCCAACGATAGCTTCTGCAACCACTTAAAGCACGCGACTGAAATGCAAAAATTGCAAACAACCGTTGGAAAGTTCAATAACCTCTGGCTCGATTCACAGGAAATCAAGCATACAGGACTTGGCTGCAGAGAAGCTAGCGGCCCGCATAGGTTCTATTCCATTTTCTATTGTCGCTCGGTCGGAGTCAATAATATAAACTAAATTATTGGTTTCCTATTTCAAAAATTACATTTTAGAAGATGTTTTGTAATTTTTTTTGGGGAAGCACCGCTTCCCTTGCTTCCATGGACTGCACGCCCCTGCAATTTTACCAGTTCATTTCTATATCACGCTTAATTCTTCCACAAAAATTTGAAACCAATTTAATAAGCAGTTTTTCATGCTCACTTTTAAATATTTTATTAAGTCGTCACTAAAACTATAGAACTTTTTGATGCTGTTTCAACATTGGTTGTTGAGTTTATTGGATATATTTTTACCGAAACATAGTTGCGTGCTGATATAGTGAGCAGTGAATTATTTGATGTTAATAGATTTACTGTATTTCGTACAGATAGATACTTTAGCGCAACTGGTCTAAAGCGAGATGGCGCACAGTGGATCGAGGGATAGAGAAATTTGGACATTTGCTGTTATTTTAAAAATATTAGTGTGATTTGAATAATTTTGCCCATTTTAAATAGAAAAGACCTTTACAGATTTGAATTCAGTCCCAAATTTGATTTTTTTAAATCCAAATACAAGGCGTTAAAAAATACATTGCCTTTTTGGACTTTCTTAAATATTTCAAAACCATAATAAATACCGTATAAAACTGTTACACATAATTACAACATAAAAATACATTTTCCTGGTAAAGTATAATTTTTTTAGTTTTACCAGTGGCGTTCGTTTAACAAAAAAGTGCAATTATTTTTATTTATTTGATTATCAAAACCTATGAGTTCTTAGTCCACTAAATTATGTATTTTTGTGTAAATTAAATAAGTATGGCCAAATTTTATTAAATTTCAGAGAATACATACATGGAACGAATTGATTTAGAAATTCTAAGTAGGTATAGCAGAAAATTTTTTTTTTTTTTTGAAAAATTGATAAGGATTTTTAGTTTTAACAAAAACACACAGGAGATTTCATAGAGTATTAATTCAGATTTAAATTATTATATTAAATAAATGCTACTTCACCTCGAGGGAATTCTTCCAGCAGCAATTTGTTCCAAATAAAAGACTGAAGTGAATAATCCAAAATATATACTAACACGTTAAAACAAATTTACACACCAATAACTTAGAAAGATGTCTGTCAAAGTTTATATTATTTAAATAATAACAAGCACTGGTACTTTACGAGTTATCTTAAATCTTAAAAATACACTTGACGAAGCGGGTATGTTAACAGCATATTACGCAATGGTTTTCAGCCATATATCTAATAATATAGTACGCTGGGGTCACAAGGGTTGTGATCGCATATTCGCGTCTCAAAAGAGGATATTAAGATTAATATTTAATCTTAAACCGCTGGAGAGCTGTAGAACACTGTTTAGAGAAAAGAAATTATTAACTGTCCCGTGTTTATATATACTGAGATGCCTGTTGTGTGTTCAAGATAATGCTTCTGAATATGATAGGCTAGGCGAAGCTTAATTCGCATTTTACTAGAAATACTGAGATACTTAAGATGCCTAAACATAAAAAAACTTTTTTCAGAAGATCCCCTTTATACAACTGCGTCTATTTATACAATAAACTGTCACAAAGATTCAAACGGTATCAAGGTAAAATTTTTAAAAATGTTGTAAAAGAATTTCTCCTGGACAAGGCTTTTTATTCTACAGCGGAGTTTATAAATTACAAGGAGTGAAAACGAAGGAGTATTTGGCAAATTTATATTTATTTTATTAAGATTTTTGTTTTTTTTTTTGGTGATTGTCCCTGATGATTGTCAGGCTTAGTACAATGTTTATTGTTTATTGTTTTTTGTTTTATTTATGTCTATTTATTTATTTGTTTATATGCTATTTAAATTCTATTTATTTTGATATTGATTAGTTTGGTTTTATTATTTTATTGTATTTATTCATTGACTATAATTTATTTTATTGTAAATTTCTTGACGATCCTATGTATGAAATATATGATTTTCTGGTAATATATCCTATTCTCTTCTATTCTATTAAATTCAAGTGGTTCATTTCTGTAGGTTTTGCCCCACAAATATAGCAATTCATTGTGGATTTTGATCCTGCTACTGTAGAATAAATCTTACCATCGATCATTGTTACAAAAATTGTGTGTTTTATAGACGTAGTTTTAGAAAGTTCTGTCTCATCCAATAGATCGATTTCGTCTTTTAAAGATTTCCATGCATTATTTATTACCTCTTTAGATTCTCTTATAAACTGAAAATTAATTTGGCGGCAGTAAAACGGTGATGATGGCCGTGGATTTTCCCAAACAATAACTGACTCCTCGTTTAAAATTAATTTAAGTGGAACATAGGCGGTCATAAAAATACTTGAGTCATCCGTTTCATTATTTTGAAAATTTTGCATGTAGTTCGATTGGCTAGAAGCGCCATCAAATTCACATTTACCTATAAGAGTAAGTCTGCCAGTGACAGTATTCTTTAATGATTCTAGAATTCTCCTAACTGTGTGATCCAAAAGGGACTGCAACGTAGTTTTTGCAAACGTATCGGTTATCATAATGGAACTTTGTGGGGGATAGCACTCACGTTTTGCTTGTTGAACCTGGTAATACGACGAATATAGGGAACAACCTTCCGCTCAGCAGATTTTCGTAAAGTAAGGTAGTCATTTTTTGAAAGTTTTAGGGAAACGTATATTGCTAGCGACTTTTCCCTTGAA
This sequence comes from Kuschelorhynchus macadamiae, assembly GCA_030620095.1. Lineage (NCBI taxonomy): Eukaryota > Metazoa > Arthropoda > Insecta > Coleoptera > Curculionidae > Kuschelorhynchus > Kuschelorhynchus macadamiae. Next base: position 519,235 of record JAUTXW010003423.1, read on the forward strand.
GAGGAATGATTGTGATACTTCAAAATATTTTCACAAAAATGTCTTACTTTTTCTACATGTTGAGTGTTTTGAGATAAAAACTTAAATATTTTATTTACATCTTCATTTTCACAATTGCTCATGTTGGAAGTTGTGGCAAACGATAATTCTCCCACGTTTTCTTGTCTCAGGAAGTTCGTTCTTCTTTTCTTTTGCCATAACGAAAGATCTTCAAACCTTTTTCGTTTTTTCGGTAGAATGTTCGTTGCGGATTTTATTGAATTAAAACAAAACGCGGCCAAGGAAAGTCTCATTTAATCCACAATTCGTTTTTCTTTAAAAAGTTTTCATACGTACGGTTATATTCTCTTCATCTTTTTGACACATTTAACAAAACTTTCTTAGGCACTCAGTTAAAACGAATGTCTCCCTTTCACTCAAATTGTTCAAATCATGTTTTTTTACAGTAACACTCCATGTCCAAAGATCTTAATTGTGTAAATAAATTAAAGTTACTTCTTAGTTCTTCCATATTTTACTTTACATGAAATTAACTAAAAGTGTTTTATTATGCACGCACCGAAAAATATTGTAAAACAATGTTTGAGAGCTCGATTACTGTGATAAATAAACAATTTTTCCAAAGCCCACTATGCGCCAAGGTACTCGACAAACTATATATATCAAACGGGCGGCAAATCTCAAACTCAAACTCAAAACTAATTTGTTTATCAAATTAACAATATCAAAACAATTAAATTATATTTTTTCTCTTTATAGAATATTGATAAATTGGATAATGCCGCGATTATAAAAACCGATTGCACGATGCACAAAAAACTGTGCATGTGTGGTACGACCTATAAAAAAATAATTAAAAAAAAATAATTTAAAAATGAAATAACTATCCGCTATTTAACGGCAAGAGGCCAGTTAACAAATTATAAACGCAACAAAGCAAAGACCCGTCCAGGTGCAAAGGAGAAAGAGAGGAGAAGCTATAAATGGCATGACAATACTCAAAAAATGACGGCAAACGATAGAATGAATGAATGCAGCACAACCTAAACACACTCGTTTATTTAAACAATCGAAGAGCCTACAAAAAATTAATTATTGGAAATTTGTATTTCAAGAAGATGATTTCTTATAAACCTATTAAATTTAAAAGGTGAAAATTCCTTCACAGTCTTAGGTATATTATTCCACATTTGTACCGATACAAACGCAAATGATTTTTGAAAACTTGCAGTTCTATGTTGAGGTATTCTAAAATTATTTATATATCTAGTTAGATGATTATGATTATAAGAATTAAAATATTTTCTAAGGTATGGAGGTTTCCCACTTTTTAAAATTCTATTTACAAATGAATGCATATGATATTTTCTTCGATTTTTTATATTCAAAATACAATTATTATTTAAGTATGGAGTTATGTGATTTCTAAATGGTATATTAAATGAAAATCGCATACAAGAGTTCTGGATTTTTTGTATACTATGAGACAAACGTTCTGTCAAGGAGTCACTGTAAACAACATCACCATAGTCAAACAAAGATAGAACAAGGGTATTACATAAATAATATTTAGTCGCTTTTTTTAAAGTATAAAGCATTTTTAGGCGCATATATGCTATTTTAAGCTTATTTTTTATATGGGTTTGAAACGTCAAGCCTGTATCAAAATAAAGTCCTAAATTTTTCGATTCATTGACCATTGGTAAACGTATATTATCAATGTTTATATTAATATTATTTAATTCAAAAAATCATTATTTCTGTTAATTCCAAAAAAGAGAATACAAGATTTATTGGCATTTAATTTTAAATTGTGTTGTTCTACGTAAATATGTATTTTATCGAAATCTGAGTTAAGCTGTGTTTGGACGATTTCAAAATTTTCTGTTGAAAATGATATGTATAATTGAGAGTCATCAGCGTATTGCTGTATTTTTGAGTATTGTACGATATCATCCACATCAGAAACATACAAAGAAAATAAAAGTGGCCCCAAAATAGACCCTGGGGAACTCCCGTGCTCATTGGAATTTAACCTGACTTTTGAGATTTGAATTCCTTCCTAAAACCAACACAATGAGCTCTTGCAGAAAGATATGCTTCCAAAAAATTTACTGAATTATATGATAAGCCAAAATAGTGGAGTTTAGCCAATAACATTTCGTGATTTAAAGTATCGAAAACCTTACTAAAATCAAGCAAGCATAGATATGTGCTTTCTCTTTTTTCTTGATTAAATCTGACTTCATTTAAAAGATGTACAAGACTAGTAGTTGTGCTATAATTCCTACGAAAACCTTATTGACATTCCGGTATTATATTAGCCGAATAGACGAATAAACAAATCTGTCCGTAAATATGTTTTTTTAAGATCTTAGACAAGACTGGCAAAATGCTAATGGGTCTTAAGCCTTTCAGTTCCATTGGATTTGAAATTTTACCTACATTTTCCAAAATGCAAGTGTTAATTATATTTATTAAAGGTTTTATACAAAAAGGCAAACATATCTTCATATCTTTTATGGATAAATTTTCCTCACCAACGGCATTTGTATGTATAGTATTGATAATTTTCATTACATTTTCTTCATTTATCAATTCAAAATTCAGTTCAGACCTTACATTTATGTCCTTATTTAATTTATAAAATTCAATTTTTTGCTTCGACGTAGTATCTTGTACGTTATTACAGCTGGAAAAATAATTATTGAGAACGGTTGCATCATTAAACTTTGTAGGCAAATTATTATCTACATTTTGAATTAAATTTAATTTTTTCGCATTATTCCAAAAATCTTTCCCCTTCTTTTCAGATACTAATTTAAAATAGGCTATTTTTTCCCGAATAATGGCATGTTTTGTAAAATTCCGAAGTTCTCTATAATATTGTAGATGTCCTGCAATTTTTTGTTTTAAATATTTTCGATAAGCTTTGTCTTTTAGTTTCATTAACAATTTTATATTAGTAGTAATCCACGGTGTATAGGGTTTTTCTTTAATTTTTTTCTGTTTTAGAGGTGCATGTTTATTTATTAGAAATAATATTTTATCATTGAATAACCTTAATTTATCATCAATATTTTGAGTGTAATATATCTGTTCCCATTGCAATTCTTGAGCGACTTGCTCCAGATTATCAATATTAATACCATTAAATTCTCGAAACTGAAAAAAAATCGCACTATTTTCCTTCTTGGGCACATTTAAAACAGAGTATACTAAATTGTAACCGGACACAATTTCAGATATATTTATACTGAAATTATCTTTAGAAACTAAATTACTACTTGCGATTATAACATCGATGAGACTAGAACTATTTGTAGAAGGGTTTATTCGTGTTGCAGTATTAATTAGCTGATTAAGGTTAAAAGTTTCAAGAAGTTTTTCAACCCTTGAACTAGATAAAGAATTTTTTAAAAAGTCTATGTTTAGATCCCCTGTAAATATTACATAATCATACATTGGTAACGTTAGCTCAAATATGTCTTCTAACCAGTTAGTAAAATTGTCTATATTTAAAGAGGGATGGCGATAAATTGTTGTAAACGATATACTTATTCTTAATTGTAAATTTTATACTGATACTTTCACAATCATATGTAGTTACGTCAAATTCAACTATATTAAATATAATCTTTTTCTTAATGTAGACACCTACTCCACGTCCTCTGGTACCCCTGTCTTTCCTTACGAAATTGTAACTAGGAACTTTAAACATACTATTGTCATATTCAGATGTCAACCAGGTTTCCGAAAGACCCAAAACATCAAAATTATAATCACTTACGTAGTTTACAAATTCGTCAAAACCGGTATTAATTGAGCGTATGTTGAGATGTGCAGCAAGAAATTTGTCACCATTTTTATAGCTTTTAATAACAAGATTAGCTCGCTGGCCAGCTGCCCACATATCACCATGATCATCCACCGTCATTTTTCAAGTTGTACCCCCAGCGCCTACACTGATCAGTACTCCGCCGCAACATAAGAAATATACATAAGAAATAGTGGATAGAAAAATAAAAATTATACTAATTAACATAATAACAAAATAAAATTCCCCATGCATTGCTCTACACAAAGGCTGTCAATCCGACGTTACTTTTTAAATGAAAACAAGGATCCATATAAGCAACATTCAAAAGCAAAAGTTAGAAAATTAAGTTACATAAATTGAAACTCAAAAATAGATTTTTTTCCCAACGCGATTCAATAATTTGATCCAGTCTATATATTTTTAAAACGTACCCAATATTATTAATTTTAATTATATATGCGCTAATATGCTCTTACAAAATTCAAAACAAAGTGTGAAATTTGACAACAGTGTACAGTAGTCAAATTTATACAAAACAAAATAAAAATAAAAAGTACCAATAGTATGAGTAGCAATAGAATAAATTATATAACTGACAGTGTCACAGACATTATTTCTAAAGAACTTAAAATAAAAAAATGTTTTTTCTCCCTTAATCATAATTATACGACGAATACCCAACGTAAACGAAAACCTAAGGTTCTTTTTTTTCCAATCCCTGGTTTTTAGCTATAAGTCTCACAATTTAATCCTACATTAAAAATAACACCACTTACATACATTACTACCCTAAGAATCGGACTCATCATGGGTAGCAATCGAAACCTGGGAAATTATTTCACTTAGCTTGTTATGCAAGTTCACAAACACTTTAACCCCATCACTAAGCACTAAAACTCTGCCACTCACTGTCTACCACGAATTTTTAAAATGTCTCTTAAATCTTTAAACAATTTAAGGTTTTCCCGCGTAAGCATTTCGGTAAACAGTATATTAGTACCTTTTAGCAATTTTTTACTATAGAAAATTTTGTCTCTTAGCCAACGCTGACAAAAGGAGACTACTACGGCCACGGGTCTCGGATTTTTTACATCGGATTATTTAGCACCCAACCGATAGCAGAAGTTTAAATCTCGTTTGCATATTTGAACATTTATTTTTGTTGTTATTAAAGTGACAATACTTTCTCGAATATCGACATTTTGGTTTTCGCCGACGCCATGAATTAAGAGGATGTTTTGATTGGTCGACATAACTTGCTTTGGCGCTTCGGCTTTTATCTGAGATATTTCCTGTTTAATACTCCGAATGCTCTCTAAAATAGACTTTTCAAATTCGAAAAACTTAGTCGTCAACTCAGAAACATCCTCGTTAAGTCCACTTGAGCCCTTAAAACTAGATTTAACTTTATCTTGAAGATTCTTCTTAAAGCTGTCAATGTCCCAAATCTGGCGGCCATTCTATCAATTCGTTCACTGAGTTTTTCAAACCCAATTTTGTGCCTGCTAGAGGAGTCACCTACCTTACTTGTTCCTCTCACCATAGTTGGACACCACTCAAGACTAATTTTAAGCACTTTGTTTCTGTATTTTACCACTAATACATGGATAAAAAATTTTAGGACCGACGTGACCACGCAGTTGTCACAAGCGCAGACGCATCATACCTTCTTTATATTTGTTTTAAGAAACCTTCGACCTCAATAACATATTAAAGAAGTTTATGCATATTTAAGCATTTTTTTTAAGTTAAGATAAGTTTGGTTTTGTGTGATTCAGGAATAATAGAAAATTTTTAAAAATTATTGGTGCTAAATAAGTGTTGATATTAAAGTTACTGGATAATTTGCAAGCTCAGGTATTATATAGAATAAAACTATAAAAAATAATATAAGTTTTTGATTAATTATGAAAGTATGCTGGTTAATTTGCAATAGTTAGTTTTTTAAGAGAATCCAAAAAATAATTTTCTTCTCAAAAAACACCCCGTGTACTACTTATTAAGTTGTCAAAAAAAAGTTATACTTATTTTAGACAAATTTGATGTTTTTAAGAGACATTTCTTTAAAAATATATACCAAGTTAGGAATTTTGCATAATTGCTGTATGTCCACTAAAATACATTGGCTCGTTCCACTGTGCGGCGGTGTATTGTTCGCGCTGAGTAATTTGTTGAAGGCAACCTAAATTAGTGGCAGGTCGTTTTCACCGTTTTTTTATGCGATAAGAAATATAGATGTTTTATTGGTATAAGTAAATATTAGGCATTTTGTAAAATTTATTCTGATGTGCTATACAGGGTTATTCACGCAACCCGTTCATTAAAAGTTTTTGATGATGCCATTTAGATAAAAATTTCAAAGTTTGGGATTAAGGTATAGTCAAGGGGTACTTCTTTTTTGAAATATTTTCAACTTCCTGTCACTTCCGGTTTAACCGGAAGTTGGTATCAACTTGTTTATTTTAAATGGAACACCCTGTATTTTATGACATTTTTGGATTCTACGGAGAATTTTAATGCTATTTTATGTAGCATGTCCTATACCTAGGGTCAAGCGTTCTTAAGATACTTGACCTTGAACCAAAAATGAGCCTTCGGGGTACCAAATTTTAAAATCTCATATTTTTGTAAGTTTTGAAGATATAATCTTCATATTTTGGAGACGATCGGTAAATAATCTTAGGTTTCTATTTTTTTTATTGAATTTGTCTATTTTTATACAGGGTGTCCTAAATTCAGCGGCAAACATTCACATTTTCAAAGCCGCTAAAGTCCGTTTTTTTAAACGGGACACCCTATAACTTTATGCACTATCAAATGTACAATTTAATTTTCTATCGAACTGTATTAAGGTTCTCTATACCTATTCGTAACCATTTTCGAAATAATCAGGTTTTTATTAAACTATCATTTGTATTTGCTAAATGCTTACACCTTCCCGTAGTAAGCCATGGAAAAACAATTGTTGTGCTTTTCTATTCAACATGACAGCTGATTTGAAACTTTTAAATTAAAATAAAATAACACTCAAAAGCTGATATTCTCAATTTATTTTATATTCGCGAAGAATGTTACAAAATATTGGAGAGAACGTTCCATGTTTTTAATGAAAAACATCCTCATTTATCGTCAATGAACCAGAGAAAATTGAAGAGGATTGAAACGAAATTTTTTCGTTTCGGAAAAGTTAAAGTTATAAAAAATGTAATAAATTGTTTACATTATTTTTAACCATATCTACTAAGTTCGAGACTGTTCTAAACTTGTTTTAGTGAACTTAAAAATTATAGCAATCTAACAATCAACAATAAATAAATAAAATAATAAAATAGATTGAGAATATCAGCGTTTGAGTATTCTTCCATTTCGATTTAGAAGATTTAGTTTATCACTGATAGCTTTCGATAAATAACGCATACTAATCATCTATCATATTGGATATTGGATCTCAATTATTTTTCCATGGCTCACCATTGGAACATGTAAACATTTAAGCAAATACATACGATATTTTTATAAAACCGAATTATTTCGAAAATAGTTACGAATAGGTATAGGGAACCTTAATGCATTTCGATAGAAAAAGAAATTCTACATTTGATAGTGCATAAAGTTATAGGGTGTCCAATTTAAAAAAACGGACTTTAGCGGCTTTGAAAATGTGAATGTTTGCCGCTGAACTTAGGAGACCCTGAATAAAAATAGACAAATTCAATAAAAAAAATAGAAACCTAAGATTGTTTATCGATCGTCTGTAAAATATGAAGATTATATCTTCAAAACTTACAGAAATATGAGATTTTAAAATTCGGTACCCCGAAGGCTCATTTTCGGTTCAAGGTCAAATATCTTAAGAACGCTTGAACCTAGGTATAGGATATGCTACATAAAATAGCATCAAAATTCTCCGTAGAATCCAAAAATATCATAAAATACAGGGTGTTCCATTTAAAATAAGCAAGTTGATATCAACTTCCGGTTAAACCGGAAGTGACAGGAAGTTGAAAATATTTCTAAATATTTCCCTTGATCTTACCTTAAAAATTTGAATCTAAATGGCATCATCAAAAACTTTTAATGAACGGGTTGCGTGAATAACCCTGTATACCGCCGTCCTATACTAATGACATGTATGAAACATTTTTTGATGCAGTGTCTGAATATGCTGAGTGCGTCAGGAATAATGTTTCTACGCCCAATTTTATTTCTGTTTCGAAGTTTTGTAATTTCTTTAATCTTAAAAACTAATTTTCACGTTCGCGTGCTTGTTTTGATTTTGTTTAATAACTGTTTTAAGATAAGTGAGGCCGCACTTCCTCAAGATCGCTACCATCCTGCTTTGATAATTGAATATTCTTTCTCAGCAGGCGATAAACCACAAACTTCAAAAGTTAATTGCGAGTTTATTTTTAAAAAACTGACTTCTGTGCTCTTTATGCAGATATATCTACGGTGGATTCGTCCTTTTTGGAAGCTTGTGTTCATGATGTAAATTTGATAGTGAAAGTATTCACAGAAAAAATACTAAACCTATTTGAATTGCAGGTTCCCGGAAAGAGGCAGCTATCTAGGTTGTATCCGCCTTGGTTTAACTCTAATATAATTTATAAAATAAAAAGAAAGGACAAGTTAAAAAATAAATTGAAAGACACCGAAAATTCGCTATTTGGCGAGCAGTTTATTGAAATTAGATTTAAGACTAAACGTGCTATTTTGTTCCACCATATTGGATTTTTACAAAAATGTAACCATTTCATCCCCTTATGATCATTGATTTTTTAACGAAATTGAAAGTTAATCGAATAAGTGGTTTTTGAGCTATTCCGGGTATAGTATCTAACCTCTGTTTGAAATTTGACAAGCTAACAAAACACAAGTGGCCTTCTGACCGTATTAATTTCCAAGGCTAAATAAAAATTCAATGTTTTACGTTAAACATTGTATCTCCTTTAAAAATAGAGATAGAGCAACGAATCAAAAACCAAAATAATCCTAAAAGATAGGTCTAAAATATTAACTACTTTTCTAAAGTTGCGTTATTCTACAAAGCGTTTCAAAAATTTGCAAAAAAACATTGTTTCATATTACACTGTGTATATAAAAACAATGATTGACAAAAACAGAAATGCAGAAAGAAATTTCCTTTCGACTCAAGTAAAGAGTAACAATATGTGACAAACCGTTCAAAAGATATGTACCTAAATATTTAGCTCCTAACTTTTTTGCATGTCAGTATATAGAGACTATGACATAAATAATAGTATACAGGTAACTAATAATTTAATCCAGCCAGATTTTATACATTTTGCAAAATGTAATTAATTATTTGACTTGCTAGCTAAACACAGCATTTCCGACACATCCTTTTGTCTGAATTTAATAGAGATGTAGAGGTATTGAAGTCCGCCAGAACCGATTGTGCCATTTCCAGAGACCGGCCTTAATGAAGGCCATTTAATTAAAATGATGATCCGCTTCAAAAATTTGGGAGTTAATAAACATCACAGGCTTTAAATAGCACTAAAAGAACGTTTAGTATTGGGCTTTTGCAATCAAGCCATTATTAACGTCATATCGAGTTTATGAAATTGACAAAACGAAACGCATTTTTTTAATCTGATATTGGGCGTTTGTGACGTTTCGTATCCACCTATTGGGGCAACTTTGTGGCGACTCGACGTCGAATAACAAATGCGATTTTCAATATTTTGAACTATTTGAAATTATTTTCGAAAGAATTTTTATTAAATAGTACGTAGTTATGTATTGAGTAAGTACCATATACAGGGTCATCATTTATATTTCGCCACTTATTTTCGGGGTGTATTTTTGTAGATAGAAAAAAATAATGAATACAAGAGTTGTATGGCTTCCATAGAACTTCCCAGAAAAAATAACTTGAATATACAGGGTGAATTAGAAACTAGCAGCGTACCAAATTTTGGTTTTTTAAATGAAAAGCCCTGTCTATTTTTGATTTTTTAGATTCTGCTTATTATTCCCTTTTCAAAAATGTGTGATACGTTTATACTTGAATCGGTAGTTTTTGAGATATTCGACTTTAAAATTTCTCCTTATCCTAGTTAATTTACGTGAAATCGTGTCAAAGGTGTCTTGCTGGTACTAACATTGTCGGATTGTCACTATCATTTAGCTTGTCTGTGTTAGTTTTGGCCAAGAAAATGGGCTATTCTATTGAAGACAAATTAATATAATATAAGCATATTATGTCAATAATACGCTTATATTATGTCAATTTCCCGGTAGAACTGTCCCAACACGAAGCACAATAAAATACATAGTAAACAAGACAGAAACAAGAAAAAGAACTGCAAATTCGGAAAATTTTGGCTTAAGCGTGTTGCTATTCTTTACAGGTAAATTATTGTTGTTAGTTTTCTGTACTTAGAACTATATCTGGTTCATTTTATTGCAGAAAACCCGATCAATCACTGATGCAGTTATTTATTTTTAAAAATCATTTAATAAATTTCAACAAACCCTTCATCGTTATAATTATCACCCATATCAATTTCTACCCGTTCATGGGCTAACTGAAGAACCTAAAAGTTTTTTGTTAAATTCGCTCTTTTTACACAATATGCTTGTTACCGATGAAGCTACATATACCACTAATGGTATGTATGGGCGACAAACAATCAAGGACCACAAAGTTTAAATGTTTGGTATGTCATTCTAAAAAGTAAGGTTATCGGGCCAATATTTTTTCTGTGAAAGTCTTACTGGTTTTACATATCTTCAATATCTGGAAAATGATTAGAACAGCAGTTAGATAACATTCCTTTAAATCAGAGATTTACATTCATTTCGCAATAGGATGACGCCCCAGCGCACAATGTTTTAAATGTTACTCAATTTTTGATTAGGAACTCTGATCTGTGAATTGGACGAAATGCACATGTAAGATAGCCAGTAAACAGTTCAGACCTGACGCCGCTTGATCTATTTCTATGGGGTTATCTAACAAACAAAATTTACTACAGAACATCGGAAAATATAGCTGTATTAGAACAGAGAATTAGGGAAGAAATCGCATGATTAAACGTAAATCACTCTGATTTTATTTTTAACTGCATTAATCGCAAATTGTTACACAATATTGAAAGGTGCTTTGCCAACCAAGGAGTACATGTGATTAACTACAATTTATGGTTTTTAATTTTATTTGTCATTTATTCTTTCATTTTATAAATTTTCATTTAGTATTTATTAATCATTTTTATTACATTATAATCAAGACATCTTAGACTCGATTTCACCTAAATTAACTAGGATATTTTGTGTTGAAATTTAGCTAAGGGGGAATTTTAAAGTACAATAGCTCAAAAGCTACCGATATCACACATATTTAAAAAGGGAATAATAGGGAGAATCTAAAAAATTAAAAATAAACAGGGCATTTCATTTAAAAAAAACCAAAATTTGGTATGGTACTAGTTTCTGACTCACCATGTATATTCAAAATTATTATTTCTAGGAAATTCGGTGAATTCCATATAACTTTTGTATTTATTACTTTTTTCTATCTACAAAAATAAACCCCGAAAATGGGTGGTGAATTATAAATGATGACTCTGTATAGGGTACTATAATTTCGAGTGTATGTCTGAAGATTTCGGAAACCATAATAGATACGAAGTCGGTTAAACTGAGGCAAAATTATGCAATTTAGTGCTTAATAAAGCGTCTCTAAAAAAATTGAAAAATTCCAACTAATTCCGGAGATATTTAGAAATGAACAGTAAAATCATTTTTATTTGTTCCAGAGTATATTCAAAGAGATTTTGAAAAAAATAGCTTTCTTTAGCTTTCCCGACTCTAAAAGAAAGGTTTCTTCAAATTGTTTCATATTTTTTTTTTATTTCATCCACTTTATTTTTATACGGCTGTCACACTCTTTCTCTGTTTGATAGCAGAGAGTATGTATTTGTTTTAAGATAATATAAATCTACACTAAGTGGTTGATTGAAAGAGAGGCAGTAAAGTTAATGTGCAAATCATCGATTGCTCAGGGAGATTGGTTCGTTTTCTATTTATAAGGGCGCCAACAGTTCTATACCAGTTGACTGTTAACCGCTCTAGATGTAGTACCACTCCTCAAGACTACTAAGATAAAATTAAAGTTAATAGTAAAAAAAAACAAAAAAAAAGCATATTCAACAAATAACATTTATTAACAAGTTCAGTGCTCCCCAAAATATTTCCAGAAATATGTATCTCCTGTAGGTTATTTTATATAACATATGAAACAAATTGGCCTTAATTGAAGTTTTTTTTTAAAAATGACAATTGACTGTGTAATGATCCTATGTTAATCAGTTTTCATACCTCATATGCTGATAGAAAAATCTAAAGTATATTCAAATAAAGATCACTATCCAAATATTAGATCAACTAATAAAATAAACAGCAAACTAAATGTTCAATAAAACCTGAAAATTAAGTAATACGGATGAGAAAAGAAATTTTCAATCAGCTAATGACAGGTAAAAGTAATAGACTCCAAAATCAGTAAAAATTTATCAAAAGATGCAAAATAATCAAGCAATTAATTAACTTCATTAATTCAAATACAATTAACAATAATAGAATAAAAGAAAAGAGTATTATGTGATTCTAAGAGCAAGCAAATAACAAGAAAAATTTATATAACTAAGTTTCAAATCCAATCACCAATATTACCTAACAAATTGACACCATTGTTTTATATCAAAATACCTTTCTAAAGCAAGTAAATACAATAAATCATAAATATCATCACATATTCCAGTAGTGTTACCTGTCTATAACACTTCTTATATACCTTGTATAAACTAATTAGATCTTATAAGTTAAAATTTCAAGATGTGATCACACTTTACTGCAACACTGTATCTTAAAGTATATTATAATATCAAATGTTGGCAGAAACCTATAGACAATTGTGTTATAAACTTATACTGTGATGTTCTGTATCTTAAAGCCTACTATACGGTCAAATGTTGACAAAAACCTATAGATTATTGTGTCCTAAACTTATAATGTGATATTTGAGTATCAGCATGAGTTATAAAGTAAAAATAATCTTATTGACAACACCAATAATCATGGTTTATGCACATCAGTAGTAGTTAGAACTTTATATCAAACAGTATACTCTACACTCAAAAGAAATAGAAAAAGTCATAAAGTTGATCAGCAATAAACATAAAGTCAATTCAGCACAAGGGATGTTAAAATTAAGATACTTATCTAAGTGTCTATCAGCATCGGTGACTTAGATCAGCAGTCTATGATGTAAGTGTCATCGAAGACATTTCCAGCAGAAAAACTGGGTATGTACACATTTAAGTACTAGATAACAGACTTCTGCTCCACTTACAATGACACATCCAGGTTCAAACCCTGGTTAGGAGAACAGGAACAAGAAGTAAAAGAGGAGGGAGAAGAAGAAAAAAAAACCCTAGAATAGTACAAACGTCTAAGATTTACACCCCAAATAAAAGTATATAGGTCTGTTTAACAACTCAATACCCAGTATATCAAATAAAGAAAATAATGCCAAACAAAAATGTATCAATATTTCGCAGTTTGACTTCATTTAAACCAATTTACCCAAATTACAAAAAATCTTAAGTCATTCTATTATAGAAATTCAAAATATTAGGCTCGTACATGTCTATTATGATACATAATATTATCAACTACAACCCCTTAACATTATATACAAAATATAAGCAACATATCTATTAATTAATACTAATATAGGTACATTACAGCCCTTATAGTGAATAGTAACAAGAATCTACCCTTAAAATCTTGTAAATATCAATACAAAATGTCATTACTCCAGTATAAGTAAGCTAATATAAGATGTTACAGACAGAAAATGTAAATCACTGATACAATATTGTTCAATTTTGCCAAATTGGTTAAAGCAGATAGCATGTATTTATATCTGATAAGGTTGTTTCGGTCTTCAAAGAAATATGAAAATTAAAGTGATTTTTATAGATATATAGGCCTCTTTCATAATTATAACATACACTTGTAATAGTTGTATTGAAACACCCTTATTAAAGAAAACAAATTATCCCCAATGTATTTACTATTCTTTACTTTATGCAAACTTAAATAACAATTGGCTTATGGAGGTTACAAATTGACCTTTTTGTATTGCAGAAATAAACTTAATAATTATAACAAATATAAGGTATATATACATTCAGCACATATCTTAAGAAAATGAAAAGTATTATTGAATACATTGTTTGCTACACAAATCAAAGGGCAATCAAGAGTGTCTCCATAGCTCTTAATTTCAATAAGTAAAATAACTCTGTGTCCTTGTATTTACTTTTCTAATAAGAGAACTAAGTAAAAAAAAAATAACCCCTTTTTTATATATAAACAAAAAGACCTTAGTGATAGCCGAGAAACTATATCTAAGCTAGAGGTTAGAACATAACCTATAAAAAATAATATGGCAAAATACAAGAAAATATGTACAGGGAAAATATATCACATTTTAGTGAATATAAAATTGGGTTATCTTACCTTATTTGATGGTAAAGGGTTTCTTATTAGTCATTTAGTAAAGTTTGTCCCATCAAAAAGATATGATAGGTAGTCAAGTGCAGTTAAATCCTCACAAGAGAGTAATAAAAGGTTCCTCAACCAAAAATATTAAGGCACAACGTAATTTAACACACATAGGAGTCTTTTTAACTAAGTTGCCGACGTAAATCCCAAAAGATGGCCTGGATTAAAACAGGATCAATTCGCCGACAAACTTTCACACTTAACCTTCACCTTCCAGAGAGACAAGAAGCTCAACCTACCTCACCACCAGGTCAAGGCAGCAGTAGCGGGATGACAATCCGTTAGTGGTGCCAATTTATTAAAATCAAACTGACCAAATCGAGATAATAGATCAGCCAATCCCTGAGCTGGATCACAGGAAAGAAAAAATATTTAAAGGAAAAGAAAGTAAAACTACTAATTGAACAAAACTAAGGCGCCATCTACACGAAGACTAGTGAATTGCCTCAATATGAAGCGGAAGATTTCGCTAAGCAGAGACCGCGAGCACCTTACTACATCGATAGGAGACTTACAGTACCGGATTTACGGATTTTTATGAATTAAAATGTAGTGACGAAATTAAAATGTTACACGGCCCTGGATATTTTATTTCGATCTTCTAAAACCATTTATGTATAACACTTAATTATTTAGCAAACAAAAAAGTCATATCAGAAAAGTTCAAGTAGAAGTGCTCTTTCTCCTTTTAACGGAACCGAGTCAGTTTATTGATGCAGAATTTTCTGAGCGGTGTATAATGAATAAAGGTGCTGTAGAATGGTCTGCGAGGTATCCAGATCTTTCGCTGTTAGGTTCCTATTTATGAGATACTTTAAGACATTCAATTTAGAAAACATAAATTCAAACTTAAGTTTAGTCAACAATGTGAATCCTAAATGCTTTTGTTGCATTAAACAGAAGTAGTGTTAAAAGATCAGTTCTGCATGTTAGACACAAGGCAGATGGTTGTTGTGGAGGTTAAAGCCCAATTATTGACCTTTACCACACGTTCTCATCTCAACCTTTCACACTACCTCCATTGCTTCTCTGAACCTAATAGACTTATTTATTTATATGTCAGGATGACCTTCTAAATAAGGTTCTTATCAACGTCCCTTTGCAGCACTGCTGCTCCAAATATGTCTTGCCGCAGTCTGACGTGTTGTTTTTTTTGGAAATGCGAATTTTCTTTTGCATTAAATTTTATTTTCATCAAATCTGTCGCAATAGAGACTAATTCGTACAGTGGATGAAACAGAACAAATTATATGTTTCTTTATATAAATTCTCTTATAAACTTTCTTTAAAACGCATTTTTTATATGTAAATAGTTAATTTCATTAAGGCAACTCAGGTTTTTCACGAAAACTTCCCATCAGAATATCAAGATGTTTTTAAAACCGTGCCCAGAAATTAAAAAATATAACAGATATGAAGTGCTGCTCTAGTAGTATAGTATCTCTAGTCGTTACCATGCGCAAACGCTTAATAACTACTACTGATGCTATACTCTTCGGAACTCTGCCTGTGTAGAAGTTAGCAATAAGAGTGATATAAGTTCGACAAGTAAATTTTTTTCGTAATTTGTTTCTTATTTTATTCCTTATAAAGTGGGAAAGTAAGGGCTTATTCGTTAAATTTTATTTGTTTCTTTAATATTAATAAGAGATTAGTTCTATATTTTTGTAGGATTTACATTTGTCGATTGTTTTACTTTTTAACATATCGTCTTTTAGTTTATAATTTAGCCTTAATGTTTTGTTGGTAACAATTTTACTTTCATGTGTACATCAATTTTTTTTTTAATGTTGTTAATACATTTAATTGCTGTATAATAGGCAATCAGTTTTTTATTTGATTAATGCGTACTCCAATTAACTTAACTCTATAAGATAGAAGAGGAAGGTTATCAATTGTATGGAACATCTAGAAGGTCGCAAGGTAAGATTATATACTTTTATTTTTACTTAGCCTTTCATTTAACTAAATCTTTCGGCTAAGAAGAAGAAAATCTCCCATAAAGTATCCTTACTATTTAATTACAATATTTTAATTATTTTAAAGTGCTTTTTATTTGTCAATAGTACCTTCGGAATGAGTTTTTCAAATTTCTTAGGGACTGGACATTTTATTTTGCACTAAACTGCGCTATTTTGAGATACCAATGCATATACTTGAATTTGTATTTTCCTGTATATTATATATAATTTTATGAGTCATTCCCTAATACGATATTTTAACACTTTCATGTTATAATTTTTCATTAATAAATCCTTATATAGAACGAAAGCTTTCACGACCAATTAAGAAATCATGGTTTTTGGGATTAGACCGACAATTTGGAATTCCTAGCTGACGTTTCGCCTTCAATAGAACGAGGCATGTTCAGGGATCTTCACTCCAGAAAATCTGAACATTGAGTGAGCTCGAAGAGATTTAGGTGGACCTTTATATCCGACCTGTGTTCGCCGAACCGTGACCCTGTGTTAAGATCGGTTTCCACGTATGGTGTAGACCATAACCCGCTCCTTTTTCATAGTTTTTTAAATGTTTAAAACATTCAATACATTCTTTAATTTTTCATTTATAAAATCTGGTAGTGAACCTTGGTTTCTTTTACATTTATAATATCGCCAGTGGTATGCTGGTATTTAGTTACAGCAGATTGAACAATTTCTTCTTTTTTAATACAACGTTCATGTTATTTAAGTCTAGCGTATATTAGGCGTCCTTTTTCTCCCACATACAGTTTCCCACAGGGGCAAGAAATTTTATATACTCATTCTGTTTGAAAAGGTGGCACATCTTTCGGAGATCACAAGCATTGGTCCAATCCATACTGAAGATTGTACATATATTGTACCACCGAAGTATTCATCCTATTTTGTCTATATTGCCATGTATGCAGGATAGAACAACACTGCAGAATACAGTTATTTACTTGACGTCTAAACCTTTAGCCGAAACAGAACATTCCATCCTTTCCTAAGATCAAAATTTCGCACTAGCACCGAGTAGCATTCCCTTAGAAGACATAGTATCCTCCGATGCAATCGCAATCAGGAGATTACGAGTGGAGCAAGCTGATGAAGTCAGATATGTTCTGTTCAAATGTTCCTGCTAACGACTCAGTTGCCATTATATTAGGCGTATTGGTCTATCAGAATCTTGGTAATAACTTAATGAACCTAGTCTTTTATCTGTTTGTTTCATTTTTCAAGGAACATTTTAAGAACAAACTTCAGGGGCAGCTATGGGATCTCCTCTATCACCTAGATAGAGGGTAGCGAGTATATTTACGGAGGCCGTTGAGGATATTGCTTTAACATCCGCTCCAAACTAAACCCTGGCTCAGATATGTAGATGATACTTTTGTTGTTTGGCGTCATGGACAGGATAATCTCTCTTTATATTTCTTTACCACCTTAATAAACAACATCAGAATATTTTAATTCATAATGGGAATTAAATATAATCGAAATCCTTTTCCGTATATTATATATTTGTTCAAAGGAAGCAAAATGGTATATTAGGACATTCTGTGTATTGAAAAACGACGTACAGTGATTCAAAATGTATTTCTAAGATGACAAAAATAGGTTTTTTTCTTTGATTCAAAATTCTTATAAATGATGAAAACAGCATTCTACAATATGTAAATAAATGAAAGATAGAAGTTTTGTCCAAAGAAAATTTCTTTCAGTAGTATTTTTTATGATTGAAAATCTTAGTAGCCTTTGACGGCTGTAAACAAGCGCATTAAGTTGGGCATAGTTGCCATTTTGAAATGTTTAAACGTGCAAAATTAGTTTTTGGAAAATGGAAGATATTGTTGAGGGTATGTTTTTTGAAAAGATTTGTCTTTGGCCGTGAAATAGCTCCTTAAATGTTATTTATGAATATATAACTTTCCTTAAGCAAATATTTCACTTTACTCTGAAAATTCTCATCATTAGAAAGCTCGCGTTAAGTTACTCATTGTTACCGATTCTTCCTAATATTATTCAGTTTGTGCGTCCTCGAGTGTTTTAGAAATAGGCGGTTCCCGTGCCTTTTTTTGCCTGTTTCCGATTTTTTTTCTTAGAGAAACGCATCAATATAAGACCTCTTTGAAAAATTAAGGCAACGGGGTAAATTTCAACCAACCCATAAAGATTCGCTGTCCTATTTGTCTCAGCATGTAGTAAGCATAACAAGAAGAGAAAATATTAATAATGATGACAAAAAACATATACAGGGTGTTATCAAAACTTTATCTGTTGTTCTTTTAAGAAAATGGAAAGAGAGTCAAAGCTTTTTACCGGAATTTAAAAAGAAAAATAACGAATGGCTCCAGACAAACCTGAATTTTTCTATAGACACTGCTTCTCGAAATTCTGAATTGAAAATACGTGAAGAAATTCCGTTTTAAGAAGCAGGCGATTGCACAGAAAAACGTAGAGTTAAAAAAGTTGTGTAAACTGAGCACCCAAGAGCTGTCTTTGGCCACTGAAATGAAATTCAATTCCAATGGCAAAAGGGATGCAACGGTTAAAGAAATTGATGACCAATAATGATGTTAATGTACCCTATACGGCTGATGAAGCTCTAGTACTATTCGTTGCACTCAAACTTACTCGTAGCCAGTACCTCGGATTACGAATGTCGGCAAAAAAGAAAAGAATTTAAACAACTATATCCAAGTTATCATCAACTTATTGCAGCCAAAAAGAAATGCTGCCCTCCTCCAAATACTATCGTGGCTACTGAAAGATCAACAGAAAGAAAGTTGCAGTCATTATTAGATCATACCGTGAAACGAATCGTGGAAGTCTAGTAAGAAGTTATTGATTCGACTTTTGATTGTACTGAAGACTCAGACACCAATTTATAAATAGTGTATAAATGGTGAGCTGATGGTAGTGGGAGTCAAAGCACCTACAAACAAAGATTTGAAAATAATGAATCAGATGATTCTAGAATTTTTATAACTTCCATAGTTCCTGTGCAGCTTTATTTTGAATCCGGTGAAATGAAAAAAATACTTTGGCAGAACATGCGAACATCGTCCACTCGTTTTTGTGGACCTACCAGAATACATACATCAAAGAAACAGATTTTGTTATTAAGAATGAATTCTCTGATATAGAAGCCCAAATTCAAGAACTTTTACCTACAAAAATATGTGTTAATAGAAGACAATTTTCCGTCAATCACCAGTTGTTCAAAACCATGGTTGACGGAAAAGTGTGTAACTCTCTAATGCCAAATTCCTCGACTCAAAAATACTATATCTGTAGTGCTGGCCCGAAAGAGTTTAATAACATTGAATCAGTTGAATCTCGTCCATGTAATGTAGAAGCTCTCAATCTTGGTTTATCATCTTTACATGCCTACATTCGCTTTTTCGAGTGTCTGTTACATGTAGCCTATAGATTAGATTTTAAAACTTGGCAAGTGCGAAAGGATAATAAATCATTGTTTCTAAATAGAAAAAATTATATAATATGCGAATTTTGTGAAAAAAAGGGCTTATTAGCAGATTCACTCAAGCCAGGACTTGGGAACACAAATGATGGCAATACAGCTCGACGATTTTTCCGTAATCCTGACTTGGCATCCAGCATTACCGGTATAGACAAAATTTTAATTAATCGTTTTAGTGTTGTTTTAAACTGTTCAAGTTGTTGTTATGAAATAGATTCAACCAAATTTAGAAAATACGCATTTGAAACAGCAAAAATGTATATTAGTTTGTACAATGGTACCCAATGCCCCTAACTGTTCTAAATCTTAATCCATAGCCAAGTTGTAATGAATTCTTTTATGTTACCGATTGGCCAGTTGTTAGAGGGTGCACACGAATCGCGTCATAAAGAAGTGAAATAATATAGGGAGCACAACTCCCGTAAAATTTCCAGAATTTGTACAAATCAACATCTTTTGAATATTCTTTGACTATATGCTCTGACCCTGTGATTTCTAGTATAAGATATTTGCCACCAAGGCAAAAGGACATTTTCAACAAAGATGTTATTTTGCTACTGAAATCTCCCGATATTGGTATAGATAATAGTGATCTGGAAGAATCAGATTCTGAGTAGTATGTACTTAGTTTATATGTTTTTCCAAGTGTTTTTTATATATTTTGTATATATTATATGTTTTACATTAAGATTATTTAAGGTACAACTCAGTCGATACATTATTAAGAACAGTGATGGACACATTAAAAGTCCACTAATAATTTTTTGTTCAATAAAATATAGTTTATACGTAAGTACGAAAATACGAAAAAAAGCGTGGTTTTATCACAGACACACCTCGTACCAATAATTATTCTAAAAACCCTATATTATAAACTAAACCTGACAATAATAGTTGTTTCTATTGAAAAAGAGTGAGAAATGTTGTTTAAGTGGTTGCCTTATTTTTGTCATCCTAAAAATACACTTTGAATTCCCACCATCATCCAGCACAAAAGAAATCTGTTATTAACTCATTAGTATTCAGAGCTCTTTCGATTTTTGATCAAGACTCTTTAACATCGGAAACATCGATACTGACCGAATCTCTTAGAGGGAATGGCGATTGCAAGACATTACGCGTTCAATTAAAAGATATAGTATTCCAACTCCGCGAAAGGAGTTAGGCAGTGTTGTTCTTCCCTACACACTTGGTAGTACAGACAAAATAGGACTATTACTTCGGCGGTCCAATCTTCGATACACGTAATAAGATTGGATAATGCTTGCGATCCCCGAAAGATGTTGAATTGTTCAATCTGCAGTAGCTGAAGACCAGCATACCACTGGCCTTATTACAAATGTAAAAGAAACCAAGGTTTGGTTGGCATTGGTTTCAGAATTTTATAAACGAAAAATAAGATAATCTATTGAAATTTTTAAACATACAAGAAACTTTAATAGAGATACGGATTACGGTCTACATCACACATGGAAATCGATCTTAACATAGAATCACGGTTCGGGTATCCTGAATCTTTCCGAGCTCATTCAGTGTTCAAATCTCGTGGAATAAAGATGCCTCGTGCAATCGAAAGCGAAACGTCGGATAATAATTCCAATTTGACACACTCTAATTATAAGACCCATGATTTTTTAATAATTCCTTGTTTTAGTTGCTTTTTTGGAACCATATATATTATTTTCTGGAAAGCGATAGAGATAGCAAACTTTGAAAAGTATCATCAGACCTTCAGAAGCTGTAATCTAAAGTGGTGCAGAAGGGAAGCTGACACTGCATTAAAAATTTTTTATAAAAACAGTATGACGATGTCGGTATTAAATTCTATTAAATTTGAATAACTTCATCTTGAACATAAATACCTAATAAAAACATAAAGTATACTTCCTAGAAGCAAAGTGTATTAATATTTAAAAATAACTACTTACCTATGAAATTAAATTAAGTTACCCCCACAGACACATACACGAAATGGATATATTAATATGGTTTCGATATTGATACTGTTCCGTATATTTAATAATAAACCGAATTTATAGATATCGATATATTTTTATTATGGTTTTCAAATAAGTTATATATTAAAAAAAAATATTTTAAAAACACATAAGTTATTTGCAAGCATATTTTTTTAGAACGCTAAATACTGGCTGTGAGGAGGTTTACACATAGGACAATAAACAGTCGGAAGCGGTTTCTTTCCTTCTGTCTAACTGTTGGCTACACATGTTTCCGTTATTACCAGAGCTTGATTTAACTTCAGTTTTATGACACGACCACCGAAAAATAAAAAGGCTTAAGGGACGAATTTTGCATATCCCGTTCCTCAGTATGCTGGCTTTGCAGTTTATTTATGAGAACTTTTTACGTTTTATAAGATTTGCTACTTTTTGTTATTACTTCTTTTGCTTATGATTAACATGTCTGCAACTTACTGCTCTTTTGCATTATTTTTAAGTTACAGCAATGTTTATCAGACTGTAGTAAGTTTAATGGGTTTATACAGTGTGAGCAAAAATAGTGATAGTAATAATAATAATAATGATAATAACAAGAAGTTGCAGAAACAGTCAAATACACGCATAACTGGAGATGTGCTGGAATAGAAAACATTCATAACTTCTAGTACAAACAGTTTACCTCCACACATGAAGCTCTCACGCGAGTGAGATTAATGAAATAATTTTAAAACCTAGCACACTCCCCAGTTTTCTCACCCAAGGAATAACATACCTTAAACCCAAAAATTCAGACAATAACCCGTCAAATTACCGACCTATTACGTGCCTACCAACTCTATATAAGATCATTACAGCCACAATTACCAGGAGAATAAAATAACATCTAGCACACAAAAACATTTTAACGGAAGAGCAAAAAGGGTGCAGGAAAAACAGCGTCATCATGGAACAAACCAGGAAAAATTATAGAAACCTTCATACTGTTTACATAGATTATAAAAAAGCCTTTGATTCGATACCTCACAGTTGGCTAACCAGAGTGCTAGAATTATATAAAGTCAATAAAAATATTAGGCAATTTTTTACCCAAATCATGAGTACGTGGAAAACTAAAATCAACCTGACAACACAAAAAAACCACATCGAAACAGAAGAAATGTACATCAGACGAGGAACTGAATTCCAGAAATCTAACGAAAGCTATTAACACCTTCGCCACACCTATTCTTACGTATGTTTGGTGTCATTAAATGGTCACACACAGACATAGAAAACATTCATATTCTCATACGCTCTGATTTCACTAAACACAGGAAGTTACATACCAACGAATGCAAGAAAAGACTCACTATCGAGAGAAAAGAAGAAGGGAGGGGAATTATAGATATAAAATCGCTAAATAAAAAACAAATTTACGAACTCAGAAAATTCTTCCACAAAAACAAACTAACCTCCAGAAGGCAATAGTGAAGGCAGACAAAAATTATACACCGCTCGACCTATCTCAAACGAGCCACGCAGCAGACGCACACAGTCACATCCAATCACGACTAGAAAAGATGAACACCTGGTGTGAAAAAACACTTCACGGAAGACACAGATACCACATAAAGCAAGACAATATACATAAAAAGCTTTCATATACGTGGTTAGAAGAAGAGCAGCTGTTCCCCGAAACAAAAGACTTCCTGCTTGCCATCCAGGACAAAGTCATAGCATTCCAGAAACCACCGAAAGCACATCATCAAGGACACAACCATTGAAGACGAGAGGTATAGGAGATGTCACCAGCGGAGAGAAACGATCGATCACATAACGAGTGGATGTAGAATAATGGCCGGAACTGAATACACCGCGAGATGCAACTCAGCAGCGAAGGTCGTTCATCAAGCATTAGTCACAATATGAAAACTAACGAAGAACATATACCCTTACTACCATTATACACCAACATCCATACTTGAAAACGAAGACTACAAGCTCTACTAGGATATTGACATCCACACAGATAAAACAATCCCCGCAAACAGACCCGATATCACCTTTCAATCCAAAAAAGAGAAAATCACTTATTTAATTGGCATGGCTGTCACCAACGACGAGAACATCCAAGCGAAATAGAGTGA
The DNA here is from genome assembly GCA_030620095.1 of Kuschelorhynchus macadamiae. Lineage (NCBI taxonomy): Eukaryota > Metazoa > Arthropoda > Insecta > Coleoptera > Curculionidae > Kuschelorhynchus > Kuschelorhynchus macadamiae. Next base: position 543,192 of record JAUTXW010003423.1, read on the forward strand.
AAAGATCGCCAAATACACCGACTTGGCAATGGAAGTAAAAAGGCTGTGGAAACAGGAAACATTGTTCCTCTCGTCATATCAGTAACAGGTCTCACCCCAACAACATTTACACCGCATTTGGCTTAATTAGGACTTAATACAGACATTCACAGGAACATCCAAAAATCGGTAATTTTGAAAACATGTAGATCATTAGATCATTTCTTAGTACACAATAGTTTTTTTTTTTATTTCATAATCCCGTCAGTATAAAATACAATCACAGGAATACTGTGAGACAACAAGTCATGATAAAAATAATGTTTATTATTCTAAAAAATACAAAAGATTTCCAGACAAGTCAACGGGTTACAAACAAGTTAAAATTAAGAAGATAAAAACATAAAATGGTGAAAATTTAAAATACAAGAAGAAATATAAAAATACATAGATGAGATCAGTACGTCTCAAGTCTTCTAGTCAGATCATAATATTCAATCTTACTGTAAATACACGCACTACTCAAGACAGAAAATTTCTTTTTGAAGGTTTTAAAACCCATGTTTTTTTATCACCTCTGACAGAGCATTGTACAATTTGATCTCATCACCATTTTTTCTATTTAATATGTTTCTAGATAAAACCAGGTTATTACAACTCCTAGTACTATAAGCTTGTAACTCGGATGTCACTTTAAGCCTTCCTATGTTTGACTTAATAAGTAACAATTTTGTAAATATAACCATAGCATGCAATGTCATTATATTTAGTGATCTACAGGATTCATCACCTTTTTCGCAGCAATACACCTTATAGCATTTTTTTGAACTTTAAAGACTTTATCAAGGTGAACAGTTGCAACCGACCCCTATGTCAATATTCCTAGCGCTTAACTGTTTCAAATAAATAGTAAGAGCAGTGGTTTGATTTATAATATTCCTAACTTTCTTGATATCATATATTGCTTTATTTAATTTACCACACAATGTTAATTTGTTCTGACCACAATGTTAGCATCCATAATTACACCAAGAAACCGTGTAGCAGGTCTAGCAACCTGAATACCAACAGTCTGGGTTTCGAATAATATTGAATGAGTTTTTTTCTTCATTCAAAATCAACTGATTTGATATAAACCAGGATTTGGCTTGTTTTAATGTACTCTCAAGTATTCTCACTGTGTCCGCTCCCCTTTCCGCAGTTATTTCAAATGTGGCTTCATCTGCATATAGCACACTTGCTAGGCTCTGATTCGTAAATGCCATTGGCAAATCATTTATATATAAGAAAGCCTGCCTGTAAGACTTTAGCAGAGTATGAGCTGTACCTCTAACTCCAAAAGTACAGTTTGCTCAAAAAAATTTTATGATTTATACAATTAAAGGCAGCACTTAAATCTGTAAACAGTCCTATATAGTTTTCCTTATTTTAAAAAGCTTCATATATTCTTAAAATTAGAGTTTTTATAGCATAAGTTAGTTAAGACACCTGTTCTAAATCCACACATGGGGATTTATTATTTTATTCTTTAAGTATGACATAAGTTGCGTATGGATGATATTCTCTAATATCTCATTTTTGAATTGAATGAATATTTATACTCTATCTAAATAGAAACAAAAACAAATTCCAAAAAAATATATATACCTATACAGAATGTAGGTCTATTCATGTCCAAAAGAAAAATTATTTTATAAGAATAAGAAAAACATATATAAGCAAGAGTACCCAACAGCTTCTTTTTCGAGATGCACGGAGTTAGAATGCTAATATATTGTCTAGTTTTCTAACATACTGCACTGCTTTTGCCTTAGCTAATTAGTTTACCTTCGAAAGGACTTTAATTTAGGATATTTATTTATTATTCTACGCTCGATTATCCTTACCTTCATATTTGCTGCTTATATAGATATTTTTTAAATTTGATCATTTGCTCCAAAATCTGAAAAAGAAAAAAATATAGGAGTCACAGTAACATTGAAACATTCAAATTTCTCTAAACGATTACCCTACCCTTACCTAGTCTCGTAGATTAGATAAAAGTATGTAATATTATTAATGAAATATTAAGGCTACTTAATTAATAATCAACCAAAGGAATGCTCAATATTTTTTGATATGTTTGATTATAATATCACAGTAAAATAATTATACAATGACAATATTTTTATTTATGCATTCATATTTTAAATAAGCAGAACGTAAATCAAAATCGACCACTCTTCAGGATTATATTTTGCTCTCCAGTTAGAAGGTTGATTATTAAAGATAGAAAAAAAATTTAAATAGCATAGTAGTAGGATTTATTCTATATTATCTTTTAAGAAGATCAAAAAATTTTAAAAATCCTTAAAATGTTAAGGATTTTTAAAATGTACATAGACCTGATGGACGAAGGTCTATGTATATTCGGTAAAATTGAATATATTCTTCAATAACTACAAATCTCCTGTTTCTTGGGCATGTAAACTTTCCCATTCTGTTTCAGAAAAGTAATTAGTTTGAAATATTTTGGATCAAAATACAAGAGTTCTAACCACACTACACCACAACTTGTTACGTTCTGGACGCGCGTTTCGCTAATCAAGTTTGCATCATCAGCAGATGATATAAACTAAAGTAACTTATCCTAACCGAGACTATTTATAGGCCCTCTATCTTTATTTACGGCTTTCTTACCACATTTAACTATATCTATACTCTCAAATGCATCCAATAATCTATTATTAGATACATTTTTAATTTTAATTTAAAGCATGTTGGGCAACGCTTTTGACTTTTCTGTTCTTCCGTATCTTAAATGTGCTATGTGTTCTTTAAAACAAATATTTATGGAGCATTTAGTTTGCCTAACATATTTTAGATCGCAATGATTACAGCCAATTTCATAGATGCCCCTCCTCTCCTTCAGGTCGACTTTGTCTTTAGGGTTTCCAAAGAGATTTTTCAAACTGTTTTACGTTTTGTAGGCTACTCTAAAACCTAAGTTTTTAAATAATTTTTCTAGACCTCTCGTATATCTGTGATCATATGGGATTACTATGAACTTATTGAGAGCCTCAGGTGCTTGAAGAGTAGTGGCATCTTTTAACATTTTCTTATGCTTATGTCTATTTACTAATTTATATACAAAATTATCATTATATCCATTACTTTTAGCTATATTTTTAATCCGATTCATTTCATTGTTAAAACTTCTTTACTTAACGGAAAATTGACTAACCTTTGCGTTAAGAAATGAAATGCTGCCATTTTGTGTTGATGGCAATGAAAGGAGTCGGATGTTATATACCTATCAGTATTAGTAAATTTCCTATAAATTTCAAATTCTAATTTATCGTTATTTCTAATAACTAACGTGTCGAGAAAAGGTAATTGCCCATTGTTCTCCTTTTCGTACGTAAAATTAATGGAAGGATATTTATTGTTTAATGTATCTAAGAAAGGTGTGCAATTTTTCTGTTCTAGTATCAAAAATAGCAAATATATCGTCTACCAGACCCTTGGAAGTACTTGAGTTCTTTTTTGAATTGGGTTTCTAATCTACCTATAAACAAATTTGCAAGGAAGGGAGATAAGCAATTGCCCATCGCCGTTCTCTCAAGTTGTTTATAAAATTGATTGTTGAACTGAAAAAAAATTTGATTCATACATAATTTTGTGAGAAGCAAATATTCATCAATGATTTCTTTCTTCAAAATTTTCTGCAAGTACGAGTAGCCTACAAAACGGAGAACAGTTTGAAAAATTTCCTTGGAAACCCTAAAGACAAAGTCGACCTGAAGGAAAGGAGTGGCATCTATGAAATTGGCTGGAATGACTGCGATCTAAAATATGTTGGGCAAACTAAACGCTCCATAGATATTCGTTTTAAATAATATATGGCACGTTTAAGATACGAAAGAACAGAAAAGTCAAGCGTTGCCCAACATGCTTTGGAAAACAATCACCAAATAGGAATAAATAATCTTAAGTTAATTAAAAATGTATCTAATAATAGATTATTGGATGTATTTGAGAGTATAGAAATAGTTAAATGTACTAAGAAAGCACTAAATAAAGATAGAGGGCCTATTCCCTATAGTCCCCTCTAGGGCTTACTTGACAATGGTGCAGCCGGGTGCAACCAAGTGTCACCACATTAACCTATAAATAGTCTCGGTTAGGATAAGTTACTTTAGTTTATATCATCTGCTGATGATGCTAATTTGGTTAGCGAAACGCGCGTTCAGAACGTAACAAGTTGTGGTATAGTCTGGTTAGAACTCTTGTATTTTGATCTATCTTCCATCACAGGTTCTAGTGTTAGGACTGAAATATTTTGGATTGTAACATACTTTTAATATTTGAATAATTCGAACACACTCTTGATAGCTTTTGTTGTTGTGCCAGTTCCGAAAAATAAGCCAATAACACCTTCTCCGAGAAAGAACTGCATTTCTTTTGCATCTTCCATTCCATAAATCTTGAATATGCGTTTTGGTAAATTTTCCGCGATATAACTGGTAATAATTTTCGTGACTCTGCTTTCGCTGCTTCCACTAACTCTGGTGGAGTCAGAGAAAATTTGGAATCAGACATTTCTTAATTTTTACTTTATATTATTCACAATAACTACTAAAAAATCATTAAGTTCGCGATTTTTAAATCAAATCACATAATAAATTGACAGGTATTTGATTACTTTTAAGGTTTCCTTAGCAACGCAGGTCTAATTGTCGTTGTGGCTTTTACCAGTTTAAAACTTCAAATTTCGCATCGATAATTTTCTGATCTTATTTAACTAGTTTCAATGTTAAATCGTCGCTTTTTCCGTCACAGAAAAAAATAGTGTATTATAAACGGGAAAAATATTGAATTTTAACTCTCGGTTTTTTAGCTAAAATCTAATACTCTTTTCCCTTGTATAATAAATAACTATTTATCTCTCTGTTAAAAAGCGGATGTAGTTGCATTTATTGTGACACATTTTGTAAATACCATCAGTGGGAAGAACTGCGGCAGTATATTATAGATCATCTATTTCTGTAAGAAAAATGGAACCGTTATGTACACAGAACGACCCATTAGTTTATGAATTGATGTCTCAGAATAAAAAAGAAGCAATACCCAATTTAAAAGTATTTATAAGTATACAAATATACTTTTTTGATAATTATTAGATAGATCATGCTTGCGTTCTATTTATATTTAAAATTATTTTAACTTTTAATTGTTTGAAATTAGAATCAAATGCCAATTTTTAGTCAACGGATATTAATACCCATACCAAGAATGTACTACCAAATATCACAAGAGAAATGATAATCTCTATAATAATTGGAAAAGAAGGAATACAGTAAATATCGTGTGTCTTTTTTGTCAGTTATAGAACACCTGGTTATTTTGTCGTTTTTCATTCACCATATTTTTTAAATGTTTCATGACTTTTAGACGTTTTCTTTTATTAATAGAACCAGAGATAATATCCGCATATAAAAATATAGATCGACAATCGATAATTTACTAGCTGTCAACAAAGGAATGTATGATCCCAACTTATGTAACAATAAAAAGTAGAAAACTCTTATTATTAAACACATTATCTTATTTGCAGTCTACACGTGTTGATATCATGATCATACCATCTTGACATATGTGTTGTGATCTAGGTTAATTATTATTTCCATTTTCGATGGCTCTTCTAACAGTGTTACGCCATCTAACTCGGTTACTGGACAAGTGGACGGCTACGCCCAGGGTAATTTCTAATATGTCTTTTGTAATGTCTATTCAGCGCTTAGGTGACCGGCCCCGTCTTCTCTTTCCATCAGGTTTGCCTTGAATTACAAGCCTTTCGATGTTCTCTCTTCTTTGAATATGAGCAAAGACACAATATTCGTTGGTATACTATCCCAGATTAAGGTTAATCTGGGATACTATACTCGACAAGTGCTATGGAGGTTAAATTCCTTGAAGTATGGAAACATTGGTGCGGTAAGCCGTCCAGGGAACTCTCAACATGAGTCGTTACACCTACATCTTGAAGGTATCAATGCGCTGAGGGTGTGCCTCTCTGACAAACCTTTCTATATGTCCTCGAAGGTATATAGAAAGATTGAGAAAATCAAGGATCTGACAAGTCTTATTTTCGTGTTTTTAGTGATATGTCTATCTCGCCATATCTTAGTGAGTCATTGCTGCTCGCGCTAGCTGAATTCTGCGTCAAATCTCAAGCTCACAGTCACCTGAATTGTTTACGATGGCTCCCAAGTTAACACTCGTTTATCACCTCGCAGCGACCAATATGGCATATGTCCCGTGTGTTATTATTTTCGCGGTCTACAATCACAATTTTAGTTCTTGCATAGTAAATTCGTAGACCAAACTGAGCCACTGATGTCTTCTAATCTTTTAAGTAGTTCTCGGATTTCTTCTTTGTTCAATAGGACTAGTATCATCGGCAAATCTTAGGTTACTTATTCTTACACCTCCCATCCTAAATATCAAATAATAGAGGTGACAGAACGCAACCTTGTCTAACCCCCCTCTATATTTTACATTGTCAAAGGCCTGTTGATAGTCTACCGAGGCATAAATACACCAAGACAGAATTCTCTAGACTTTTCTATAATTTGTCTCAGATTTAAAATCTATGCGAATGCATGCCATGCGAATCTTTTGTCGAGATTTCATTTGGTATTTTAGTTCCACGCTAGTAGCAAATTTCCCGCCCAGAATCCAATTTCACATTGTCTGTTTTGGACAGAGTGCAGCGCCGGGTGCCAGCCGGAGCGCGAAGCTTATTCGAGGCCTTGCTTGCGTTACTAACCATGGGTGCTCTTGGGAAAATTAAGCACAGTAGTTTTCCCTTGCTTTCTATGCGGCGAACAGGAAGATTAGGGTGGGATATATTATGTAAGTGAAAAGAATTTAAGGGTTTGGACTTGATTTCCTCAAGGTTAGAGGTGATGGGAGACAAATCAAGGCTGACGTGGGCAGGGTCGTTTCTCTGAAGTATATCTATCCTCTATCGCCCTATCTACCACTGATAAATCCACTGCAAATACAAAATTTTACAGACTAAAGTACAAACTTGTTATGTTTAAATAATGAATTCACTTAATAGTCTGGGAAAAATCTGTTAGACTGGAAACTAGCTAACGGCAATAAGTAGATAAAAATAATGTATATATGTTATGTATACATAACGACCTATTGGCGAATGAATTCAGTCTTGTCACAAAGTAAAAAAAATCGGTAAATTTCTTTTACTTCCCTCGTTATGATTCTTTCCCTTTATTAGGAATAGTGAAGTGTACCCAATTTATTTCGATATATGGTCATTTATTAACACATACTGTTTTTTGAAACATTTTTATTAATTTAAACTTAATCGAGTAAGTAGTCTTTTAGCCACGCCGCGAACAGACAGACATATTGACTGAATTAAGAAAACATGTCTTTTGCTATCTAGGAAATTTAAAAGGTAAAAAGCTTTAAAATCCTGGTTTAGAAAGATTTTATTTGGCTGCCATTTGGTTCCGCCTTGAATTCGTGCCACAGATTTACCAGTTCATATCTATATCGCACTTAATACTTGCACACAATTTGAAATCATTCTAGCAAGTAGCTTTTTTCGGTTTTTTAAGTAATTTTATAAGCCGCCATTATGTTTTGCCATGTTGGATTCGTACCAAAGTTGTAACGATTCTTTTCTACATAGTATTGGATTTTGGTGCAAAATTTGAGTTAAATTGGATAAATAGTTTTTTGATATTCATTTTTTAACAGTTCATTTGGTCGACATTTTGTTCCACCATTTTGGATTTTTACCAGAATGTCACCATAAGAAGATTTTTAGCTATGCCATGAAAAGACCGACAAAAAGAGATAGACAGAACTACAGACAGATTGACGGAATTGAGAAAATATGTTTTTGGCATCTAGAGTCCCTGAAACGTGAAGATCTGAAAAAATCTATGAGGGTGATTTTTTTTTACATTTACACACTTTTCTCTTTTGAGGGAAGTAAAAATTGCAAATCCCGTTTTTGAAGTATACAATTGGCATCGCCGAGGATTTTATTGCTATCTAGACGAGTCTAGAGACGCTCCTATCGAAACCAACTGACAGGTCGTTGAATTTTACGAAATATTTAGGTTATTACATTTGGGCGACTATATTCTCCATTACATCGTGATAAATCTAAATTTCATATTCAAGAGGCACGCTGTACCACGAATTCAATTTATATTCCTTTAGGTATATTTTCTTTTACTTTTTTGCTTATCGTTGCTCCGTATATTTTTCAGTAGGATGACGGTGATAATGACAAAATCGAATTAATTTTGAAACATCGCGGCAGACTTAATAATAATTAGATTTTGCACGAGACGGGTGCTAAATTAAAACTTGAACTCGCGATTTATATTCAGAAGTGTAATTTATAGAGTCTGTATAAGAAGTGTCAATGAAAGTATGTAAAATAATACCACTTAAATTCATAAGCGTAATTCTTATTACACACGTGGCCTACTGCAACCTTAGAAGAACCGGTGTTTGAATAAGTTCAAACAACGAGAAGGACTTTGCATTAAATATCTAGAAAAGCTTGCAATATTAAAAATGCATTGCTTTATCTTTGTAAGCTTTTATTTTTGGTATTTGTTATATTTTATTGTTATTTAATGACTCTTTAGTTCACCAAGAATAACCATTATAAATTTGTGAGTTGATTTTTAAATTAGAGCATTCGAATAGGTTTTAATTTTAATTTTAAAAATACCACGGCTAATTGAAATTTACACACGTTTTCAAAGATATTTTATAATTTGGCTGTGGGTGCCAGAGCTGTAGTAGCTCGAAGAAAGAAAAAGAAAAGTAAATTAAATAAGTTAAAACAAATAGACAAATTTAGGTATTAAAATACCCCAATCCTTATAAAATAATTAACTAGGAAATATATTTGTTTAAATAATTAAACAAATGAAAACGACTTATTTCATTACTACTAATTTATTCATCCCTTGGACTACAAATCTCACAGTTGTTTTTGTTATTCGCACATGAATCTTACGAGACGTTAATTAATTCGGTTATGAAGTGTGCAATAACAAGATTTACAATATACGATAAAGTGAAATGTAAATGATTAAATTTCTCCTATAAGATGAAAATGTTATTTAAAATAATAAAAAGGATTTTGCATTCAAAATATGCAATTAAGGCAGAATGTTAATATTTACTATTATTAAAAAATGTTATTGACAAATAAGTTATATCTAAAAATTTTAACAAATTAATTAAAATTTAATGCTAATGATTTCAAAGGTAACACTTCTATCGAAGTCTTCAAAAAGAATAGCGTCTCTAGAAATCTAATAGTGGAGTAAAAAACGGGACAAAAGTCGCTTCCTTCTCGATTTTTTTGCGTTAGAACACACCGATATATACCTCATTTTATTAAATGGATCATTGTACATACGAAATCACAAAATATTACTTTTTTTTTGAGGTCTCGGCTTTTTTTATTTACAAAAATCTGAAAAAACTATTATTTTTTTAAAATCGTGTTTTTTTATGTTTTCCCTCGCATAACTTCTTACCTAATTAAGCTATCGAGACGATTTTTTTTTACTTAAAGCAGACATTTTGTCGTTCCTTCATATTTGTTCACATGTGTTTTTTGTAAATAAAAAAAATCTAGACCGCAAAAAAAAGTAATATTTTGTGATTTCTTATGTATAATGATCCATTTAATAAAATGAGGTATATATCGGTGTGTTCTAACGCAAAAAAAATCGAGATGGAAGCGACTTTTGCCCCGTTTTTTACTCCACTATAAGGAAAGTATTGGTGTATGGGGATAACTCTGCATTAAATTGTGCATAACTTCTGTAATACATTTTTGGTTAAAGGTTGGGTGAATTCTGGAGCGAATGTTCATGCCCTTTCAGAAGCGATATTCAATGTACCAAAGAATTACAATTCAAATGATACAGTTGTTTTGTTTTTAGATCTTAGGTATACTAAAAATTTACAGAAAAAGCATATAGACAGTCTGCTTGCGGTTAGTAAGTACACAGATCTTATTTTATGTCCAAAATTTGATAATTCAAGTAGATCTAATATTTATAAACAATTTTCATATTATGTCAATAATTTCATGTTAAATAAAAATGTCTCAATAAGAACATTGCATAATGCTACAAAAAAGGTATTTATCCCTTCACAAAGCAAAAATTATGTAAAAGTATTTCAAATTGTATTATCTGTAAAAATGTTTACCACAAAATTGTTTTAAAGTCGTTATACTCAGACGAGATTCTAAATAATAATAAAATGACAAATAGTTGTGCTACTGCTATGATAGATGGCGCTTTTCATGAGTCTGGTAAAGACTTCAACGCTCAGATTGTTGAGGAATCCCTAAATGGTATTATAAATTATGTATCGAATTTAGACTCAAATTCAAAGGATCTAAATAATGCAACAATAAAATTAAGTAAACATTTTAGCAGCAGTAATAGTAATAAAACTACTTTTTTTTATCCCCATCTCTTCCTGTTGAATCTAAAAGAATATTAGTTGTAGGTAATATTAGTAAGATAAATAAATCTAAACAATTAGTTTTATATCATATAAATGTCCAAAGTGTGTCCAGTAAGGTTGATGACCTAGTGTACTTGCTGGAAAGTGAAAGCGTGGATATAGTCTGTTTGACTGAGCATTGGCTGCCGTATTCTATATTGCATCAATTGAAACTCAAAGGATACAGCTTACTGTCTCACTTTTCTAGAAGTATAAGTAGTATGACTGAGGATTCAGCAATTGAGATACATAGTGAGGTGTGCGGTGTGACTGTTGGTGACGCATGTATCATCTGCTGTTATCGTCCTCCTAGTGGTGATATAAATTTATTTTTTAATTCGATAAGTGCAGCTATTTCACAGGCATTTCAGATTTGTAAATATGTAATATTTGTGGGGGATCTTAACATAGACTACGCCAAACACAGAATTGCAGGATTCTTAACCCACATATTAGTGATCATTTTCCCCATATATTTTTATTCAATCTTGAAATTTGCAGAGATATGGATAACCTGGATTGCCGCAAAGCTAGCATAAGAGACTTATCTGGCCATAATATTGCGTTGTTTTGTAACATGCTTCAACGACAGGAGTGGACAGATATTGTTGACCCTAATGTTTCCTTGGAAGAAGCGTGGTATAATTGTATAGGTTCTATTGTACACTGCTTAAACTCCTAAGTAATTCACAACTTATAAAATTAAACCTAAACAATAGCGTTATTTCTGAACCTAAGCGTATAGTAACTGAATTTGTAAATAATTTTAGTTCTATTTCGGCTAATAAATTAAAAAATAAGTATGGCAGTGTAAAAGTGGACTCAATTAAATCTCTTACGAACTCAATTGTACTTGAACCTGTCTCTGTGGACCAAGTAATAAAAGTAATTTCGAATTTCAAAAATACAAATGCTGCTGGTTCTGATGATATAAATGTAAAACGTGTTAAGGCCGCCAGGGATTATATTAGTTATCCACTTACATATTTAAAAAATGTAAGTTTACACAAAGGATTTTTTCCAAAAAATTGCAAATGTGATACTACTACACAAAAGAAACAACCGTGACGACATAGAAAATTATCGTCAAATTTTAATTCTTAGTAAATTTTCTAAAATTTTAGAGAAAATACTTTATTTTGTTTTTTTTAAGTGAGTGTCAGCATGATTTTTTACCTAATAAGTCAATCGAAACATCCTCCTATCGTTCCTTAAACTACGTCTATTCTATGCTTGACCAGGGAAAATATGTTGTGGCCCTCTTTTTTGACCTTTCAATAGCATTTGATACTGTCAATAAAGATATTTTGCTTTTGAAGCTGTACAGTATGGGTATACGTGGTGATGTCGGACTGGATTAATTCTTATTAATCTGGGCGTGAGATGACAGTAAGGTATGGAGGCGTGTGTTCTGAGCCTAGATATGTAAATATTGAAGGCTTAGTACTGGGACCATTACTTTTTTTACTATACGCCAATGATCTGTCAGAAAATATTAGTACTGGACACGTTACAGTTTATGCCGATGATACGACGGTGGTATTAGCGGCAAATACCCCGGAGGAGCTTTCCAGTAGTTTAAAAAACGTTTGTACCGATATGGCGATTTAGTGCCATCTAATTTTTAACTCCGACAAACCTGTATATATGAATGTATGGCGTAAAGTCATTATGAACTTACCAATACATGCGAACGGCAGCCAGTCATCTTTTCGGAGAGCTGTAGGTTAGGTTAGGTTCTCGGATACACCTGTGGAAATTAAAATGGGCGCCACCTAATTGACTGTGACTCAATTAGGAAGAAATCTATATTGATATTTAAATGCAGACAAAATAAAGATTTGGAGGGCTTTTCAATAAAACACTATATAAAGTGCAGATTGTCAAATTTTAATAATACCTTGACCTTTTGTTTTTGTTACGAGTTGTTTTATAAAATAATTTTTGACATGTGAAATTAAGGTTACATTCAAAAATTCAATTGACATTAAGATACAAAAAAATAAATATAGAAAATGTAAAATATATATAAAATATATCAAATATGTGAAATGTGATAGAACGTTATTACCATTATATCATCAACCTGTGAACATCTAGCAAATTGTCATGACACAAATATGTAAATATGAAAATTAAATTAAATAGCGCACAGGGAATTAAAAATTCATGAATTTTCTTTTACCACACTGCCGCAAGGAAAAAGTTATAAAAGTATAAAGTATTTCGCCAAGGCTGTTTTACAAAAAAAAATAGGTTACTTACTTCCTTTGTGCTACCTTATGTAAAATTTATAAATATAAAAATTAAGAATTAATTCCTCGTACTCTTACAAGAAGGAACTCCAAAACTATTGTAGAACTCTTGGTTTATGTACCCTAAAAATTACACCATAACTTGTAACTATATCCCAAAACCATATCTTGAATTCTTAACCTGAAACCCTCTAGTCATCTAGAGGGCTCCTTCGACGCCAACGGTCACCAATAAAGGGAATTTCCAGACATCTAGAAAGGCTTCTCGAGGACCGACAGCCAAAAACAAAATTCAGGACGCCATTCACGTGGTTGATCAAATGTGGAACCAAACAAAACGGGACCAAAATTTAGGGCCAGATGATGTCTACAAATAGGCCTTAGGCTTCCAACGGTACTGCACTTTAAAATAAATTACTTATGACATACTTTCAGTACTTTAAAAAATTGATCCATTAAGGCACGTTTATAAAGCCGGGCACATGTTGCACCTCTAAGGAGAGCCAATAGAAAGGGGCGAGAAAATCAGTTTGACATTCCCCTCCATAATTCTTCCTCACTTCAGACATATGCCAACCGAATGCCCAAAAAATAAAATAATAATTACAGTGGAGTCCACTGCTGGCGCCACTAGTAGAAGGGGGTAAGAACCCGATACCATTCGGTGTCCCCGAATACAGCTGGCGAATTGCTCCTGAGCAGAACCAAAATTATGACTGAAATGAAAAAAACACGACACTGTCAAAGCTGGCTGAATGTCGAAAAATAAGAAACCAATGTAACCATAGTGACAGAAGAGAAATGCAGGCAAATTCCGAATATTTGTAAACAAAACAAAAACAAATTTCTTTTGTCTTAATTTAGAGAAGTTGAAAATACTTTATAAAATGTAATCCAATGAATTATGAATAAAACATATTGAGGTACGTAAAATGTAATTTACATAAAAGTCTTGATATTTTAACGGTTATATTTAACTTGCAGTTAAATAAAGTTATATGTTCAATTTTGTTTCAGACTACTAATTGGCTTAAAATAATGAAAAACCATCAGCCAAAATGTCTGTTTAACATTCCATACCGAGCGAGCATAAAGAAAAGGAGCTTGGACAAATGAAAACAAAAAGTTATATAAACTGAAACTTTCTGATAGTTCGAGTGTTCTCAAAGTGTCAAATTGATATGTTACAAGAAAGAAGAGAGTAAATATGTTTATCATAATTCATGTGAGTGAAATGGACTGAAAGAAGAAACCAAAAAAAAACAGAATATTTTATTGTAAATGAAAAAATTGTTATTTTCATTAATAAAAAAGAACTAAAACTGATTATATATCCAAAATATGTCACTTTCAATAGTAACACCTTATTATTAAAGATTCTATTAACTTTCTTTTATAAAGCGTATGATATGTAAATTTGGAAAAATCCAACTCGTAGAGTTATTCGACAGGATGGTGTTAGAACACTCTGTGAAAATCAGTAACTACATAACTAGCCAAATTTTGTAATTGCCTCACTGTTACTATAAACTAAATAATTATACATAAATTTGAAAATGTTATAAATGTTTGTTCGTAAACCCCTGCCTTTAAATTTTGATAGCCTTAACTGGGAGAGACTAATTCGTACAAGACTAGAAATGAGAATGTCATTAGTGTACCATCTCATAAAACCTTTCAGAGATCTCCATATTACAGTTGTCTAACCCTTTATAATAAATAATATATGGCCCAAACACTATAAAGTTCTTAGTGGCAACAACTTTAGGAAGAAAGTCAGACAATTTCTTATTGATAAAGCATTCTATTCGGTACAAGAATATTTGCACTCTTGAACGTTTCGTTACTGCTTGACACATGATCGTATTTATACTAATAGTTTATCTTGTTTTTCTTATTCGATATTCTTGTGCGAATTGTTCAATTTTTATATTCTAATTACATGTTATGTGTAATTTATTAAGTTCTGCATGTGTATTATAAGTTTATATTTATTTTCAATTTTATTCTTTTTCTTTTTTTTTATATATATATATACTTTTTGACGACCCTTTATACAATAACGTATTTTATGGTAATATAAACTATTCTATTCTATTCTTTTATATGCATAATCATCAACCATCTAATAATGTAAGATTGGAAAACAGTTTTCTACGAAAGAAAATTAGGTATGCAAAATATTCAAATGATTTAATCAAATTAATATTATCAGTTAATTGATAGTTAAATCATAGCTATCAATTAATCAGCTGATCTTTAATTAGGTGATTGATGAAATTTAATTGCAAGGTTCCGTGGTTAATATAAGCTAGTGTTTAAGCAGCTGATCTTTAACCAATTTGATGAAATTTGTATGCAAAAATGAAGTCCTTTCGGACCGTACAGGGTTTTCCCGTATATTTTTCCACCCACCTAGAGAATTTATTCGAATAGATACTGAAATGTCGTAAATACAAACGTTGTTGGGTTTTTTATGAAGATTTGGAATATTAGTGCGAAAATATTATAGGAAATATCAAATTTTGTTATATTAAATCAGATTTTTTTTTTAATTTCAAATATTTTAATATATTTTGTCAATTAGTTTTGGATATATAAGCGTTTAAACAATAAAGAAATGGTAAGGTAATTTGCGCTAAAACATAGTGAGCTTTAGTCAAGACAATTGCAATGAACGACGCCTTTCTGACGTTTACCGGTCAGAAGTATCTATTTACGAGCATTTTTAATATCTAATATGTTGGACGATGGGTTATTCGGAAGAAGAGAAACTCGACATGAATTATTTTATTTACATGGTAAAAATGCATCGATAGCTCGTAACGAATATCATAGACGGTTTCCAGATAGACCAACACCGACTCGTAGCAAAATATTAAACATCGTTAAACAACTGAATGAAACAAAAACATTTTAGCAAAAAGTTAGAATAGTGGAAAGAAATAATACCATAAAAAATCAATAATATAAAGTAGGTACATAATAATATTAGCATTATTAGCTTCAAGAACTAAGTTTTGGTTTTCTATATAGCTTCCTTGGTTTATAATGCATTTCTGAATATTTCTTCTAAAATTTCTGTGTATGGATGAGTAGATAAAATGAGGTGATTGGGTGTTTAAATCGTCGATTCTTTGGACTATATTTTGCTCTAAAACTGGGATGGTTTTTGGCCTGTTGTAGTATATCTTGTTTTTCAGATAACCCCACAAAAATATGTCCAATGGAGAGAGATCGGGACTGTTTGCTGGCCATCTTAATGGTCCATGTCTTCCAATCCAAAATGGATACCTGTCATTTAAAAAATTGGTGACCGGCTGGACATTAAGAGGAGGGGCACCATCTTGTTGCCATATCAAATTAAGATATGAATTAATCGGTAGTTGTTCTAAATGCCCCTCTGTTTCGTTTTCTAATAACTCCTGATACCTTTGTCCGGTTAAATTCCTATTTAAAAATATAGGTCCAATAACATGATTGTTAAGAAGGCTACAGCAAAAATGCTTATTATTCCGGTTAAACATGCCTCCAGTGGTAAATTTTTGTGTAAGTGTAAGTTTAAGTGTAATCGGTCTATTTTATTTTGATCGGTTAATTCTTGAGTAGGTAAAAACGTATATGGCTTATATTTATAATGTTTTAGAACTGAGTGTATTTTATGCCATGATTTGTTAAAAAAAGTGGCTGCATCGGGAATTGAGCGCTCAGGATTTTCTAAAACAACAACAAATAAGATAAATAAATTATTTTAATACAAAAGTTTCAAAATTACCTTCAAAATATAATAAAATATTTAAATCTTCTTCAGCGTTTCTTTCCTCTATTCTAACTTTTCGCTTAAGTGTTTTTCTTTCATTCAATTTTTTATCGATGTTTAATATTGTCCTACAAGTCGGTGTTGGTCTATCTGGAAACCGTCTATGATATTCGTTACGAGCTATCGATGCATTTTTACCATGTAAATAAAATAATTCTATCATGTCGAGTTTCTCTTCTTTCGAATAACCCATCGTCCAACGTATTAGATATTAAAAATGCTCGTAAATAATTACTTCTGACCGGTAAATGTCGAAAAGGTGTCGTTCATTGCAATTATCTTTACCATGGCTCACTATGTTTTAGCGCAAACTACCTTACCATTTTTTTAATGTTTAAACGCTTATATATCCAAAACTGATTGACAGAATATATTAAAAGTATATATATTTGAAATTAGAAAAAAAATCTTCAAGAATATGATTTAATATATAGGGTGTTTCAACCTGTCAAAATTTGACATTTCCAATAATATTTCGCACTTATGATATTCTAAATCTTCATAAAAAACCCAACAACTTTTCTATTTACATTTCCGTATCTATTGAAATAAACGCTCTAGGTGGGTGGAAAAATATACGGGAAAACCCTGTACAAACAATGTAACTCAGTTAGGTTCGGTGGTAAACCCACATATTATTATATCCCAATTCAAGGTTACATAAGAGAAATTTTTATTATAGTAGTCCAGACAGGATATCAGACGAAAATACAAAACGCAAAGTAAATCAAAAATTCTAGCCAAAAATTCCAATAAATATTTCATGTCAAACTTGAATCAAAATTTTGATATTGTTTTAATATTTAATTTACTAAAATACCAATGGTCATATTCAACTGGAATGATATGTCAGTTAAATGTATAACTTATATAATTTTTGGAGATAAAACAGATTAATATTAAGAGGGAAAACAGAAAAATCTAATATACAAAATATTGACAAGTTATTAATAGTAATAAAATTACAATTACTGTACTAATGCCAAACAATGTGTCATATAAATTCAGTACATCTTATACATGAATTTTGATGTTCTACTTAATTAGAAAGATATTAAGACGCAATTTACAGAAATTTGAAAAATAATTATTAATTTGATGTACAGAGAAGAGACTCTTTGGTAACTATAGGAATTATTACTCGTTATGTAATTCCTAATGAATGAATGCGTGGCCACTACACCTATTTACAAAAGCGAAAATCTAAAAAAATAAAAATAACTTTTCACAACTAAAATCTGAACTGCCCGAGCCCATATCAGGAATTGTAACACCCTGGAACCGGCCACACAGTACTTGTTCAGAAAAATTGACTACACAGTACTGAAGCAAGGAACTTTCTTACTCCAGGAGTTGAAAACATTTGTCAATAAGTAACAGCAAACATTAAATTTTCTTTCGCCCAGGAACTACTTTAATCCTTAGTATGAATGGATTTATTTAAAATTTAGAAAATAAATGTCCACATATTAACTAGGAAGAAAAAGAAAATACCAGATGTTATAGCTTATGAAAGCATTTATCCATCACTGAATAGAGATTTTATCGGATAAAATCCAGCATCTAGGCTGATTAAGTTAAAATATTAACTAAAATCTAATAGAGAATTATCTCATGTTGCTTTCAACCTTGAAGTTTTGTAAAAGAGACCTAAAACTTGGACTATACAAAAAAACAGAATCTCTGTATGTCACTTCGAAACATGGTGTCAATTCAAAATTACTTCTTAGCAGTGAAGATTTTTAATGACAAGAAAACTAATAAATGGATAGTATTTAATCACTTGAACATTCTGAATTGTTCCCAATACCAAAATTCATGTAATATGCATCAAAATAAATCAATTATAAACCATATTATAGTATATAACTCAAATTATAAAGATTATGTATAAAATAATTTTTAAATGCACCAATAATCATCCAAACTAGAATATTCCTTTGGGTATTTCCAGCCATGAGAGAATTTACCTATCAGTTGATTTATGATCGATAAAAATACTTTGGTACCTTCAACCTTTACGCGGTGTGATAGTGCAAGTGTTTGATTTTTGAGATTATTAACCCAGGCAAATTAGGGTTCAATGCTATCAATTTAAAAAACCTGAATATTATTGAATAAATTTTTTTTCTGTTTATTCTAAACCAAACTTTGTAACGAACGAAAAAGTTTGTTACACCGTGTCAAGTCTGAGATCTCAAGATGATAAAAAAAGGCTTATAGAATATACACCTGGGGCGTGCAGTTCATGGAAGCAAGAGGAGCAGTGCTTCCCAAAAAAAATTTAAAACATCTTCTAAAATGTAATTTTTGAAATAGGAAACCATGCTAAAATATTATCCTAATTATCAAGCACAAAATACATGCGGCCTTGACTCCGACCCAGCCACAATAGAATATCGAATAGAACCTATGTGGGCCGCTAACTTCTCTGCAGCCAAGTTCTGTATGCTTAATTTCCTGTGAATTGAGCCAGAGGTTATTGAACTTTCCACCGGCTGTTTGCAATTTTTGTATTTCAGTCGCGTGCTTTAAGTGGTGGCAGAAGCTATCGTTGGAGTAGGTTCTTTGTTTGAACGGCTATCCGTGTGTTGTGTGATACGTACGTCGCGTCGTGTATGGTACGATATGAAAGACAATAATACGGACGTGGATATGCAAATACCGTCAACTTCGGCTCTCGGTAATAACGTTGAGAAAATGTTGAATAATTTAGTAAGAAGGGTGTGTGTGAATGTGTGGTGTGTGTCTTAATAATAAAGGGATTTTCAACATTAAACTTCGCTGATAAGCTTCAAATAATTTCCAAAGAAAGGGCAAAACCGCCTATGAAAAATTTAACCACAAAAATGAAAAACTGTATTAGACATTTTTATCCGGAAAAACAATACGAACAATTTAAATGGCTAACAGGGTGTGAAAATGTAAGTAAATTATTTTGTTGGCCATGTTTACATTTTGAAAATGAAACAGGTCCCTGGAATAAAACTGGTTTTTCCGATTTAAACAATTTCCATAAAGCTGTAAAAAGACACATAATGTCCAAAGCGCATTTGCAGGCCGTCATAAAAGAAAAAGTCTTCGGCAAAACCAGAATTGAGCACGCCCTTAATAAACAGTTGGAAATTAGTCATCGCCAACATAATGAACTAGTCGATAAAAATAAGCAAATATTAAGAAGACTTATCGATGTAGTTTGTTTTCTCGGACAGTACCAGCACGAATTGGGAAACAAGGGTTTCTCCAAATAGAGGAAATTTTCAAGATTTACTTAGTTTAGTGGCTAAATATGATGATTGCTTAAAACATCATTTAGAGCAGTCTAGCGTTTTTCGCGGAACGTCGAATCGAATCCAGAATGATTTAATTTCCGCTGTTGCAATCATTATTCTAAAGAGAATTAAGCAAGACATTGACGAGGCGCGGTTTATTGCTATTGTTCTGGACGAAACAACTCACAATATCACTAATTTTAGCCAATTATCTATAGTAATACGCTATGTTAAAACAGGCGGAAGTATTCAAGAGCGATTTTTAGGTTTTAAGAATGTGTCCGAAAATCGTACAGCAGATGCATTATATACTGTAGTTTGTAACGTTACTAAAGAAATTATGGGAAAGAAAAAATTAGTTGCTCAGAGCTATGATGGAGCTGCAGCGATAGCAGGATAATTAGGGGGTCTGCAAGCTAAAGTTCGGGAAACTTTCCCAAGTGCTGTGTTTGTCCATTGTTTTGCTCATAAATTAAATTTAGTTTTATCCCAGTCCATCAATCACATTAAAGAGTGTAAAGTATTTTTCGTTACTTTAAGTGGTATGGCTGCTTTTTTTTCGAAGTCAACAAAACGTACACAAGCTTTGGACTCCATTGTCCACAAACGATTGCCCAAAGTAGCTCCTACTAGGTGGAACTATAATGGAAGACTTGTGTTAACAGTATCTGAAAATCGTGAATCACTGATTGAACTAGTTGAAAATATAATAGAAAATAATGAAACGTGGAACTCAGAAGCAATAAATAGTTCGAAGGGGTTTTTGGACTGTTTGAAACGAGATTTTAATTTTAGTTATTTGTTGAACATATTTTCAGAAATATTTTCATTCTCGGACAATGTTTTTAATATATTACAAACTAAAATAAATGATATTGCTTTTTGCCTAAAAAAAGTGGATGATTTTAAGTCCATGTTAAGCCAAAAAAGAGATGACTTTGACCTATTTTGGGAGAAAACGATGACGTTAAACGTAGAGCCATAAGCCAAGCGTCTTCGAGCAGACAAGGTGGGAGATGTTCAAACATCATACAGACGAGTCTTTTATGAAATAATCGATCAAATTCAGCAACAAATAAACTATAGATTTAACGATTTAAATGATTTTAAATTCCTCGAGCTCTGCAATTTTCATGCATTTAAAGGAAAAACTTTTCCAGAAGATGCGTTTAAATGTCTTTTTCTTCATGATGGCCAGTTCTTCGTCCGAGTTTTACTGCGATCTGAACTAAAAGTGATTTACGAAACTGATGACATTAGCGCAAAAAATAACGCTAAGGAACTAATCCAATTTTTAAAAGACAAGGAGCTGGAAGATACCTACACAGAAGTGTCGAAATTGTGTGAATTAGTATTGACACTACCTGCCACAAGTTCATCAGTAGAACGCAATTTTTCAACACTTAAACGTATAAAAAAATTCGTGAGAAATTCAACGGGGCAGGAAAGATTTTCGCATACATCGCTGTTGTTCATTGAAAATAAACTTCTCCAAAGTATATGGGAGCATCGACGTTTTTATGATGACGTCATTGACGAATTTGCAAAAAATGATTGAAGAATCGAATTATATTACAAATAGGTAAGTTCCTAAAAATTGCTTGCCTGATACACACAATAAAAACTAGTTTAACAGAAGGATCATCTTAAGAGTCTCTTTACTCGCCAGGTTTTGGGTGTTCATGATTTAAAACTTCAAGTTAGAGATAAAAATTTAACCGAAAACATTGTAAGCAGGTCTGTCCTGTTTAATGTAATATTGATATTCGTCTTTTTTTTTATTTAATTAGGAAAAATAAGAAAAAAATATTTACCCAAAAACCACACATTTTCGAACTAATTTCTTAGGAACAAATTCGTTAATTAAAACAATCCTAGCAAAAGAACTCCGGTTAAAATGTTTCAATATATATGTAAGGCCTTATTTATTTTATTCATCTGTCTGGATTATATCTTGTCATTCGAACTTGTATTTCTTCAATCGGCATGAAATTTGGAACGTTTACGTATTTGTAAAGACAATACAATAACTTGTGCCGTGAAATGAGAGGCAGACAGATATACCGACACACAGACCGACCTACACATCGAAGGAATTGAAAAGACATTTTAGCGTCTAGGGATGCTAGAACGTGAAGATATGTAAAACCTGGGGGAGGTGATTTTTTTCACGATTACATATTTATTTGACAGCCACTTTGTTCCACCATCTTGAATTCTTATCACAAGCTTACTAGTTCATCTTTATAACGCAAATATATAATTATTGAACAAAATTTGAAATCATTCGATTAAGTAGTTTTTCAGGGTGAGTTTTTAAATAATTTATTATCCGCCATTTTGTTTCGCCATCTTGGATTGGAACCAAACTTTTACCAGTTGATACCTGCATGATTTGAGGTAAATTGGGTAAGTAGCTTTTTAGTAATAATTTTTTTAACATTTCATTAGGCTGCCATTTTGTTTCGCCATATTGGATATTTACCAAGATGTCACCAGGTCATCCACATAACTTTTTGACCAAAATTTGAAGTCAATCGGGTAAGTAGTTTTTTAGTTATGCCGCGAACAGACAGACCGACGGAATTCAGAAAGCATGTTTTTCTACCCTGAAATGTAAAAATCAGAAAAAATCTAAAAGAGTAATTTTTTCATGATTACCTACAATACTATCCTTTTATGAGGGGAGAAAAAGCTCCCTAGGTCCCTTCTTTTTGTTGTGAGCACACAATTGTAAGCATATGTGATTTTTTTGGCATCTGTAAGTTCTATCCCAACGCCCTTGGGCAATATTGATCAGTAATAAACATTTGTTTGCTGCTTGTGTAAATTAATTAACATACGTACAGACGTAGACTAGCCAGAACAGAAGTTAAACACAATGGTTGCCACTATTTACTAAAGAGACGTTAAATATATTCTGACATTAAAACTTTCCACTAATCCGTAAATTTCAAGTAAAATAACTCAAATTTCCATTTAATTTCCTAAACTATTTTGCGAGCCGGAACCTGCAAGCGCTTTATGTTAACATCGGGCTTCGTTTTCGTTTCATATAAATAGACATCAGTCGATATTTGGAATAATTTACTATAAGTTTTGACTGAGTGAATTGCTATGATTTCCTATCAGAGTTTCACAAATGCTATTTATTTAATTTATGTTTTGTAGACAATGATTATCGTAATATGTTTAACTTTAAAGAATTATGTTGCCTAATAAATATTTTACCTCACCAGTATATCCATCTTTATCTGAGTTAGTATTTAAAGCGTTTTTTTTTAATGAAAATACTGTATAAATATGCAAAACGTCTACAAAATCTTCTATTTGCGAATGAAATTATTTCTGCGTTTAAAATAAAAGCTATACTATAAATCCAGGACTCAATTACCCCCTCCTAATAATGCCGACATATCTGAAATTCTTAAAACATTTCTCTAATTCATATCATTATAGTCCTATAAGGAATATGGTGACCATGACCAAAAAATGTATGTCATATTTTTGGTTCAAACAATTTTTGTTTGTTGCTTCGAGTTTCGAGCTACATCTTATTTACAATACATCACTACAGTATCGTTAAATTTCCTTTACCCGGAACTTCCCTGATTATGATTCTTTCCTCTTATCAGTGGCGGCTCCTCCATTAGGTCGTAAGGTCAAAGACCCCCCAATAATTTTTTCCAAACAGAAAATAATAAATAATTTATTTTATTTTAATATTTTTAATGTCTTTTAAATTTGGAAATCCCTTCTATTATTCTAAGCGTGTAAACTCGCTGAATGTTCATGTTCATTCCACGGCAGTCACACTATCGATGCTTCCGCAGGTTTCGTTTGGTTGGGCCACGAACCGGGATGTTCTCGTGGTTATAAACGGAGGCGAGTTTTTCCCGAGCCTTCCCGATTGAATTCGTATAGGGGCGTATAGGTAATATACAGCTTACGTTGGCCAATTTTGGGTCACCAGCCGCGCCGAGGAAACCTAAACTTTTTTGTCAGTTGATGCGTTTATTGTACATCGTGTGATAGGTTGTGGTTACGATTTCATATTTTTATAGAATTTATTTTATTTTCAAGACTTGTTTTATGATTTGTGATTTAAATTAATTGAAAAAAATAATGTTTTAAATAATCGTAGCCACAGTGGTTTTGAGAAATGTCTCGAATTTAAGGCCAGATGTCGATCTTTGCCGGAATTTAAAATTGAGCCACAAGTAAGAACAAACACAAAAAAGCAAATTGTTATTATTTTAGTAAAAAATATGTACGATTTATGTGGTTGGCTATGCAATTGCGAAGGGATAAGGGCATTTCATTGTTTCATGTCTATGATTTTTTTAGATAACTCTGTGTGTATATACAGGGTGTCCCACGACGAACTGCTGCGATCGATTTCTCAGAAAGTAGGCTTTAGAAAAATTTGAAATTTTGGCAGCTAACTAAAGTCGATGGGGGCAATTCGCGCAAAATATTTTCAAGATGGCGGCACTTCTGGTTATACCGGAAGTAGACGTCAACTTTCTTATTTTAAATGAAACACCCTGTATATAATCGAATTTTTGGATTCCTCGAAAAATTCTAGGTATATTTCATGTATAATATCCTATACCTAAGTTCTACTGTTTTTGAGATATTTTGAATTTTATTTAAAAATTTATTAAATTATAGATATTTATTAAAATCTGCTTATCGAAGTCTCTATTATTTATTTCTTCATTGTCCAAAAGGGTACACTTTAATGGCCTGTGCTGATATTTTTATAATAAATAAATATAGGGTGATCAAAAACTGACATTATAAATATAACTTAAAACATCCTTAAAAGTTACTTTTTTCAAACGGAAACCCCCAATTTTTATAATTTTATCTTATTTAACACTTAAAATAAGGGTGACTTTGTATAAAGTTGTCTATTCCAAAAATTTGTAGTTTATGAGTTATTGACGATTTAACATTGTTTATTCTAATAATAGTTGTTAGTTGGCCATGACGGAGAGGCCTGGCGAGAACAAAACCCATTGGTTACTATAGAAACGTAATATTTGTTGTCGTTTGACAATTACCTACTAAAATATTAGTTATTTATTATAGTAATTATAATAATTATTAAACTAATAATCATGCCGGGGCGATTAAATTACACACACGAGGATTATTTGAATTTGTTTATTATCTATGGGGAATCTAACAGAGTTTTAATAAGAACATGCCAGATATTTGCTGATAGATATCGAGATAAACAGAAACCGTCACCGAACATCGTTAAACAAATGTTGGAAAACTATAAAAATGTTGAAACCGTGAAGACAAAAATTAATTAAAGAAAGCCTGTTTCCATTATAGTCTAGTCTACACAAGAGCACAACTTATTTTTTCAATAAATGTTGAAAATGTCCACCTTGTACTCCCAAACATTTTTCGCATCTCCGAATAAATCCCTCGTGGGTGGCCGCTCTAATTGAAGCTAGAGATAAACTTTCGAACGCGTCCCTTACCCTTGCAATACAGTCCTCTTTCGTTGTTACTGGATTAAAATAAACGATTCCTTTTATCGTTCCCCATATAAAATAGACTGTCAGATCGGGGGAACGAGGAGGCCACAGGTTGCTTGTAAAAAGTTAGTAACTGCAACGGTTCTATGTGGTGGGGCGCCATCGTATTGGTAGAAAATTTGACTATGTTCTGCCAAAGGTAAATTACTTCGTCGTCCAACTCTTCAAGAATATTCAGATATCTTTCTCCTACAAAAGTTTATAGACATAATTTTACGGAAAGAAATGCTTTGATAATATTCATCAATTTATTGATTAAAGAAGAAACAAAATACATCAAAATTTAATTAAATAATTCTGAAGAGTGCTCAATAAAAAAAAGGTTTATTATTTTATGACTTTCTAAAGTACCCTGTATAAATAGCTTGTAAATATCTAACTAAAGATAACTTTCCTATAAAACTTGGGACGATATATTTTTTTAGATATGATGTGTTACGGTATGTGGACCAGTATTTGTATGAAGTAGTGTAGTGTGACCTGTATAAATAGTTTAATTTAATTTATTTATGTAATAATATTTACTAAATGATTTATCTATTTTTGGATTGACGCTAAACTGATGAAAAAAATTATTGTAATATTACCTAAATGGATTATTTTTCATTAAAAAAGTCCTTGTGTTTAGGCAATGTATAACTTACCATTCAAATTTTCTTCGTAAAAATTCCGTTTTATTATTCCATCGTTCCTTACTGCACAAAATACATTAAATTGCCAGGATTCTTGAAAGTTCCGCGATCTTACTGCATAAGGATTCGAATCACTCCAAAAATGGGAATTGTTTCTATTGAAGAGGCCATTTTTAGTAAATTTTGCTTCATCGGTCCAAATTATATTGTCCAAAAATCTAGGGTTATCTTATACCATTGTTAAAATAAACTCGCAAAACTGTACTCTTTTTGGCAAATCAGTGTCTTTTAGATGTTCAACCAATGATATTAAATAAGACTGAAAGTTATGTTTTAACAGAATCCTATGCACTGAGTTCCTCGAGATTCCTGATTGTCTTGCCATGTTTCGTAGGGATGTCATTGGATACGCTGCAAAATATCCCAGAATTGCAATCTCGATATTTTCATTATCAACAATGGGCTTCCTCTTATTAATTTTTGCTTTGACGTTTCTAAAATTTTTATTGTTTTCCAACATTTGTTTAACGCTGTTCGGTGACGGTTTTTGTTTATCTGGATATCTATAAGCAAATATCTGGCATGTTCTTGTTAAAACTCTGTTAGATTCCCCGTAGATGATAAACAAATTCAAATAATCCTCGTTTGTGTAATTTAATCGCCCCGGCATGATTATTAGTTTAATAATTATTATAATTACTATAATAAATAAATAATATTTTAGTAGGTAATTGTCAAACGACAATAAATATTACGTTTCTATAGTAACCAATTGGTTTTGTTCTGGCCAGGCGTCCCTATCATCATTATTAGAATAAAAAATGTTAAATCGTCAATAACTCAAAAACTACAAGTTTTTGGAATAGATAACTTTATACAAAGTCACCCTTATTTTAAGTGTTAAATAAGATAAAAATTGGGGGTTTCATTTAAAAAAAGTAACTTTTAACGATTTTTTAAAGTATATTTATAATGTCAGTTTTTGATCACCCTATATTTATTCATTATAATTATAAAAATATCAGCACAGGCCACTAAAGTGGATCCTTTTGAACAAGGAAGCCACCCGCAAATAAATAATAGAGACTTCGATAAGCAGATATTTATAGTTATGTCTAGACCTGCAAATACCTAGAATTTTTCGAGGAATCCAAAAATTCGATAATATACAGGATGTTCCACTTAAAATAAGAAAGTTGACGACTACTTCCGGTGTAACCGGAAGTGCCGCAATCTTGAAAATACTTTGCGCGAATTGCCCCCATCGATTTTAGTTAGCTGCCAAAATTTCAAATTTTTCTAAAGCCTATTTTCTGAGAAATCGATCGCCGCAGTTCATCGTGGGACACTCTGTATATATATATATATATATATATATATATATATATATATTCACCTGCCTGACCGCTGAACCATGAGCCGCCACTGCCTCTTATTAGGAACAGTAAAGTGTGACCCATTTTAGTTAAGTACATAGTCATTTAGTAACACATAATATACTGTCTTTTTAAACTTTTTTATTGGACGCGATTATGTTCCGTCATATTGAATTCCTACCAATATTTTAACAGATGCTTTCTATACTTATGCCTCATTTGATTTTTGGGCATAATTTAAAATAAATTCAGTAAGCAGTTTTTACATTGACACGCACCGCCATTTTGTTACGTCATGTGTAATTCATACAAGTTTATCCTATTATCACGTACAAAGTCAATTGAATAAGATTTTTAGGTTGATCTGTTTAAAAAAATATTTCGACGCCATTTTGTTTTGCCATCTTAAATCTGTACCACAATTTTACCAGTTTATCTCTGTATCACACTTGCACAAAATTTGAAAATAATTTTAAGTAGTTTTTTCGTGCTGATTTTTTTAAATTTTTTATTACGTCGCCCTTTTGTTTTGCTATCTTGGATTCATACCAAAATGTTACCGGATCATTTCTATGTAACACTTGATCTTTTAGCAAAATTTGAGGTAAATTGGATAATTAACTTTCTTAGGAATAATTTTCTAATATTTCACTGGACCGCCATCTTGTTCCGGCATGCTGGATTTTTAACAAAATATTACCAGGTCTTCCCCACATGATCCTTAATTTTTGACTAAAATTTGAAGTTATTCTTGTAAGTGGTTTTTAAGTTATGACATAGACTGACAGACGGACCGTCGAAATTGATAAAACATATTTTAACATCTGGGCACGCTAAAACGTAAATATATTTAAAATCTGAGAGGGTGATATTTTTCACGGTTACAAATATTTTTTTACCCGCTATTTTGATCCGCCATCTTGAATTATTACCACCATTATACCAGTTGATCCCTATACAACAATTAGTTTTGGCATACAATTTCAAATGGACACATTACGTAGTTTTTTCAGGCTGAGTTTTTTAGCAGTTGATTCCAACATAATACCTGATTGTGCAAAATTTGAAATAAATTGGATAAGTAGTTTTTTAATAATATTTTTTTAATATATCACTTAGCCGCCATTTTGTTTTGCCATATTGGATATTTAGCAAAATATTACCAGGTCATCCCCATATGAGCCTTAATTTTTGACGAAAGTTTGTAGTCAATCGGGTAAGTAGTTTTTTAGCTATGCCGCGAACCGTCAGACAAACAAACATACCGACCGACGAAATTGAGAGAACATGTTTTTTTTTGGCTTCTAGAGACCCTCAAACGTAAAGATCTGAAAAAATCTCAGAGGGTGATTTTTTTACGATTACAATACTTCCCTTTTACGAGGGAAGTAAAAAGAGAACATTTTCCTATAATTGTTCTTAAATAGTCTTCTGACGTCTCATTATGTCATTTAGTGGCATTATGTAGGTACAAGAGGTGAAGGGTAGCCTGATACATAAGGCACACCTGTGTAATAGCAGTTTTACATTTAGGAATAGTGAACAAAGGGGTGTTTCGTGTGATAGGATAATGAACTTTATTTCTAACTAATTAAATGTATTATTTTAAAAATCAGTATATCTCACTTCATGTTATGCATTATTTCAGCTTGTCTTTTAAGCATGAAGGAATATCGGTCAGCATGATTCGAAGAATAAATGCCGCAAAGTGTATTTTTCTTCCGTTGTCCATATTAAGCCAAGTTCGGCAATTTTAACAGACATGTCATATCTGTGAAGGTAAAAAATAAATCAGTCGTAGGAAAGCAGTACTTTTTAAACACGATTTTCATTAATAAAGTTTTAGAAGGGCCCATACAGGGTGGAAATTTCAACTTTAATAAATTCAGTATTAGAAAGCTTCTTTATTTTCTAAAAATATAAAGAAACGCGGATCCCTTAGTTTTTAGTTTGGCACACTTTTTCGTCTATTCATGAAATTTACCCCTCTCTTGGGGTTAGAAACCGCCTCCAACTATTTTTAATATAGAGGTAGGTATGTATTGTGATTGAAGGTCGTTGAAAAGGGCATATGATCCACTATTTATTTTCGCATTTCGGTGATCTAGGAACCCATAAAAAGTAACAACTGGCCATTTTAGCAACAATCGATACTATTAAATAAGAAGTATATGTATACAATCGAAATTTTAATGATGATTTGCTTTGGCTACACAGGTCGCGTACTAAAGCAGAGATTGCAGCTTTATTTTACGATGTTTTGGAAGGCATAATTGGCGACCAAGTCATTGTGCCAATATTCTTTCAAGATAACTTAAATGGCCGTACATATCTAGACTTTTTACAAGAAGAACGTATTCCATCTTTGAGTGCTTTACTTCGTTATCATTATTATCATCATATTTACTTCGTTATCAGCATGATGACCAAATACGATTTCAGCAGGATGGTGCTCTGCCGCATTACGCCTAAAATTTGCGACAATATTTAAGTGAAGTTTTGAAGTGAATGGCCGCTAAGATCGCCGGACCTTAATCCTCTGGATTATTTCCTTTCAGGTCACCTAAAAACCTAAGTTTACTTAACAAAACCAGAAAATACATGAAATTCGCCAAATAACTTCGGTTATGCTACATAATGTCAAGAATGAATTTCATTTTGGATTTGGGTTTTATCAAGAAAAAAATGGGCAACATTTCTAACAATTTTTACAATAAAACGTGTCGAAAACTGTTTTAATTTTTTCCTGCCTTTATAGATCACCGAAATGCAAAACTACATAGTGGGTCATATTCTTCTTTTTTGCCCTTCCAAAACGAGTTATCACAATGCCTACCATCGTATTTAAAATAAATAGTTGGGACGGTTCCCACCCAAAAAAGAAGGGTAAATTTCATGAAGAAACGAAAAACGTCCCAAACTAAGAATTGAGGGACTCGTGTTTTTTATTTTTTCTGCTGTTTGCTGAAAAGGTGCTCTCCAATACTGAATTTTTCCAGTTAACAATTCACTCTGTATATGTAGTTACAATAATAAAAAAGTATATAAAAGAGAGAATAAGACTTCGTGGAAAGATAGTACTGAGTCCAAGTGTAAACAATGCGGTTTTATGCAATCCTTAAAAGTCTCAGTTATTTTAACTTTTATAGGCTTTTTTTAAATGTGTTCAGATTATTTGTTCCGTTTAGATTGACAAACAAAAATATTTTTTGGCCTTTTCGCAACTGAATAAAAATATTTGACTTTAAATAAATTGAAGCAAATATTTAATAAAATTACATACCTCAACATGTACACTAGTCTGTCTACGGAATGTTTCGATACATAATATAAACAATATTATTTAAGCAAGCATAAAAAACTGTCTCATTTACCTTTAGTTTTTATAGACACATAGTAGCTGTGCAAATACTTTCATCCTATCGGGACTCATCAGTGCGCCGATCGTAAGACAAAAACATTAAATAATAAAAAAGAATTGATTTCAAAATTTTTAAATTTGTCAGTTTGTTTTACAAATCTAGGTTACATGACGTAGACTAGTTTATATGTTGAGGTATGTAATTTTATTAAATATTTGCCTCAATCAATTTAAAGTTAAATATTTTTATTCAGTTGCGAAAAAGCCAATTTTTGTTTTATAGGCTTGCTAATATCACATGTTTTTCTGCCTTTAAAACATATTAAAAATAATTTATGAAAAATATATTATTTCCTTTGGACAGCTCCGATGGGCGTCTTAAGGTCTAATTTATAGCAAACTCTGCCAAACAATGTTTATCCGGTAGAGAGCTATAGATCCCTGTGATATGCCATGTGTGCAACTTATTTAGAAGGTCCTGCCATTAAGCAGCATGCACTGTTTGTGCTAAGTAGGAGAGAACGATATAAGTTGCATCGTATATAGAGAAAATCATAGTACCTTAATTATGAGAACATCAGTTGAAGGTTAATGGTATCAAAAGCCTTGGAGTAATCTAGAAAAATTAAGGTAGATACAGGATCCTACTCGAAGTCCTCTTTGATACTCTCAACGTCATCGGACAGCACAGCTCTTGTACTAAACCTCTTAAAAACCAGAATTGTGTGATGGAATTATGTTATTTTCATTTACAAAGACCGAAATTCTTGAAAACGATGTTTTTAAAAATCTTAGATGTTAAGGGCATTAAACTAATCGGGCGATATCATGAGATCTTTCTAACCATTCATCGTGAAACAGCTTGCAACGTAATAATACCTAGATATAATATAAAACAATGCAGTATGTGGTATCAAAGAGAGATCAATTTAATATAAAATAAAATACCTCTAATGGATCAAAACTTTGTATTGTATTCTGCATAATTGAGATCTGTCGAGAGATCTCCGCATAGCTCAATGGCCAGAGTTGCCAGTTCGTGACACCTGCATCTGATCTGATGGCGAAATTAATTTATAGATAGGATTTAAGCTATTGCCTGGTAATTCTATTTGCATCTGTAAAAAATATATATATATATATATATATATATATATATATATATATATGTATATATATATATATATATATATATATATATATATATATATATATATATATATATATATATATATATATATATATATATATATATGTATATATATATATATATATATATATATATATATATATATATATATATAAAAGGAATCTAATATCGGGTATGCGGTCTGTAGGTCAAATAAATAACTAATTTACTTCTGACATCCTTATATTTCGTCATTTATTTATGACTTCATCGCTAAATACACCACAGATTAAAATTATATCAAACTAAAAAAAACAGTTAAGACTTACAAGTGAAGTTACAAAAACATGGCTATATGCATTTTAACACACAGTAGAACGTTAAATTAGGACGAATACAACCACATGAATATTAAAATGTTGATAACAAGTAGAACTTAACAACTAACAAGCCATTTATTTATATATACATTTATTTATTTATTTTTTTGAATAATAAGAACTATTTTATTTTTTTGTAGTAAAAGAAACATTGATAAACAGTTTTGTGTACATATTGAAGTTCGTGGAATATTTATATTATGGTATTTAAGTTATTTGTTTTTTGTTGAACAAGGCAAATAATTCATTTGTTCAACAGATTGCAATAAATGGTGCTAAGCTGTTGGATGTCAGATCTAGAATTAACAGAATTATTTTCGTTGTTGATATGTACCATTTCCAGAAATAGCCTTTTTCTGTAATTATTTTCATATTCCAGAATTTGTATATTTTCGTAATCAAAATTGTGATCCTCTTTCTGAAAATGATCAACCAAAGCACATGAAGCAATACGTAAATGAGTTTAAAGGTAGATGCACATAA